>CM070713.1:55913108-56434221 GCA_036346275.1 Otatea glauca
GCACGCAGATACATGCGACCACACATATTCCAAAACAAAAACGCGGCAGGTCATTCCCTATAATCGTGATTAATTAATACATGCATGTTGCCAATTAATAGAGACACAATATTAAATAGGGGCATTAGAATATTTTAGCAGAAACCATAATCTATTCTAAAATTTCTTCTGTCCCTTACTTTCTAGGACGGAGGGAGTATTGAATATGAGATGCCATGTGGGGCCTGGGTCTGTACATTGGTGACACATTGGATGATCTTATATGTTCTTGCAAAGCTGTTAAACAGATGATTAGGATTCTATCAGAACAAAGCATGTCAATTTCAAAGCTAATCCAAAAGCTGGAAAATTTGACTTTTAGTTGACAAAAAATCTGGTACTTAAAAAAGCTCAATTTCAAATACATAAAGGGATTTTTTTCCCTAAAGGATTCAATTCCTTCCAAATTCAACAAAACAAATCATACATACTCCCTCAACCTTACTATAAACATTCATCTGTTGCATATAAAAAACTGAAATGCGATTTTTTTTAGAATAAAAAAAATGTGAATTTGAAGAGAGTAGTTTTTATTATTTAACCCCTTTTAAGTTTATCTTTATCAATAATTCCCTGCCCCAACATATTTTTTATATCTAACCCTTTTTATCACGTCAACACCCACTACACTGCCAAACAACATGATAAGTTTAGCTCTAAGACAAAAAAATGACCCTTTTGCCACGTCATTGATCATGGCGTGGCAAAACAACGCTGCCACGCCACATGGAGTTGCAGGACTTGATCACGCCATGATTATTGTCATGACAGTGTTTTTTTGGTCATGCCACGACTAGTGGCTTGGTTAAAAATATTAGATTTTGAAGTAAGTTGAGCGAGAGGTCACCAATAGAAATAAATTAAAAAGGGACTCAACAAAAAAAAATTCATTTGAAGATGGTAGTACGAGACTATGAGTACAAAATTCCAACATGTGCCCTCCCAACACTTTTTTTTTTGCAAATTTGGCCCTATTACATACAAATTTGCAAAACTAGTTCTGTCATCGACTGCGAAAGAAGTGGCATCGACATGTATTATCTACCACTAGTATAGTGCCCTGTCTTCCGGTTTCCTTTTCCCAACACGTAATATATGGTCTTTTCCTTTTCTAGAATGTTTGTTTCCTTTTCCTTAATTCCAGGATATTTATTTCCTTTTCCTTGAGATGATGCTGGAGGTGGGGGAGATCTGTTGTGGGCTATAGGGATAAGTTAGACACATTAAACAATGGCCATCGGATGTGGGTGAGTAAAGCTGAGGAAAGATCTGAGAGGTTAATTTTGATGGAGGCAAGTTTCTGAGGATGTTTCGCTGGGTGCATGAAGGTTGGGCCATCTCTAGTGGGGTGCATTATTTGGGGTGGACGTAGAAAAGGATGCTTAGGTGCATTATAAAGGGGTATAGATGCTCGTGTACCATGGAAAGATACTAGAGGTTCCTACCAAACTCCCCTTCCTCAACAGGTAGGGGTGGGCATTCAGTTATTTTGGTTCGGTTTATTCGGTTTAAAAATAATTCGATTTTTGGAAACTGACTACCGAAATTCTCAAACCAAAATCAAAAACCAAACCGATTTAGCCGAAAAATTTTGTTCAGTTAATTCAGTTTTTAGATTAACCGAAATATGATAACAGCATTCATCTTACAGAAGTCAATAAGTAGTCTCCAGTAAGCCGTCACAGAAGTTAACCAAAATCAATAAGCAACATAACATAAGCCATACATAAACCCACATAAATCTACAGTGACAGAACATTCATAAGTCATAACAACATAAAATAACAAGAATGTCAATAAGCAACATCTGGTTGAAATATATAACAAGAATGCCAATAAGCATTTGATATTTCGGAACTCAGCATCTAGATGGCATAGATAATAAGAATGTCAATAACTTGAAACTGATTAGTTTGCATACCAATTGAAAGCTGAAAGACAAATTACTGTACAAGGATTCAAGAAGATGCCAAGATTACTTATCAAATCTTGGCTCGGTTGGCAAGAGCACTGGGTCGAGCGCTGCCCGCCCGCGTTCGAGTATCACTCAACGCGGGCACTCATGAAGCTGAGTGAGTGCGTGCGTATGGGTGTGTGTGGGTATGCGTTTGTAGCTCGGCTGTTGTCCTCTTTTAATGAAATGCTAGAGCTCGTGGCCAATTTTTTTTTCAAATCTCTACATGGGAGAAAGCATGAAAGAGAATATTCTGAACTCATATAAACAGACAATTTGACTGATGCAAGTAAAATATTGTTTTTGTACGAACCTTTACTCTGAAACAGGGTTCATAAAACCGGCGAAAACCGCTCGAAAACCATGGTTTTCGAGCTACCACTGCGGTTCGAAATCAAAAACTACTCGGTAAACCGTTTTAATTAAAAACATTTGAAAAATTTGAAAAAAAATTATGCATTGAAAACCGCGGTTTTCATTGAAAACCGTTTTTTAAGAACATTCATTCGGTCGTTGGTTTTTCTTGAAAAACTGAGCGGTTTCTCGCGAAAAACCAAACGGTTTTCGTTTTTTTATTTTTTTGAATTCTTTTGATTTCTTAACCCTTCGATTTTTGACGATTTTTGAGTGATTTTTGTGATTTTCGAATTTCGAATGGTTTTTCGAAATTCGTTCCGTGAACCGTGCTCTGAAGTCCCTCTCGATGATCTGTCGGTACTGGGTAATCTTGAGAAACAAGTCAAAGTCTTTCCTTCCTATTGTGTCAGTACTCAAAGAATGGCATTGCAGCTATGGGCCTATGGCTATTCTTGTCTTGAGCGTAAAGGCTAGATATTTCAAACTTTCAATGGCGTGAGCTGCAGCAAGTCATGTATGCTGTACTGCAGAAAGCATAAACCCATTATTCTGTCATTAGATTTATACTTTAATAGTTCAGCACCCACACACATCTTAATGAACAAGAACCGATTTGGCTTGAATCCTATTACTCTTAATGCAGAGCAAACTGGCAAGGACACGAAGTTTTACTGTTGTAGTTCCCAGGCCCGTGAAAACCGCGCCTAAGAGACGTGGCTCACCCAATGACATGTGATATCGCAAAAAAAAAAAAAAAAATCATGCAGCGGACTGGAAGCGCTGCATGCTACAGTAATTTTCGTTTTTTTGTTGCTGTGAGAGGGTAGTTATGAAAAAAAATAAATTTTAAATTTATTAGGTTTTATAAATGCATTATGATAGAAAAAAATTACATGACGGTTAGTTCTGAAAAAATAATTCTACGAGTAGTTCTAAAAAAATCGTACGTCAGCTAGTTCTGAAAATCGCAAGTCTTACCATAAATATTTTGAGAACTCAAAATACTTATAAAACCTAATAAATTTTTTTCAGAACTAACTTATAAAACCTAATAATATTTTGAGGACCCAAAATACTTATGGGTCCTCGTAGAAATATTTTTTTCAGAATTACTCGTATAATTATTTTTTCATAACTAAACATCGTGCAATTTTTTTATTATAATGCATTTATAAAACCTAATAAAATTATAATGTATTTTTTTTAGAACTAGCCTCCTCAAATATATTGTGTTATATTATGCCCCTCTATAGAATATGGGCCCTCAAAATATTTGTGGTACGACGTGCAATTTTTTCAGAACCAACCGCTATGCAATTTTTTTATATTATAACGCAATTATAAAAGCTAATAAAATTAAAATGTATTTTTTCCATAACTAGCCTTCTCAAATATATTGTGTTATATTATGCCCCTCCGTAGAATATGAGTCCTTAGAATATTTGTGGTACGACGTATGATTTTTTCAAATTAACCGTCGTATAATTTTTTCTATTATAATGCATTTATAAAACCTAATAAATTTAATTTTTTTTGTTTTCATAACTACCCGCTCACATAAAAAAAAAAAATTACTGTAGCATGTAGCGCTTACAGTTTGTTGCATGCTTTTCTTTTCTTTTCTTTGCGTTTTTCGTTTTTTTTTGTTTTTGCATGCCACGTGTCGGATTAGGGGCATTGCAACACCCCCATTCCACTGCACTGGGTGAGCCGCGCCTCCCAGGCGCGGTTTTCGCGAGTCTAAGTGCTACTTTCGCAAAAATAATCCGTGGAAGGTTAATTATTTTTTAATTTTTTTTTACAGAATTATAACAGTAAAAACTTCGCAGGGCACATAAGATTGCCTCGGGACTTAAAAGAATATGGGGTCTTTTTCAACTTAAGTCCTCATCAAGCAAAACCCACCAGAGTCAACTGCTCTATCAGTTTCAGCCACAACTCACCAACAATAGGCCAATCATCACACTTTTTACATCGTTTTTTATTTATGAAAATATTTCTCAGTTAACAATTTTAATTTCCGTAACCTACCAACAATCAGTTATCTATCCCTTCTTTACAGTTGAGTGCAAATAGAAGAACTGAGGCATTGTGTCGCATCAACCACTCAGGAACCACCATGTCAATATGTCATTCACAAAAGTTGCACCCACCACACACCAATGAAGCAGTATGACATTCCCATCTCTTAGTTTGAGCATAAAATCCCCAAAAAGTGATGTTTTAATAATATGAGTTTGGCGTTGAATGAAGCAAAAAAAAAGGGCATCCAGGCAATTAATACTCCAAACATATAATATGATCAAGTCTTCTGCTACTTGAACATGAAACTCATACACAACCCTTATTTTTCCTCTTTATATTATCGCAAACTTTTGCAGTTAACAAGATTAAGACCATTTTGTTTAATGCCTTCCCAGTTACCAGTAAACTTATCATAAATCAAACAATGCCTTCCCATATAACCAAAAGATCATGATAAAAATAATATTATTTAATGCTGCTAAATTTAGTTGTGCGCATTGTTATATCAATGATCCTGTGCAACAACAAAAAATAAATCAAATTCTAAATAGAAACTTACCACTAAAGAGTTGTATATACGCCGATCTCTAATGTCTGATATTGGTGGCCTAACGAGCTCCCCTATGTATTCGATCATCTGAACAAATAGATAAAAAATACAGAAAATTAGCTCATTATCGTCACACATGTGCAAATTTAGCAAAATAACATCACAATCGTCCTTGAATACCCAATGACACTACAAGCGGCAGAAATCCTGCAAAATAGCATCACCATTAGTTTGTCATCCGTTGGAAGGGGCAAGATACCGTTAGGCAGTCAAGCATAATTGTAGTTTTAGTTCTTTAAATTTGCTCCATTAGGAAGAACATTGTCTCGAATCTCACTAAAATTTAGAAAGTAGTCTCACTAGGTTTGATGATGGACACGGATTAGTAATTTGCCTCGGAAGAATTGCCAACATCTTCTGCAATTATAGCTGAAATAGAATAAAATCAAAATCAACATTCAATTTTCATGATGAGCAAGAAAGATGTAATTAAAGAAAAAAATAGTAAAGTAATTTGTTTATTTACCTTTCTCAATTTTAGCCAAATCCATTGAATCTTCTTCAATATTGACAGGAAGGGATCGTCATAACCAATCTTGTGTGCAAATCAAGCATTGGACTATAAAAGGCATGAGTGAGCTCTTAAAGTCATTGAGGGCATGTCCCCTCGTGCTAAAGGCTAACTCAAATGCAACTGTTGATATAGGAACTGCTAACATATTACGGGCTAACCAAGACAATACTGGAAATATAGGAGAATTCCAACTTCCACCACTCAAGAATATCAAAATTATCGTTATCTTCTTCATTATCTTTACCAAGGCATTTATTGCCGGGAACAGATTTCTAAATTTGAACCCTTTGTATATAATCTGTGCTAGTCCAAGAAAAGCTAGCACACACAGTGGAAACAGTTATGATAACACATCTATATCACGAATCAAATAATATTAATTAAGCAAAAAGGTATCAGCCTTATGGCCAACTATTACAAAATAAACAGCCTCTTGGCTTGAGTTCAATAAAGTAACAGTGGAAACGAAATAAACAGCAGCGGAATAAACCCATCTATTATAGGCAATCGACTGGGGTACGCGTCCTAGTAATCCAGACCGCCTTCGTCGTAACCACAAGCAAAGAATTCGTAGTCACTTTCAGCTTCTGCGTACTCCTCTGTGGAAAGTTGAGATGTTGCAAGGGTGAGCACAAAATATACTCCGCAAGTCTTGAAAACATAATGCATGATAACTATATGCAAGGCTAAACAATTGAAGGCATAATATGGCTCTTTTAGCATAAAGCAATGTTTAACTTTAAATACAACTAGTAATTTCACAAAGCATCATTTAACCAAATGTAGTTGTAATAATTGATTTTGGTATAACAACTAAACAGGTTCTAACCACCTGACTAGCTCCAACAACCAAACCACAACCCGAGAGTTCCATCCACTCACGGATTCCCAAACCATCATTTTCATTTAAAACAAAACCATAAAGTTCTACAATGTGCAAGCGTACCTCGCATGTCCTTAACCATGAGCACGACTACTTAAGTAGTTTTAACTCTATAGAGTGTGTACAGTTTTACCCGCAAGTCATGATCGTCTCTTGTTGTCATGCAATTAACACACTTCCTTTGGTGTGTCGACAGAGAAATCATGATAAGGCCTTTACAATATACAACCCCACTATTAACCACGCCCGCTAAGGTTTCACCGTTGAAGGGTTCTGTTCACCCAGTCAGAAGCCCCCTCTTTAGCTATGTGGAAAAACCTGTCTCCATCCGACACCCACATTCCACCAACTGGCGAAGCCAGTAATAAGATGCACAAATTAATTAGCTAGGTCATACCTATATAGATTTGTGGTTGTACGGTAATGCTCGGTCCATGGTAACACACGCTTCGGTCCTTAATTGACTAGGGTGGAACATTCACTTTACAAGGTCTTGTGCTTCCTACACCTACCAAACAACCATCCGCCCCTATCTAAACCATTTTTCTACTATATTTCATTTAAATAACAGCAGCAATACAAATTGTTGTAACTTCACAAATAAGTTTAAACAATGTTTGAAATGATTTCCATAATGACATAATACCGAAACGTTTAAGATGGACTAAGCAATTCTACCGTCCCATGCTACTCTACTGGATATCATCCAATAAAATAGCTAATATCATCTAGGGTGATAAAGATTCGACATGATCAAAACCAACGAGGGTATAACAAATTTCTGGAAATTAACTAGACCTTAAGACTATAATTAAAGTACATTGCATAAAAGAAAGCTTGCATAATTTAAAACAATATAAGTATTTTAAAATTTTAGGATCAACATGTTCAAGGAATACTTGTATTCATTGCCTCCTACTGGTTCTACCTCTGACTGTTGATCTGGCTGAGCTTCAACGACGTCATCTACACGCAAAACGAGAACAAATAAATAAAAAGAAATACAAAAAAATCAAAAATTAAAAATAATGATACTGGGAGGTAGATATTTAATTTAGATGAATTTAAAATTTTGAATAACTAGAATCAGAGCTCGAACGAAGGAGAACGGGCTCTCGGAAATGGCTCAGGTCAAAAATAAGAGAAAAAGAAAAACGGGTGACGTGGCGCAATATGATTGGCTGAAATTTTGGGATTTCTGGAGAAACCGACTGACACGTGGGGTCCACGTGTCAATGTCTCGGTTCACATGGACTGGGTACACCAAGGAAAACTAGGGCTGACGTGGCAAGTTTTGCTGAGGTGGGGGCGACACGTGGCGCTAGGGCCTACGTGGCGTGCCAAACCACCATAATGCAGCTGCTGACGCGTCTCGATCGAAACCATCCGCGTGGCGCACATCTGACGGTCAAGGTAGATCGGACAACTAAGACGCGACGAAACGGCGACGACAAGCACGACGGTGGCACAGCGTCTGCGCAGCCACCGAGCGGGGAAAGAAGGTGTGGCTGGCGCAAAAACGAGACGGCCCGGGGTCGAGATCTAGGGAAAACGGAAGAGGGTGTCACGTGGAGTTCGATGGGGCCAGAGGTGACGGCGATAGCTCATCGACGACAGCAAAAGGCTGTGAAGAAGCTTCACGGGATGGCGGCACGAACAAGAGCTAGGGTTCGGATACGGTGCCAACGACCGAGATATTTGTGGCGGCGGTTGCTGGAGTTCAGCGACAAAGCGAGAGTCTAGGGCGAAGACGATGGATCACGACGCGACAAAGCGGGCTCATGCGTCGAAAGCGCTGACCGGCGTCTGAGACCTGGGTGGCACGAAAATCGAAGCAGCCAAGGGAGACTGGGTCGGGGACGATGCGAGAAAGAGTGGGCCACGAGGAATACGGCCCACCCAAGGTTTTGAGGGTTAAAATGATTTTTTTTTTTAGAAAATTCCATATAATGCAAAAAGGCAAAAATAAATAGCAATTAAATTAGTAAAATTCCTAAAAATTCCCAAAAATATTTTTAAGCATTTGAAACCCAATTAAATTATTTTTAATTAATTTCAACATTGTACAATAATTAATTTGCTTGCACTAAAAGGATTATTAAATTCACCAAATTTTTAGAAAATAAGGGAATTTTCAATTAGCTCAAAAATGGAATGTTACATTTATCATGTTCAGACTTGGTGGTGCCAATTTCACTATTACCTATCCTCATCTTTTCAGCAATTAGGGACTTCATCAACCTAGTGCTTCTTTCTGCAGGTTCTTACGAATCATTCAAATACGATGCCTTATCACTTGAAGCATATAGTTTTCTATACTCGTCAAATATTGAATGAAAAGATTCATTCACATTATTCTAAACTTCCTTTCCTTCTTGCTCACCAAACATGTTCAAAGTAGCTATATTTGTGTAATTAGATAGTTTGTATCTTGGATCGAGCGCTACAGCAATAAAAATGAGCATGTTCAACTTCTCCTTAATTATCTCCCTAATACTTGTAGTACTTCTCTAGCATTCTTTGGCCTATTTCTTTGAGCATATCATTATCACTACGACACCATTATCGCAATAAAAGCAAAACATCACCAATCTCATCAAATAAAGTGTTAGATGTTACATGTTGTGTGGTAGAAACGTGGAGAGTAAACTTATAGAAGTGTCCAAGAAAATCGATCATTTTCTTTGCATTATCCTAATCTCCGCTTTCAGGGACTCTAGGACCTTTCTCACCACATAACTCTATTGCATAGTATGGGTCTTCTTCACCACACCTTTTTAAATACATCCTTATAAATTGATGTAGCATTCAACATAAGGCATGTCGAGTTCCATCTAGTACAAACATCTAGCGATAAGAATGCTTTACTATTCACATTTGCCAATTCAACACATCTCTTAAATTTTGCTAATCTAGATGTGGAATTCTTAATAAATTTAATAGCAGCACGAACACGCTGAACTGAAATTGACACTTCTTTTAGGCTATTAGAAAGTATCAAGTTAATAATATGCACAGCACATCTCATGTGAAGATATTTGCCTTTAGCGAAGCTACCGTTAGAATTATTCAAGACCCGTCTCATATAATTTAGAGCACTATCATTAGAGTTAGCATTATCAATAGTTATTATGAAAACTTTTTCTATACTCCATTCGATTAAACATCACTCTAAGGATTTCCCAATGTCCTCCCCTTATGGCCCTTTACCAAGAAAATTCCAATGATCTTATGTAGCTTCCAATCGCTATCAATGAAATGTGTTGTAACATACATGTAGTTCTGTTGTGTGTTTGAAGTCCATGTGTCAATTGCAAGTGAAACTCTTTCACAAGAATTCTTCAAAAAAAATTGAGCTTTGCTTTCTCATTATTATAAATGCGAATACAGTCTCTAGTAGTTGTTCTTCTAGAGGGCACAGTGAAATGTAGACAAGTTTTGAACAAGAACTTTTTAAAGCCTTCATATTCAGAAAATATAAAAGGAAGCTCATATGTAATGATAATTTTAGCAAAAGATTCCCTTAGTGATTCAGGATCAAATTCCCAAGTGAAAATGGCACAATGACTACTAACCCCCTGATTTGCTTTTACTCTCTCCATCCAAGTTTTTAAGACTTATTTTTTGAATGATCTTGTCTATAAATATAAGACGTATTTCATATTTCAATACAAAATTATTGTGATGTTCCCTATATACCCCTAATAAATATCCATCTTTACTTCATATCCTCTAATGCATGCATTGAATATATTGCTTAGTGATAATAATTATGGGTAATCTAGTTATTTTTAATACCTTATTGGTCTATGTGCCAAAAAAGAAATAGACCTTATAAACTTGGATGGAGAGAGTACTTGCAAAGTACCTTGCTTAGGGTCTGTGTTCCAATTATGATAATGCTTACAGATTTTCAAATGAGAGTTTGAGGAGGATGTACCATTAGTTTTTGAACCACATCAAAACTCATGGCCGCAATGCTTGCACTTGGCCTTCTTAACGATATCTCCATCTTTGATCTTTGTAAAGCTTTCCCATACATTTGATCTTGATGCCATTACTTTTCTTTTCTTAACCTCCTGCTCCTGCTGCTCCTTCTCCATTTCTGCAGTCTCCGTCTCGTCCATTTGGCTATCATGATTTTTAGGGTTTTCTTTTGGCTCCAACATCTACAAACTGAGCAACACAAGTTACACAATGGTTGTTGGTGATCGAAAATAAAAAGAAATCGACCAAGTAAACGAGCAATGAAGCAAATAATACATTGCAGGATAGTTCGGTTGCCGGTGACGTTGTTGAAATCCCCCTAGGTTGGCTCTAGAGTCTAGATGGCTACGGTGACTGGCTCTGGATCTATAGTTTGGGCGACCACCTGAGATGAGATCCCCTGAGTCCTGACTATATATCTGGAGTTTGGAGGGCCACCTTGGGTTGACAGGATAGCGGTGGCGACTGGCGGATGGTGGGATGGGGGATGGCTCGGCAGCCAGCAGATGGCACGATGACGACTAGCTGGATGGCGGATGCTGCATCTTTTGGGCTGTGGCAACCGACAAAGAGCTAGTTAGCTAAAGAAATGTGGGAGGCGATCGACGGGATGGATAGACAGGCAGACAACTAGAGACAATTGGCAGAGAGCTAGAACCGGTAATGACTGGGGGCAGCCCGCAGCTGGGCAGGTGCACGATGGCACCACGACTGCAGGTAGCGACGGCGGCGGCTTGGCTAGGGTTGGAAAATTTTGGGGATGGCAATTCGATCAGTGGAGAACTGGGGATTCGATTGGTGGTCTGGCTGTGTCTAGCAAGTTGGTGTCTCCTGAATCCTAACTCCTGAGCTAGTGGGCCGATGGGCATTTGGTCTTCAATTATTTTGGTTTCTAGAATAAAAAAACCGAACCGTACACTAAAAACCGCATCATATCAAAATAAATAAGAATCAGAAACCGAAAACGAAAAAACCACGGTTAAGTTTTGTTTGGTAATTCAATTTCGATCTAAAAATGCCCACTCCTATCAGCAGGAATGTGCCTATCAAATTAGTTAATTAATTCACTTAATTACCACTTTAATTAAGTAAATCAGTTAATTAATTGGCTTGCCTAGCCTACCGAGGTGGGATTGCTCGGCAAGTACTACTGTTGATCTCTCTAGCCCGCCATGTCTATCACTATAGATTGTGCTGCTGCGGTACTAAAGCACAACAGGTAACATGTGTTGTTTGTCACTGCTTTCGTCTGGAAGGGAGCTAGTTTTGTAAATTAGTTCGGACATGGATAGATTTGAAAAAAAAGTGCGTCAAGGGCCAATAAAGCGAAGTATTCATCTGAAGAGCCGTTCCGACGAGAAGCCCGGAAACCATCGGGCAGCTTCTCGCCCGCTACGGCGCGGCGCTATGCCGCCTCGCAATCGCTGCTCCCTGGGGCCCACCTCCACGCCAGCCTCCTCAAGTCCGGCCAGCTCGCCGCGTTCCGCAATCACCTCCTCTCCTTCTACAGTTCTACTGGCGGTGCCGCCTCCCCCGCTGCGCCCGCTGGGTGTTCGACGAAATCCCCAACCCGTGCCACGTCTCCTGGTCCTCGCTCGTCACCGCCTACTCCAACAATGCCCTGCCCCGGGACGCGCTCGGGGCCTTCCGCGCCAAGCTCGCGCGGGGCGCCCGCTCCAACGAGTACGCGCTCCCCGTCGTGCTCAAGCGCGCGCCGGACGCCGTGGCGGTGGCAACGGGGCTCAGCGGCGACATCTTCGTGGCCAATGCGCTCGTTGCCATGTACGGGGTTTCGGCCTCGTGGACGAGGCGAGGAGGGTGTTCGACGAGGCAGGCAGCGAGAGGAACGCCGTTTCTTGGAATGGCCTGATGTCGTCTTACGTCAAGAATGAACGGTGCGGTGATGCTGTTGGGGTGTTTGGCGAGATGGTGCGGAGCGTAGTACGGCCGAACGAGTTTGGGTTCTCGTGTGTCGTGGATGCCTGCACGGGGTCCAGGGATCTGGAATCCGGGAGGCAGGTGCATGACATGGTGGTAAGGACCGGGTATGGCAAGGACGCCTTCACGGCCAATGCATTGGTCAACATGTATTCGAAGCTGGGGGACATTGATATGGCCGCTATGGCATTTGAGAAGATGCCCGAGGCGGATGTTGTCTCGTGGAACGCTTTCATTTCCGGGTGTGTGCTTCATGGGCACGATCACCGTGCACTGGTGTTGCTGCTACAGATGAAGTCTTCAGGGCTGGTGCCTAATGTAGCGATGTTTTTACGTTGTCCAGCATCCTGAAGGCTTGCGCCGGTGCTGGTGCATTCGATTTGGGCCGGCAAATTCATGGGTTCATGATCAAGGCCAATGCGGATTCATATGGCTATATCGTAACTGACACCCTGCCCCCCGAGTGCAAACTCGGGTTGCCGATTAGTGTTGGCTGGCGGATTTTGTAGGATTTGATCATACCCGTCGTATCTCCTAACCGGTGGTTCTGCTATAGGGACAAAGGGCTCTGTGTAGGTTACCACCTTATGAGGGACCGGATTCCTAGACAGAATCGGCTCTTGGTACTGGACGTGCCTAATGGGTACAATCGGCTGTGAGACCGATTGTGGAAAAATATTAAACGGGGCTGACGGCGGCAAAGTAGCCGACATTTTGGTCTAGCGGCATCAGTGTACGCCTGATAATGTGTGACCCCGCTAGGGCGAGGGTCTCGCGGTAATATGACCGTCGATTGAGTTGGCAACATGGAAGGTATTGGAACCGATGGTTTTGCGGCAACCGCTAGGCTAGAATTCTACCCTATCGAATACGCAGGATATGTTGGTAGCGTCTGTAGTGGATCGAGAAGGCTCCCAGATGAAGCCAACTCTTGAGCAACAATTTTTATACTATTTGCAATCATCGGTTTGAGAGTACTGACCAGAGCCGATGATTGATTAATCAATGCGTGATATACTGATTGCTCAATCATAGCCGATAACTCGGCCTATGCTGGTATATAATGACTTACTGGGCCAGTTGAGATTCCAGCGTCGTCGAGCGGATTCATCGTCGGCAGAGCGGTCTTTTGGGTTACACCGTGCCGGATCTTTTGATAACAACCTAGAATCATCTCTTCCAACGTAGCTTTCCGATCTTCGATTTCTTTACGCTGCTTTGGAGTTAAATCATTCAATGTGGGGACGATCTGCGAGTTTTCCAATTATACGTTGGTGTAATTTCTCTCGGTTAATCGAAATAACGCTAGTAAATGCAACTTAGTAGTAAATGAAAATATTTTCTTGAGAACAATCGATGAATTTACTTGTGAATCATTTACGTAAAACCGATTAGTTAATGTATTTTGCTATGATTTCTTTGTTTTGGCCATATCTTTTTATTGTAGCTCCGATTTGCGAATGTTTGTGGGGACGATTATTGCCTTAGTGTTGAGATCGGATGGCGGAATTGATTTGCTTGATGATGCCATCTGTCCCACCGAGCGTGTCAAGAGTGTGTTGACGCCAAAAACTTGAAGTAGGGTTCCTGGCCGCAACACACCAGATGAACACCTGGTTCAGAGCGTGCCAACCGATTTGACCCTGTAATCGGTAAGAAAAGTATAAAATTCACTCAAAGCCGATTTCGTGAGGCAATCAGCCTAGATTTAACCAGCTATAAGCCGATTAGATCGAAGGTAACGATAAGCCTAATTAGCCGATTAAGGCTAATCAGAGGATAAAGGCAGATTGACTCTGACAAAGGCGATGCGCAACATGATCAGAGAAAATCGAATTTGATTGGCGTAACAAAAGATGATCAATGATCGGAGATGCGCAACTTTATTGATCAAATCGAGTTACAAGAGAATCTAAATTACAAAACTACTCTTAGTCGACGGAAAAGTAGATGAAAAGTAGACGTGGATTGGTTGATTGGCTCTGGACAGCTTTTCTGATCACCTCTAGACCTCTTTTATACCCATTGGCTGATAAAGTCCTGGTACAACACGTTAGGAGTAGAATCCGTATTGGCCTCTATTTAGATGGTGCTTTCCTTAACAACCTGCTCCGTTTTCAAATATCTTCAATCTGTATCTTGATCATATCTTGTTAATCTTGGACTACCTATTTTGATCCTATCTGCTAATTTTTAATGCAAACAATACCCCAGAGGGATTTGGTTCTGTGGAATGCACTGATCGCAAGTTGCTCTTATGATGGACGACATGGCGAGGGTCTGTGGCTCTTTTGCAGAATGAGAAAGGAAAGTCTTGACTTAAATTGGACGGCACTGGCTGCTGTTCTCAAGTCAACGGCGACACAAGAAAGGTTCATGCTCTTACAGAGAAGATTGGGCTCCTATCTGATTCTCATGTCATCAATGGGCTTATTGATTCATATTGGAAGTGTGACTGCCTCAATGACGCAAATAGAGTGTTTGAAGAACACTGTTCTGATGACATCATAGTTTTTACATCCATGATCACAGCACTCTCACAGTGTGACCATGGTGAGGATGCAATAAAGTTGTTCATGGAGATGCTAAGAAAGGGCCTTGAGCCAGATCCATTCGTGCTAAGCAGCCTCCTGAATGCTTGTGCTAGCCTGTCAGCCTATGAGCAAGGAAAGCAGGTACATGCTCATCTGATCAAGAGGCGGTTCATGTCAGATGTGTTTGCGGGGAATGCTATTGTGTACACATGCAAAATGCTGGAGCATAGAGGATGCAGATCTGGCCTTCTCCGGTCTGCCAGAGAGGGAAGTTGTCTCATGGCCTGCGATGATTGGAGGGCTAGCACAACATGGGCATGGGAAGAGAGCATTGGAGTTGTTCCACAGGATGGTTGACGAGGGCATTCCTCCAAACCACATCACCGTGACCAGTGTTCTCTGTGCTTGTAACCATGCAGGGCTTGTTGATGATTTCAAACGATACCTCAATCAATGAGAGATGTTCGGAATTGGCAGGACGGAGGAGCATTAGGCATGCATGATTGATCTTCTTGGTCGTCCTGGCAAACTAGATGATGCAATGGGGTCAACAACATGCCGTTCCAAGCCAACGCCGCAGTTTGTGGGGCACTACTAGGAGCCTCAAGGGTACACCGAGACCCAGAACTGGGAAGGCTGGCAGCTGAAAGGCTCTTCAGCCTGGAGCCAGAGAAGTCCGGTACACATTTTCTGCTAGCAAACACTTACGCCCCTGCAAGCATGTGGGATGAGGTGGCTAAGGTGCGGAAGCTAATGAAAGACAGTAAGGTCAAGAAGAAGCCTGCCATGAGCTGGGTCGAGGTGAAGGACAAGGTGCATACTTTCATCGTCGGTGACAAGAGCCACCCAAGGACAAAGGATATATATGCAAAGCTAGATGAATTGGGAGAGGTGATGAGCAAAGTTGGTTATGTTCCAAATGTAGAGGTTGATCTCCACGATGTAGACAGGAGCGAAAACGAGTTGTTTCTTTCTCACCATGGTGAGAGGCTGGCTGTCGCGTTCGCGTTGATCAGCACCCCAGCTGGAGCACCCATTAGGGTCAAGAAGAACCTGCGTATATGCAGAGATTGCCATGTTGCCTTCAAATTCATTTCAAATATCGTTTCAAGGGAGATTATCATCAGAGACATCAACCGGTTTCATTATTTCAGATATGGGACATGTTCTTGTGGAGATTACTGGTAAAAATGGTTTGGCATATGAAAGTTTTACGGCTTGTTGAGAATTTTGTTACATAAAGAATTTACATGCCTTCATAGAAGCTTACCCTTTTAGGTTTGGTAGCCAATTAGCTTTTTTAATGCAAATTGTAGCCAATTAGCTGAGTGATTTACTGACACGCCCTGCAGCGAAGCTAAGCTTTCCGCTGTTGACTCTGCTGTGAGTTGCTCGGCACTAAGCTACTAAAGGTCCATGAATTGGATTTTTTAAAAAAACATGCATGAATTGGTATTATTACTGATGTTACGTTGGAACATCCCTAAAACATTCTTTTATTCGTTAGTGGATACATAAAAAATAAGCTCTTTGGTCATCTGCTCGTCCCTAATATCGTTTCAGCTATTAACAGTCTGTTGGAAGGATTTGCTCACTGAGAGGGAACCTCCATTGCTTCTCGCTGAACACATACATACTGTTTTAGAGACTATCTGATTATCAATAGCAAGATGCTTCATATTATACAACTCTGTACATAAATACTGTTTTTCTACCCCCTCCGGACATCGACGGTCACTAAAATGCAATTTTGACTACTAATTTCTATTGTGATATATTTTTATACCTCCAAATTATAGCATTATGAAATATGATTTTCATGTATGCGATCTAAATAATTAAAAAGATATCGACAATCAAAGTTTCAAAAGATTGACTACATATACCCAAAACAATACAATATGTTTTTGCGACCGGAGGGAGTATTCTAAAGAGGTGTTGATCCGATCTGGGGTGCAAAGTTCACATTTGTGATCGTATCTAGGGTGTAAAGTTCACATTTGTGATCCAATTTGATCGGAGGCGAAAGTGAGATATGTCCATGGGTCAAATTAAAAGAGAACAATTAAATAAAACATCAAAGAGGTCTGCCTTCCTTTTCTTCAAATTATCAGGTCATGCAATTTACTAACCTACAAAAACATGAGAATATAACGTATGCTCTAGATTGTGTTGATAAAAATAGATACTTTGCATCAAACAGAGTTTCCAGTAGATATATAGACCCTAGCTAAACATTGATGAGTCAACAATCATAGCAGCCATATGTCAATGGCAGTAAAATGTGATTGCAGAATAACTTCTAAATATTTCATTTCCAAATACTATATACAGAAGCTCAAGCAAACCTGTAAATCCTGTATTCAGAAAGAACCTCAACAACAAATTATGGACCTCTTCTTTTACACAGGGATGACGAAAAGATGTTGTAACCAATGACTCGTGTAGCTAAGGAACAGAATAGAGGACATGGCCAACAATCCATCGTTCATAGTTGATTAACATGTAAGATCCAGAACAAGGTAAAACTATAAATACAAGAGATCCTCTACGAGTAATGCTAAAGCCCACCTATATCTTCCTAGCTTCGCCTCAGTTGATGCGGGTTAGCTCTTGATTCCAGCTTTCTCACAGTGCGAGTGATAGAAGCTTGCTTCCGGCGACGGCTGTAGCCATCTCTTTTGCTGCGCAGACAACAGAAAGCTTGAGCTTTCATTGAAAAGTTGGTTTGTCAAAGTGCAAATTTCAATCTTCGCAGGTATCGGTTCATACAGAGGCACGACACTAGCAAGTCATGACAGAAAATTGCAAAATTGCATGAACTTTTTTTTTCTTGTTGCTTGACCTTCCACAAACCACCTATACAAGCACGCTTTTTTTTTCTTCCAAAAAAGGCATAAAGAACTTTTTCAGCAGATAGCTTACAAGCCAATTTCTTTTTATACCCCTGTAGTATAAAAAATGAAAAGAAAGGAGGAGAATAGGAAATATAAGAACACCTGATGAAAATAAGGCCTGCTGTGAGGACCATTCCTCCAATTGCCCATGATACTCTTTCACCGACAGGCATTTCTCTCGCCCATCTGTGAAAATCTTCAAGATCCCAAGAGGTCACAGAAATTAATGTTGAACGGTCTTTTGAAGATGTCCATGGATCAGAGATGGAATCAAAACTTGCTTTCCCGCCATAGCAGAAAGTGTCATCAACTCCACCTGAGCTGGTCTCTGAAACTTGCAGAGCAAAACCAGCAAGGCGACATAGCTCTGTGCCATTAGAAACCCATTTATGTGCTTTTCCACAAAGGATGTCACCTAAACCACAAGGAGACAATGCCTGACACAGCAGCAAGGGAGCATATCAGAATCAAACTATAAAATCATATGCAACAACAGCAAACAAAGATCATAAGGAACTGTAGATAATATCTCTTAGCTACTCAGTATTCTACAAGCACAAGGAAAAAAAGAAATTTTGCAAGATTATTAGCTATTCAAAATGTACAGAGGCAATCAACATGTTACAACTTGAATTTGTAACTCTCACAGCATAGATATTGGCTAAAACATGATTGCTTAATCTATGATCTAACTATGAAAATACCAAGCTTAATCTGGCGACTGTAGTTGGTCCTTCTGCAATAGTAGAAGATTAGCACTCAGATTGTTTGAATTAGGCCTAACTTAACCAGAGGGCTTTTACCTGTGTTTTCATATCAACAGAGAAGTAGGCTTCTGAACAAGCTTTGAAAATCATGTTGCAGAATGATGCACATATAACAGGAGGTCCAGGCCTGACACCCACCCGTGGATCACAAATGGAACACTCGAGCAATTCCCAGAAATGAAGGCATTCTTGACTGCCTTCACCAGTTGATGCAAGCTTTCTCACTGAGAGCAGGGCAGGGAATGTCTGCGTCACATCGCAACATGTATTCTGACGAAATACCCTACATAGTGCCAGATCTCTGCGCCCCTTTGCTGCTCTTCCAGGAGGCTTGCCTTCAGATGAGAAAGCAGGGAACCTTCCACGAGGTGAAATACATACTCCTTTCGGTTGTCCTGTGCAGCAAGAAATTATTCAAAAAGATTATACTATACATCAGATTATTGTCAAATGTCAGTCCATGATTTTCATCACAAAAGTGTATTCTTTGCTTGATGCCTGTTTGCTGGGGACTGAACCACAAGAATTACAAGCCTTCCATGCTACATTGACAGGAACTAATTATTCGATCGCAAACCACAATGTTCATATACAGGCAAGAGTCAAACTAACTATCCTATGTATATTCAGTTCAAGATACTTGGGGAAAAAAGGATGCTTTGATAGCAAATACTGTCAAGAAACTGAAATTACGAAAACTGGAATGTAAAAGGCTTCCAGCATAACTTGGTATGGTCATAACAGATCTTGCCTATCCTCTTTGGTACCAACTGTTAACTTCACACAATGCAAATAATGAATTCCGAAGTAAGCCCTAAAATTTTAGACTAAAGGTTTGTAGTCCTACTTTATTAGAAAGCAAAGAATCGTTGTAACAAGATTAAGCAAAAAAGCAAGTAAGCCCTAAAATGGTTCTTAAAAAAAAAGCCCTGAAATGCGCACAAACTATGGCTTTTTCTGAAGCACCGTCCATCCAACTAAAGATTTACCTCCAAACTTAAACAAATCTACACATCCAGAGAAACTAATACTGATACCAGCGACTAAGCAACATCCATTGAAAGGCACCGTGAATCGTTCAGTAACATACACAAACTCTCGCCCCACCGATAAAATCAAAATAGCCAAGGAAACGAGAATCATATGAGATCACGAGAACTTGCGCAGGCGACTGTTCGTACCGGCTGATGCGATTGGCGAGAAGAAGAGCAGCACCGGGAGGAGGAGGAGGTGGAGGGAACTGGGATTCGGGCGCGACGGCGCTGGCGGGCTCATCGGAGGCAACCTGCCCGCCGGCAGGGTCGCGGCGGCCGGCCAGCCGGCGTGCGTGCTGCGTCAGGCCGCGGATAGGTGGAGCGGAATCGGCAGGTGAATCGATCCCCTTGCGGCGTGCGTCCGCGCCATACGAGTCAAGTCAGCCAGCTCCGGGCATCCTCTCGAGCCAGTAGAACCGTTAGATCGTGCCTCGCGAAATCGTGCGGATGAAAGCGCTCGCGGTCACAGGTTAATGGGCCGAGATCACAGCCTCTAGCCCAATACGGCAGCACGGCCTGGATTCGCCTGCCACGTCGGGCTGCCGAGCGCGAATGGGTTTAGTACCACCTCGCCTGGCGAGATGAGCGGAATCGATTGGCTAAGAGGAAGTGTAGCATTTGTTCTTTTCGTTTTCTGTTTGTTTTTATTTTGATTCTGGATTCTGAATCTAAAATTAGAATAAAAACAAACAGTTTAATTTTAAAAATCGATTATTACAATTCAGTCCATCTATACATAATAGAATCTACAATCTACTTCATATGTGCTTTTGGATTCTAACTTTTAGAGAATCAGTTTCTTTACAACCATAATCTAGAATCATCTTTTAAAGAATTCAAAATAAAAACAAACAGATCCTTAATATCTGATATGTGAGGCACAGACGCTTTCTACTGAGGCCCTTGTGTTGCCCTAGCGTTGCACTACAGCTTGGTCCTGGCTCTCCCCCAACCAAAGCGAAGATGAAAGTGTGGTCCAGTGGCCTGGTTTAGTGGAAGTGGGAAACATCGACTTCTCTTTGAACGTTGGAAATCCCGCTTCTGGGAGTTTCTACAGGCGAATTCCAAGTCTAGGAGCCCACAGGAAACCGGGTGATTCACTGGGTGCAAAGTGAAGCGTGACATATTAGGAGTATAACGTATATACAAACCAAAGATTAATCAAAGAGCAAAACTGTAGTGTCGTTTTATTTTGTCTTATATTCGAGTTGGGGATTACAAGAGGGCAGAAATGCCAGAAGGAAAGGTATACCATTGAGGCATTGACACAAACTTGTCCTCAACCAGTGTTACACCCAGAAAAGAATACAAAGATTGGACCAAAAGAAAAGGGAGAGGAAAAACAATGCACTCAAACGCCAGGCATGTCAAAACCCTCTACTACCCAAAGCGGGTGAATCGCCACCTCCGTCCGTACATACTTGCTGACTTGCTTGCTCCACGTCGAAATCGCACCAAGCCCAGCCGCAAAAGAGCTCTTTTCAGTCCACATCACCATAAGTAATCTATGAGTAGTTTCCAGTATAAGTGATATAAATCTTAAAAGAAAGAAAGAGATTAGTAATCATCATCTGCTCTTTACTTATGCTTTAATATTTTATGTAACTTCACTTATACTTTAATATTTGTATATAATTTTTAAATAGTAATATATAGAAGATGCTTCACTGATTATTTTGCGTGCAGCAGCTAATCTCTACCAGAGGAGAGGAGAGACGTGACAAAAAAGCGCCGTTAGTTACGCGATGCTGATCCGCTTCAGGAGGGGTCCAACTGTCCAAGTCTTGGCCATCTTATCCATTAGACACAGCCAAAAGACACGTAATCCTCCCGTGGGTGGGCCCCACGGCGATGAGCTGTCGCACACCTCGGTACGTTACGCCATTGTTAATCCCTTCTCCGGTCTCTTCCATCTCCAACCACCGATACGTCAAGTAAAATCGATTAACCGATACGTTAGCTAAGCTCCACCTCCACCTCCTCTCCCTCTCATCCTCCTCCTTGATCTCCTTCTCCTACCTCTACCGACGTACCCACACAGGCATGCGGTCGTTTGGCGGTAATTAGTACGCGAAGCCACCGCCGCTGGCGGCTCGCCGGCTGGCGCGCACGGCGGCGGCGCCCTTGGAGCAGTGGTTGCTGCCGGTGTCCTCGTCCATGGCGATCTGCTGGTGCCGGCAGTCCACGCTGCAGAATGCCCTGTCCCCTCTGCACCATCAGACATGAATAACATACTTAATTTGCAACGAACAGACGTGGTGACGTACATAAACACAGTTGTAATGGAGAGAGGAAGCCTCTTGCTACAAATGAACCTACCTGTACATGTAGATGTCCTTGCCCTCGGCGAGCTCCTTGCGGCACAGGAAGCAGCGCTGCAAGAAGGAGCTCGTGGTCGTCGTCGCTGCCGCCGACGAGGAGGAGATCTTGGGGTTATGTAGGGTGGCCTTGCTGATGATCTGCAGCTTGCCGGAGTTGTTCTTGTGGGTCTCTAGGAGAACACTCAGGCCGGCCATGGAGGTATAGACTTAGATAGTAGTAGTGTGTGTACACACAGAGGGCTGTCAGCTCTTCTTCTTCTTCTGTGTGTGAGATTTTTATCACAAGGGAGGGGGGCTGGTGCTTATAAAGGAGGAGGGGTGTGTAGGGTGAACTCATGGAGCAGGTTAAGGAGGTGGGATTGATTGGGATAGTGGGTTGTCACTGAAGCTAGGCATATCTCCTGTGGTTAGGCATGTGTACTGCTCTCCTAAGTCACAAATAAACATGGTCTCACTGATATACGTAGTCAAATCTTAGAAATTTTGACTATCAATATTTTTAAAGATATTTAAATTAGACATATGAAAATCATTTGTGTAGATTTATCTCGAAAAATACTTTCATAATATTATAATTTGATTGGATTTTATAACTATATTACAATAAAAATTAGTGATCAAATTTGCATTTTGGAGATTATGTCGATGTCCAAAACAATACTTATTTGTGACAGGATGGAGTAGAAAATAGTAATGCCTTGCAGGCTTGGATTTTTGGAGAGGCCTTTTATTTATTGGTTAGATTTATAAATTTTTGTATCTATAGAAACGAGGAATATCAGTATATATAGTACGTCCGTTAATGCATATCTTCTTATTGACCCCTAGTTTCTCCCACTCTAGATAAAAAATAACCAAAATTGATGTTGGAAACTCTCTAATCAACTAGTGCTTCGAGAATTGTTGTTGAACTATATTCCCTCCGTTTACTCAATGGGTGTTATCAATTCGCCCTTCAAGAGAACAAGTGAATCTGCATACATCAAGTTGGCAAAAACACGAAATTCTGATATAAGAAGAAATGGACACAATTCCGCATGAGAATATCAAATTGGATATAACTTTAAAAGGCAACTATCTTATTTGGCATAGGTGATAAGGTGAACTTAGGAAACAGTTAATTATATACAAGTGCACCTAAGGGATAAGCATTTACGCGCGCACTACACTTGGTGGCTAAGGCTATTTTTCATCTATAGCCCAATCTTGCCCTAGTTGGGTTGAGTTGCCAAAATTATTATTTATTTATTTATAACCTGTTGATCAGATTTAGCATGTTTCGACCAATAGTTAGAATTTTGACACCACTAAGACACTAAGAGCTCCACTTTACGATAACATTAAGTATATAACCAACTAATCACCACCACTTTTTCTTCGCAGTGGAGTCCCATGACTAGATCCGTACTTGCAAGAACAATGACGAAGCATTTGCAGTCCCATTGCCCGTTAGAGTAGCATAACCTCGTTCACTAGTCAGGAGCGGATCTATAGTGTATAGGTCGGAGTCAAATAACATCGACACCCTCAATGTAATACATATGATTCTTTTAGTATATAAACATATAATTCTCTTATTACAAGTTAGAAGATAGTGTTATAAGTTTATAATAACTCTGATGACCCCAGTGAACTATTCTCCTAAATTCGTCCGGCCAGAGGCGGAACTAGGGGGTGCCGGGTATGCCTCGGCAACCCCAAATTTTTGTGATGTGCTTGTATTTTCTTAGCAGATGCAGCAACTGGCTTGTATTCAGAACTTATAGCAAGGTGCTAATGCAGTTTGCAATCTTGCTTGTATTCAGAACTTATGGCAAGGTGCTAATTCAGAACTGATGGTAAGGTGCTAATCCCAGTTTCTTCTCTTATTGACATGAAATTAGCAGCTCTCTTGCTATTCTTCCAAAAAAGACTAGGGATGCTAGTGTCAAGGAGCTATTTGCATAACTTGATGTTTCAGTGCTTTGCAAATTGAAGGTTTTTCCATTATCATTCATCTGTTATATCCCTTTTGCAACAATTGTGATCTTTTGAGATGGGGACAATTTAGACAAGCTAAGATTGTTTTGACGTGCAAGAATCAACGGGAAATGTAAGCTATTTCTCTCCTAGGCTCCTAGCACATACGTTCCTTTGAACAATATTTGCTGAATGATGATGTAGCATGCCTTTTTTCACTGTGTGTTATCAGGAACAAGCTAAAAGAAATTATAGAACATCGAGGTATCTCAACCTTTGTTGTTGCTGATACAGAGTGGCACGGTAAGTAACGCAAAGACACAAAACCGACACGATGAACAGTATGAACGTTCAGCACAACACCACCCATAAAAAATTTCTTAGTCCGCCACCGCGTCCCGCCAGCATTAGTAGCAACCAGCAACCTTCAATTGCGAGAACAGAGCTTCGCTCTGCATATATGGCCCACTGGCGAGAGCACGGTGCGATAATAGAGAAGGAAGGGACACTCGTTTGACTCCCTTCTCTCTCCTCTCTCCACGTGTACGTGGCAGGACTCCCTTGTCGCTTGTGGAGTACAGATCCACTGTGCCCGCATGTGCTGTGGCCTTAAATAGCCCTTCCCTGCTGTTGGTTCTGAGACAGCCCATCACGCCCGACGCCCGGTCATCTGCTCATTCATTTCATCGTTCCCCTTTTTTCTATTTAGTAGGTCGTACTAGTAGTACATTTGGATGTACACCTTTGTATTCCTACCTTTCGAGATGTGATATACTGAACCAGAAACTGTGATTAAATCAAAACAATAACCAGCCAGGTGCATAACGTATATCAAGTTTTTCTCCCTTGTTAATCTTTCAAAAAAAAATCTCCCTTGTTTCATTATGTAACAAAAAAACCATTAATTCGATGTAAACAATATTTTGAAAATATTTAGAGTGAAGTAACACATGAAACCCTGCAAATTGCAAATTTAATTTTTTTTTTGGGGAGACATTAAATAGAGGGAGGTCAACAATTTTTTTGAAATAACCCATTATTTTGTTAATATGAAAAAATAAATGCCCTTAAAAAAATACAAGAATAATACTCTGTCGCCAAATCAAGCTGACGTGACAACTCCAGTAGTAAGTTCATTTGGCAATAGGACTTGTTGCCAGTTAAATTAGCGACAGAAGTGTCGATGATCGGGACCTAGGGCTCTATCGAACTTACAAGAAAATAAAATACAAGAGCACAATAAAGTAGAGCCTTTATTGTCGTGGACAAAAAGAATTTTACATGAATGAATTTGGATGTCTTTTGGAGCACACAAGTCACCCTATTTATACCTATCTAAGTGGTGGCAGTTAATACTACTAGAGATATCTTTTATTTTCATGCACATATCTTCATTGAGTCTTGAACCATCTTGTCCCTAGGTCAACCATCGTAAGTTGTCAGATGTAGCAATAACCCCTCATACGTTAATCATGGAAAACTGCTATATCTCAACTAGTTTACCTAGTCAGGGCTTATAAATACCATATGACTAGTCGTAATCTCCCCCGGGACCGGTCATTTCATGGTCGTTGTTGGGTTCCAACTAGTTTTTTGTTTTACTAAAGTGGATAAGGTTTCCTTTGCATCGTGATCATAGATATAACCATTATGTTAAGTGTGCCCCTAATATATGGGGGGCGCTTCTTATAAAAAAATATTGACTCGGTCAAGAATCCAGCTATCCCAAGGCTTAAAAAAATAAAAAATATTTATTAAGGCTTTCTAGCCTTGAAATGTGAATTTAGAAGATTTTATTCTCTGTACAATCATTTGAGTCATTAAATAGGAATATAGGAGAGAGGAAAAGAATATGTCTTCTTTATAGCTGAACCCTTTTAGTGGAAACAGAGACAAAAAAAACTCAATAAGTGGGGGAACAATTGTGGTAAAATGGGGATAAAAAAGACTTTTAAAATGGGGATAAGAAAGACTTTCTTTCTTTCACTGTCATTATTTACTCTACCCATACCGCAGTCTTCGTCTATGATCTTCTCCTGTCCTCAAGCTCTTCCTCTTCTTTCTCTTTCTTTTGAGCTCTTCACAATCTGGAACATGCGGAATATGAGCAAATTCATCTACACAGAGGGAAAAGATTTAAGAACTTGAAGATCAAGGATATCTCCCACCTAAGTTCCAAATCAAGTGGACTCCTGCTAGTGAGGAATCTTCTTCGACCCATCTGAAGGTTGGATTGTTCTTTTTGTGTCTTTCGTCAAATTAGGTTTTTGCTTGCCAGATAGCAAATTCCTAGCAGACACTAGTGACCATTACAAGATTTAACTTCTTCACCTTGGACCAAATTCAATTTTGATCCTTAGTATCTTTTCGCATATGTTTTTCTTTTTCGTTATTTCTACCAATTCACCCCCCAATAACAAGGGTCAAGGGATTTGTGGTAAGGTGTATTTTAAGTTGAATGACAATAGGGCAAAAGAATGCCTCCCCTTCTGATTAAAGACGCATGGCGCAATTATCAGAGTGAGTGGTTTTACTCCGAAATCTCTGGAGGTAGTCGCCTCAAGTTCACTGGGAACGCTCCTCCAGTGTGGATGGCATAAGATAATGAGAAGGAGAAAAAAGATCTCAAATTGACAACCAAAGAGAATAGGCTAGTCGATGCAATTGTCTCTCTTGTTGCAACCAGATTGACTAGTTGGAAAATCATACATGACTTCCTGTAGCACAAGATCGACCCTTTGAAGAAGAGAGTTCAATACGCTTGGACACTTAAGGAGTTGATGACCCAAGAAAAGACAGCCCTGGAGGTATGTTCACTCTCCGAATTTCCTAAAGTCATTATTTTTTATTTAGCAATAAATGTGTTACTAAATTTGTTTATGTTTTTATTGTCGCAACAAGAAGTAGTGGAGAGAACTTTGAAAATATTAAGAACTATAAAAGATTGCTCAGAGCCCATTTCCCTCGACCACCAGCCTTCTAGTCTGATCCAGGCTTCAAAAAAATTCCAAGAGGAGCGCATATAGGTATACAATGAAAACACTTCCATATCTTGAATTTTTACTTAGATTGCAATTTGATAAATTCTCTTTTTTCTCTTTTAGATGCTTAGCAGGAAGAGGTCAAGTGACCAAGATGGCTCAAGCAGTCAAGCTCCTTCAGACAGGAAAACTAAGACTATTGTAGCCAGAACTTCTCAGGAGGTGGTAAAAAAACTGATGACTAAGGCCAAATTTGCTGCTGTTGCCCCGACCAACATTCCAGTTGCTGCTATATCGACCAGTGCTATAGCTGCTACTGCATCAACATGTGCCCCTTTTCCATCTCATGCAGTTCGGTTGAATCATGTTCATGGTCAACCTTAGATGCAAGGGAAGTTGACAAAAGTTGCTAAAGGTTGTAGAGGCTAGGAAAGCCACTCAGGTGCACAAGAGAAAATGCTAGACCACATATCAAAATCCTGTTGGAACTACCAGAAAATTTTTTGTTGGTCTACACAACTGCTCATCCTTTTCTATTTTATTTCTTGATTTATATAGTCAAGCTAGATTACAAACTAACTCAACAAACTAACCAACTAAATCTTATCTTCCTAAACAAACTTATCCTGACTTTTAAAACTGATTACAAGATTATTTCTATCAATCACCCCCTTAATCTTGTAACGCAACTTTAAATCATTGAGACAATCGGTCTCAACTACGATTTACTCGACACAGAACTCGACACAGGATGGAGAACGCATCTCCTCAACATCGCGGACTCATCTTCGACGAACTTCTTTGGACGGCGAACACATCTCCTCAACGTCCCGGACTCGTTTTCGACGGACTTGACTTTGGACGGCGAACACACCTCTTCAACGTCCCGGAGTCGACTTTGATGAACTTGCCTTTAGACGGCGAACGTATCTCCTCAACGCTTCGGAGTCAACTTCGACGGACTCAACATAGTTGCAAGCGGACTCATCTTCGACTTGCACTGCACACACAAAACTTGCTTCTCTGGTGTCGAAATTACACGCTCTTCCCCGCGACCCGGACGATGACGGCGCACCTCTCCTGCTCTGCACGCTCCTAGGCGAGGCCCTTCTCGCCCGCCGCGATGCGATGCGCTCTGTGCGAACGGACTCGAACAAGTCCAAGAATAAAGAAGAAGTCATCGCCCGCGCCCCGGAGCACTCGGCCTCTTGCTGCATACGCAACTCTGATGAACTCACGGGATAGCAATTAATGCTCCGAGGCAAAACACAATGCAAGCTTCACGGCCAAAACACAAGCGCCTGCATGCATGCACCGTGATTTGCTCGATCGCCTCAGACACGACTCCACCGCACGAAGCTTCGCCGACTATACGACAGACGTTGCGTCATCGCAACCGCACTGCGTGCTCCCGAACATCTTCGCTTGTCACGCCACCGCCGCCCGCTTCGCTTTGCACGGAGGGAGAGCCTGCTGCTCGTGACGCTCTCCTCCGGCCGAACGCGCTTTCTTCTTTTCATGCACGCCGCCGGAGCTCCTCAATACCGCATCGCTCAGCGACGATAGCTTGCTTCCTCGGGTGCTGCCCCCAGGAGTCTCCTCTTCCCGGGGGCAGCAGATTGATCTAAAATCTTAGGCTCTGATACCAATTGTTGGAACTACCAGGAAAATTTTTGTTGGCCTACACAACTGCTCATCCTTTTCTATTTTATTTCTTGGTTTATATAGTCAAGCTAGATTACAAACTAACTCAACAAACTAACCAACTAAATCTTATCTTCCTAAACAAACTTATCCTGACTTTTAAAACTGACTACAAGATTATTTCTATCAAATCCATCTCATCGTCACCTTCCTTTGTTCCTATATGTCTAGGGTGAGATGAAGATGCTGAGGAAGAAGAGGAAACCTCTCTGATTGGAGTGAGGATAACTAGGATTAGTGATCCTAGTGTAAATACTTCTGAGGATATTTCAAGTGTTGGTAGCTGTATACTTGCTACCACAGATGCTTTCCTTTCATTTGAGACTGGAAGTGCTCTCTGTTTGGAGTAACTTCATAACTTGACTCTTTCTTTATTTGAATTTTGTATTGCTTACTTAGATAAATTTATGTATTTATTTGTATCAGCCCCCGACCTCTTCTCCCCATCTGATCGTTGGAGTTCAAAGAGAAGTGCAAGCTAGAGAGGAGCCATTGCCTACTCCTTCAACCGAATTGGCTCCAACCATCTTTGAGGAGAGGTCAATGCGCGTGGCTGTGGTGGAAGAATGTAATATCCCAAAATTTGGTTCAAAATAATAATATAATGTTATTTATGCATTTTGTTGATTTTCTTATTTTTTGGAGATTTTTTGGAATTTATTATATATTTTGAATTAAGTTCAATTCGGATATTATTTTATTCTGTAAAAAGTTTAAATAAAGTTTTACCAAAAATATTTTATTTAAGTTCCAAATGCCTTAAAGTATTTTTTGAATTTTTTCCAAAATTTTCATGATTATTTTACTATTTTATTTGCATTATTTGGAAATCTGGAATTGTTTTATTTGCAAAATGTTTAAAACCCTGTTGAATAGTTTTAGGCCTGACCCATCTCTGTTCCGGTCCTTTTTCCTTGGGGATCCTGGTCCGAATCGATAGTGTTGATCTTGGCCGTTCGTTGCTGGATCGAACTATTGTGGCGATAGGGTGTTTGGGTTAGAAACCCTAAGGCGTATCGACTGTCGGATAGAGTAGCTGGGGAGAGCTGGATTTGAGCCAGGTAGCGCGCGTGGTGGAGTCCGCTTGATGGATGACATGGTCCGGACTTTTTCGTTTCCGCGTAGCGTTGCCGTGTCGGAGGCGATTTCCTCCGCCGCGTCGCTTCGAATCTCCGGGTCAAGCACGAAAGTTGAGGCTATATTAGGGGTACCGGATCTTCGCCTGAGGTTCTACGTCTCGCGTTGCGTGTTTTGGTGCCAGTATCGCTGCTTGAGCCATTGTCGGTTGGTCGCAGGAGCTCACCGTCTTTCGCCAAGGTCACCGCCGCCATTATTCGCATGGATCTCCGTCGGTGTTGCGTTTCCGGAGGATTTGAGGGCATAACCATGTTCGTTGTGGGAAGCTTTTCCAGGTCCGCATTGTCTCAGTGCGATTTTGTCGCTTTTTTGCTGTTTCTTCACTGTCGTTCTCGGTGCCGGTGGGGCTCGCGGCCGTCTTCTCACCGGAGTTCATGGTGTGATGCCTTCGTGTACTTCGTGACGTGGCAGCCACCTCATCTGTCAGGACGACGCCCACGCCATCTTCTTTGCTCGCGTGGCGTCTGTGTGGCAGCCAAGTTGATGCTTCGTCATTGGCCACGTGGGCACAGAGGGGCCCGCCTATCGGTCGGTTCCACCTGTGAGCTGGGTTCATGGTAGACTCGTTCTACCGTAGACTTGGTCTATGAAGACCATGCCCACATGTTAGCCATAGAGGAGATTTTCTATAAATGTTTTACTCTAGAAAATTGGTTTATGGTGTCGGCATCGCGTCATTAATTGATTTTTCAGAAGAAAGATAATTCAAAAAAATCTCATTTTCCAATTTTCTGATTTTTCTAATTTTTGAATCTTTTGAGAGCCCGTTCTCCCTTGTACGAGCTCCGATTGAGGCGATCCAAATTTCTAAAAATTTGTCAAATTGATATCTATTTAACAGTGAATTTTATTTGATTTTTTGAGATTGTTTGCTCTCTATTTTGGTGTTTATTTGGTGTTCTCTCTCATTACGCCTGGACGTCGAAGTGCTCGGAGCGTCCGAGAAGAAATCGTCGACTCAAGACCAAGGTCCAAAGCAAGAATAAAGGTTTTTTATAAGGCAAGTTGTGCTTTGATCATGTTGAACCCAGTTTACGAAAACTACTATATTGATTTACATTATTATATGATATTTTATGTGTACAACTCTTTCAAGTTAGATTTGGATTTAGTTAATCTGTCCAATTGAACTATACCTTATCTTGTCATCTGTATGCCATGATTATTTGGTTCATTATTAGTTGGTTAATATTAGAAATCAACATGGGTTGGTTAGATCGTGTTAGTATGCTTAGCCATGCCACGTACAACACATGTCTTTTGGAATATCAAAAGCGAATCTTGACTAATGGAATATGGAACATGTTTACGAAAAGTGTGTCAGGTGTTATCACACAATAATGTTTGAATTGCAGTGATGTATGTCACGAAACGATATTGACTTGTTAATGGCGCGTGGTGCATGGTAATCAATCGGAGTGGTAAATAATTTAGATTGGAGCAAGTGGCAAGTGGCAGTGTGCCAAGGTGGGCCGAAGGGCAGAGGGTATGTGGAAGTCTTGCCCTAGTCATCTTAAGGACTTAACCTTGCGAGCCTTTGAACTGATTCAATCATGCAACCACATGTCTGAAATAGGACGGACCTAACTAAGTAGGATTATTGATATCTTGACATGAGATTCCTCAGGTGAATAATCACACAGAAGCGTGTTTACATGGAAGTGTGGTTATAGCGGAGGATGTTGTGTACTACGGTCACACATCAATCCAAAAGTTTGTCGGTCCTAACCTTCACCTCTGCTGAGGGAAGGGATAGTGTACGGCTTACGGGAGGGTCAGTGTTGCAATAAAGGTTTCTAAAAGGTTTTGTCATGATCACTCTTCTGACACACCAAATGAAGTGTGTTAACTGCATGGCATCAAGAGACGATCATGTCATGTGGGTATAGTGCATAACCTCTGCAGAGTGTTAAATCTATTCGGATAGCCGTGCTCATGGTATTAAGCAATGCTCGGGGATTACAGTCAGGGGTTAGATTTTTATAAAATGAAATCTTGGATGGGAAGGTTGGATGTTAATGGAAAGTTTGGAATCTGATTTAGGGCTGAATGCCATGTTTACTTGAGAAATATTTGAAAGTTATTATATACTGTTATTTGTTTTACTGTCTTTCAATCTAGTTGTTGTATTCAACTTTAAATGCTACTTTACTGTAAAATAGCCATATCAGCCAATCATTTTGGAATAAGCCTTGCATATAGTTATGTTAGAATTGCATTTCGTGCACAACTTGTTGAGTGCTTTAAGTACTCACCCTTGCCAACAACATCATCACCAGTTGAGGAGTCTACACGAGTGCTGGAGGAGGAGTTCCAGGAGGAGACGAATGTTTAGGGTGCGAGCCTTGTCAGTTGCCTGTGGTATACTGAGGGGTTATCTACATTTTCATTTCGAAGTAGTTTAACTTGTTATTCAATGTAGCCTTACGAGGCATAATCATGTAAGTTGACATAAGGTCATTCAACATGTATTATTCAATATATGAAGTCTTTTAATTATGTTTCCGCTGTGTATGATTGTGATATTCATCTATGTTGAGCCTGTGTGCACTAGCGTGATCCTGGACTAGTACATTATACACAGAGAGTCCAAATTTGCGTATTCGGGTCCCGACAAAGAAATGGTCGGGGATGCTCCGACTAGTGTGGAGAAACCAACTACAACCACAGCCATTATAAAGAAAGTGGTCCGGGACGCTCCAACCTCTGCAGGAGATAAAAATTAGAAAATATGTCACTGAAGATGAAACCATCTCCAAGGATGTGGTCAAGGATTGTCAACCACAACAGAAAAAATGACAAGGCCAACAAAGAAGATGTGGTTGTTGTGTAGGCTTCGACCACTGATATTATGTCTACCGTTAAGGAGCCACTTCAAGATATCCCTAACTAGGAAGTACGTTAAGATTCAACCTTTGAGGCAGCTGCTCAAGTAAGTATTTTAGAAAAAAGAGAATTTCATCTTGAGTTTTGAGTAGGAAAACACATCTTCTAAGGAAATGGCTCTTACTGTTGAGACTGGTGCCCTGGAGGTATGGAGACCACCCTTTGAGCTAAGCAATGCTGCAGCCAGTTCTGCAGAGGCAAGAGCCGACCAACATACTATCTCAAGTGATTCTGGATACAATGAATTGGAAAACAAGCCTGCATATTTGAGCAGAAATGTAATAATCTCTTCACTCAAGATTTTAGATAAAAACTGAAATTCTGATTTCTTTTTTGCTATATGTTCAAAACACAACTGAAATGCTTGTTTTGGTGAAAACTTAATAATCATGGAAAAGCAAATGCATCCAAGGATGCTGAGATTGCAAGATTGAAGAAATAAATATATAAAAAATTCTTGTTCAACTATTTGAATTTTTTTTTTCTAATCTTAATTTCAGAAAGCTCGACCAGGAAAAGAGAACTTTTGGTCAAATAATTCAAGGATATGAGAACATGTTGATTTTTGCTGATAATATTGCCAAGTATTACAAATTTTAGGTAGTTCAAGCAAAAGAAAGCGTCAAAATGAAGAATGATAGTCTGAAGGAGGTTGTTGCAGAACGTGAATGCCTTCATGAACTAAATAGAAGCTTTTCTTCTAACCTCAAGGAGTGTGCCATGAGTTATGAAAAACTCGTTCAAAGTCATGACACACTTCTTGGCAAATACAAAAAGAGACAAAGTAAAATTCTATCATAGTAACTTTATTTATATTTTAAGTTAAATATTCCATAATTATTTTTTCCCAAAAATTCTAGATTTAAAAGAACAATTTCAAGAGTAGAATCTGCCAAGCAAAATGAAATATTGGAGAAAAAGGAATAGAGGCTACGGTATAAACTCTATGAGGAAAATTTAAAATTATAAGAAGAAAAGAAATCCCTCATGGAAGTAATTAAGAAGAGCCAATAATCCAATCTCTCTGCTCTGACTTTTATTTTGAAGCAACTTAAAATAATTGATGTAAATATAAATTACACAAAGGTCGTAAGAAGAAAAGAAATCCCTCATGAAAGTAATTAAGAAGAGGCAACAATCCAATCTCTCTGCTCTAACTTTTATTTTGAAGCAACTTAAAATAATTGATGTAAATATAAATTGCACGGAGGTCGTACTTATACAGAGTGATCCATCTATTGAAGAGTTGGTTGATGGCATCAAGTCTCAGATGAAGCATATTGTCGATCACATCTCAAAGATGGCCGAATCCATGAAAATCTCTCTCTCTCTCTCTAGTCTGTTGTAGCCACCCATACTGGCACCTTGTTTATTGAGTTGAAGCATTTTTACCAGGATGCAATAGATTTGGAGAAGTTAGTTCCTAATCTATATTTGAACTTTGCAAAAGAGATCAAGAAAAGAATTGTTTGTAATTGGCTGGTTGATTGGTGTACCTGGCAAGCAAGAAATTGACATTGCTCAAAGTTCTTTACAAGTTGTATTGTGCCTTGTAGCGCAGTGGGTCAATAATAACCTTGTCGGAAAGTTTTTTTGACCAGTGTTTGATATGAAGCATGTGCTTCACATTTGCCCCCCCCCATGTATTTCATTAAGTAATTTATTCCTATTTTCTCAGGATATACAATGCATTAGAGCATCATGTGCTCCTTTTTTGTACATGTCGTTGTCAACCAATTTATGTCTTTTTCATGTGCATCATCAGGCACTATCTCATATGCTAGATAGGTTTTCAATGGTCGAACCCAACCTGCATCATGCTCGAGTATGGTGACCTCTAAAGTGGTCGGTTGTGCTTTGATAGATGTAACAATAGATGGTTTAGACAAATATTTGAGGAAAACACCTATTAGAACAAGTGATTGCGAGGAGTCCAATTTTGATAATTGGTCTGCTAAAGTATTTTCTTTTCATGGAATGTATTAGACTTTGAAACTACTAAAGTATTTCTTCCAATTTCCTCACTTCATCCAGGTAGTGAGCCATTGTCTCATCGAAATATTGTTATTCCTTACTAACCTAGTTTACAACTAATTGTGAATCACCTTTCACTAAAAGTTGACAAACACCAAGGGATTTAACTACTCAGAGCCTAGCAAGAAGAACTTCATACTTTGCCATGTAATTTATAGCAGGGAGTTATATTTGAATTAAATATTGTAACTGATCACCTTGTGGCGTGACCAGTACTATACCAACCCCAAGCCTTTAATTCTTGAGAAACATCAAAATACAACGTCTAGTGGTTGTTTGAGCTGGATTTATTCTATTCCAGTGGTTTATAATTAGTCCATTTAATGATAAAACTGCCAAAGCTTGAGATTTAATTGCTGTCCAAGCTAAGAAATGGATATCAAATGACCCAAGTTACACTTGCTTTTTAAGGCAAAGAAAAATGATACTATAATATTATGTGACTGAAATTAATGTCTTAGCTTACTAGAAGCCATTAATAGAGGAAAAGGTAGTTTTAAGACTTGGGAGTAGCATTCATTTGATCCATGTAATACTTCTCTTACGTAGTAAACAAGTCGTTGCACCTTATCTCGTTTACGACCAGTACTGCACTGACCACATTAAGTGTAGCAACCAAATATAACAACAAATGTTCTGTATAGGTGTTTGCACCAAAATTTGGCAAGTCTAACCATAATCGGCAATGAAATCAAAGATATGGACGTTAACAGACAAGTTAAGAAAGTTTGGAGATATTTATGCTAACGGCAAGATTTTCTAGGAAATAACTGTTCAAAGATATGGCCGATACGGATACGGGCTTGAAGCGTGTTGTAACAGGACACTATCGGCCAAAGGTATAAAAGAAGGACCGAAGCGAGCTGCGAGATCATCCACACAATACAATCAACCAGTATTTACTTTTTCTACTTTTCCTGTCGACTAGGAGTAGCTTCTGTAATTTAGCCTTTGTAATCGATCTTGATCAATAAAGTTGAGCATCGCCGATTGTTGATCTTCGTCAATTACGCCCCAGGTTCGATTTGTTCTAATTTTGTTGCGCATCGCCTTCTTCAAAATCGATCTGCCTTTATCCTCTGATTAGCCTTAATCGGCTAATTAGATTTATCTTGTTACCTTGATCTTAATCGGCTTCAAGCTGATTGAGTCCAAGCCGATTGATTTTAACGATCGGCTTTTGATTGAATTTTATTTTTTTTTTACCTTGTCGGTTACAGGTCAAATCGACTGGCACGCTCTGAACCCGGTGTTCGTCTGGTGTGCTGTTGTCAGAAATCCTACATCAAGTTTTTGACGCCAACACACTCTTGGCACGCCCGGTGGGACACGCAATGTCTTCATCAGGGAAGTCGATTCCGCCATCAGATCTCAACGTAGAGGCCATAATCGTCCCAACAATGGACGATTTATCTGCAGAGCAACGTCAAGAAATTGAAGCTCGGAAGGCCGCGCTGGAAGGGATGATGCTAAGTTGCTATCAGAAAACTAGACGCGGCGTCACTCAAAAATCCGCCCTGCCGATGGTCAACGCCCTGGGAGATGCAGTGTAATGTAACGTAAGCCGATATTCGCCGCTCGCCGAATTATCGGCTATGATTAATCGATCATGCACCACGCTTTGATAAACCAATCATCGGCTCTCGTAACAACACTTAAGCCGATGATAGCAAATAGCGTTAAATCTATAGCCCAGGAGTTAGCCTCGTCAGAAGTCTCGCCGACCCATTGCAAGCTCTGCCAATTATCCTGCTTTCTCAAGATCACAAAACACGCAGAGCACAACGGCCGATCCTAAACCATCGGCTGTAACTTCACCCCCCACCATGATGCCCACACAACCCACGGTTATACTACCTAGGGACCCTCGGTTAAATAGGGTGAACCATTACCACGCCTATACTGACGCCGCTAAGTTAGATGCATCAAGCAATTTGCCGCCGTCGGCTCCGTTCTACGCTTTTCCTCAATCGGTTTCACAGCCGATTGGCTCTGAGAGATGCCCACAAGAACCCACCCTGCTAAGAAATCCAGTCCACACAGGTAGTAACATACTCGTAACCATTTGTCCCAAAGGTTTAACCTCAAGTCGACGTAATCGGCACGAGCAAGATGATCGCAAGACCGACAGACAAAGATAATAGGCAACCCGAGCTCGCACTCGGGGCGTAACGCCGATTATGACAGATATTATCAAGGGCCTGCTATGGCCGATAATGCTAATTGGGCCGATCAGATCTCTGCCGTTTTGAGGACCAATTCGGCATACAACCAAAAGGAAAGGTTATCGGCTATAGAAAGTCGTATCCCGATTACATAGATCGCATGCCCTACCCTCATAACTTCGAGTTCCGACTTCGCCAAATTCTCGGGATGATTCTATCACCACCTCGAACACGTTGGGCGCTTTATCCCGCAATGCGTGAAGCGCCCATCCGACGGGCTTAAAATTAGACTATTCCGTTGTCTCTGCTTGGGGCGTTTATTTGGTTTACTTACTTGCCTCCGAATTCCGCCCATTTGTGGAACGATTTGGAAAGCCGATTTCATGAATACTTCTTTTGTGCGCTTTGGAGCTCGTGATTTCGATCGAGTTCCGTGCGGCAAAAGTTTGGGGAATCGATAACGGATTACATCAAGAGATTTAGAGAAATTAAGAATCGGTGTTTTAGCGCCACATTGCACGACAACCAACTTGCCGATTTAGCATTTCAAGGTTTGATTCCGCGCTTAGGAGAAATTCGGAGGACAAGAATTCACGACCTTAGCCACTTATTGCATCGCGTATCGGCTCAAGAAAGCCGATTCATCGACAATAAAGTGTTCAAAGACGATTCAAAAATAGCAATAACAAAGAAAAGGACAAGGCTAAAGTCAATATGGTTGAGTATTGTCCAAGTGACTCATCGGAAGACGAGGAAGCGTAAATAAACATAGCCGAATGGGTAAAAGGATCCAAAAGTCCTTAGTCCGTTTCTTGGCTTAAGCCGACTAGGAACAAGTCGGAGGTTAAGTACTCTTTCGATGTTTCTAAGTGCGATCGTATTTTTGATTTACTTCTGCAAGAAAAGATAATACGATTGCCAGAGGGACATGTGATACCTTCGCCCGATGAGATCAAAAAACGCAGGTATTGCAAGTGGCATCATTCTTATTCGCATAACACTAATGACTGCAATATCTTCCGTCAACAGATCCAATCTGCTATTGAGGATGGTCGGTTGAAGTTTGCTGATGAGCCGACCATGCAAGTCGATGTTGATCCGTTTCCCATCAACATGGTACAGTGTTCGGCTAAAGGAAAAGAGCCGATGCACGACGAGCAGAAAAAGGATCGACAAGTCAACATCCAATCAAGCTCGAACGACGATCAAACACTGAAGATTACAATCGGCTCTTTACAAATAGAAGCCGATCGTGAAGGAAAAAATTCAAGAACCATCAAACCCAAAGGGAATCCTCAGGTAGGTAAATGGTACAAAGCAGAAAAGTCTCCATTAAGGCAGCCAGTGAAAAGGTCAGGACCAACATTTTTACAATTAATGGAGAAATACGAGAGGATGAATAGCCGACCACGGTATAAAGCTCACCGGTCGGATAACTTGTACCGCACCGAGAATGTGGAGAGGGCACATAGAAGGTGTCCCTTTTGGCAGTTTTGCTGGGAAAGAGGAGTAGCGTTGCCATCACCATACACCTGCCCGATGGAACATTATCCCCGAGACGATGGGCCAAGGCAATCGGCCAGAGATAGGCTGTCTGGGCCGATTAGAGAGCAAGGCGTATGATGAAGGCCCGCCCACGAGAGAATATCCAAACCAGATCAAGAATCGAGCCAAATCAGGATACACAAGCCCAGTTCTAATCAAGAAGATTTGGCTGGTCAAAAACGAAAGCCGGTGGAACCCAAACCCAGGTGGTGTCCATCTGGCCTGAGCCGGTCACAACGGCGACGGCTTCAAAGGCTAAGGACGCAAGAAATCCGTGAAGCCGATGCCGAAAAACAGAGAGACGAAACGTTTAATGAACTTCGTCCAATCAAATGCGTCAAGAAAGAGTGGAGAAGAAAAGAACAAGCCGAAGAAGATTTCGAATCGGCTGATGACTTGGATTCTCCCATGATTCGAGATGACATGCCGCCCATGGATATTAACATGGTGTTCACATTGCCGGCTGAGTTCAAAGTTAGAACCGAATCGGCCAAAGAAACGGTTGCTCAGTTGTGCTCCGGCGTTCAAAGCGCCATCTTAGAGAAACCTAAAGATGATCATCGGTATCTGAAACCATTGTATTTAAAAGGTTACATAAATGGCAAGCCGATATCAAGAATGCTGGTAGATGTAGGAGGCACAGTGAACCTGATGCCATACACGACATGCAAAAAAACTGGGTAAGTCTGATGAAGACTTAATTAAAACTAACATGGTTCTAAACGACTTCACAGGAGACCCCACGGAGGCAAAGGGTGTCATGGTCACAGAGCTGACTGTCGGTAGCAAGACCTTGCCGACGCCGCGTTTTGTAATCGATGCCAAAGGAAACTACAACAGATCGCTTCGGTCGGATTGGATTCATGCCAATTGCTGTATTCCGTCGACCATGCATCAAGCGCTGGTACAGTGGAACGGAGAAGAAGTCGAAGTCGTCACAGCCGACACATCGGCCCATATCGCCATGGCTAGTTCTGACGCAAATTGGCAACACGAAGAAGTCGGTGCGATATCGGAAAGGCGCCAATGACTGTGATTTCATCTGTGTAAGTAAATCAGGATTCATGCCGATCAGTGTCAAGCCGGGCACTTTTGATCGGACAAATGAAGTGTTACGCCGATAGGGACAAGAAAAACATTGAAGGCGTTGCAGGATAAAATGTAAAGCTATCGGCAAACAACGGATAGCTACGAAGCTATAGAAGACTTTGAAGAAATTAAAAAGTTAGGTCAAGGTTTTACATCCACCGATTTGCTTGAAGAAGTAGATATAGGTAGCGGTGATAGAAAAAGACCAACTTTTGTTAGTGCAAGTTTAGATGTAGAGTACAAAGAAAAACTGATAAAAATCCTTAGAAATTATAAGGATTGTTTTGCTTGAGAATATCATGAGAAGCCAGGATTAAACCGTCAGCTGGTGGAACATCGGCTACCTATAAAATCGGGCTATCGGCCGTTCAAACAGTATCCTAGGCGTTTCAATCCAGCCTTGTACCAAATTATAAAAGAAGAGATAGAACGGTTGTTGGAGGCAAAATTTATCGTGCCTTGCCGATATGCGGAGTGGGTTTCCAACATTGTTCTGTTATGAAGAAAATGGAAAGCTTCGGTGTGCGCCGACTTTAGAGATTTGAACAAGGCGACGCCGAAAGATGAATACCCGATGCCGATAGCCGATATGCTTATCGATGCTGCATCAGGGAACAAGATCATAAGTTTTCTAGATGGTAATGCCGGGTATAACCAGATACTCATAGTAGAAGCCGATATACCGAAGACAGCTTTGAGATGTCCTGGTGCAATAGGATTGTTCGAGTGGACGGTGATGACCTTCGGCTTGAAGAACGCTGGAGCAACATATCAGCGAGCGATAAATCTGATCTTTCATGACTTAATCGGCCACATTGTCGAAATATATATTGATGATGTAGTGGTAAAATCCGCAGAAGATTTACAACACTTGGCCGATTTAGAAAGAGTTTTTAAAAACATAAAATCGCACGGTCTAAAGATGAATCCTTTCAAGTGCGCATTTGGCGTATCGGCTGGACAGTTTTTAGGCTTCATGGTGCATGAAAGAGGGATTGAAGTCAGCCAAACAAGGGTTAAAGCTATAGCCAATACTGAGCCACCGACATGCAAAAACGAGTTACAAAAGTTGATCGGCAAAATTAATTATCTCCGTCGGTTCATCTCAAACCTCTCCGGTAGGATTCGTGCTTTTACTTCATTACTAAAGTTAAAGGACAATGAAGAGTTTATATGGGGAGCCGATCAGTAGAAAGCTTTCGATGAAGTTAAGAAGTATTTGTCCAACCCTCCGCCTTGGTCGCGCCTCAAAGGGTCCTTTCGGGCTATATGTTTCGATCAAGAAGATACTATTGAGTCAGATTAGCACAAGAGGTGCATGGTAAAGAAAGGATTATCTTTACTTAAGTCGACGATTGCTAGACGCAAGTCGTGTACCCTTTTATCGAAAAACTATGTTTATCTTTGTACTTCTCGTGCACAAAACTAAAGCACTACATAGTAGCATCGGCCTGTAAGGTAATCTGCAAAATCGATGTTATAAAATATATTTTGTCAGCTCCTATCCTGCGAGGTCGACTTGGCAAATGGGCTTACGCCTTGGTTGAGTTCGACTTATCATATGAATCGCCAAAGCAACAAAGGGCAAGTATTAGCCGATTTTATGACGTGACATGACACAAAGAAACTTAGTCTTGGTCGCGCCATGGCAACTGTTCTTTGATGGGTCAGTATGCGGGGAAGGTGATGGTATCGGTATTGTACTCACCTCACCCAAAGGGCATAGCTTTGAATTTGCGTTCCGGCTAAATAGCCGATGCTCAAACAACCAGGCCGAGTACGAAGCGTTACTCAAAGGCTTGCAATTACTTGAAAATATTGGGGTGAGCGCTGTTGAGACATATGGTGATTCACTGTTAGTGGTGCAGCAAATAAAGGGAGAATACCAATGTCGAGATGAAGTGCTACTAAAATATTTAGAACAATGTTTAGAGATTATCGGCTCATTTACATCATTTTCTATCGGTCATGTTCCTCGAGAATTGAACAATAGAGCTAATGCTTTAGCTTAGCAAGCATCAGGATATAAAGATTTTGGCCGAAGTCAGGAGACTGAACTGGTAGACAAGGCAGTCATGTGCACAGATATTGCCGATTGGAGAACGCAGATAAAAGATTATCTAGTCGATCCATCCAAGCCGACGGAACGAAAGATACGGCAACAAGCGTTGAAATACGTCGTCATGGACGATATACTATACTATCGGACTATGGAAGGTTTATTGTTAAGATGTCTTGAGGCCGAAGAAGCACGGGTGGCAATGGGTGAAGTACACGAAGGCATTTGTGGTTCCCATCAATCGGCACATAAAATGAAATGGATGCTCAGACGGACAGGTTATTTTTGGCCGACGATGCTAGAAGATTGTTTCAAGTATTATAAAGGATGTCAAACATGTCAAAAGTTTGGCAACGTACAACTAGCACCAGCATCGGCTTTACACCCAATTATCAAACCTTGGCCGTTCAAGGGTTGGGGAATAGATATAATCGGCCAAATATTTCCTGCTTCAAGTAAAGGCGACAAGTTTATCTTGGCCGCAACCGATTACTTCTCAAAGTGGGTCGAGGCTATACCACTTAAAAAGGTAACCAGTGTTGAGGCGATTAGTTTTGTGAATGAACATATCGTCCATTGGTTTGGAATACCGCAAACAATCACGACCAATCAAGGTACGGTATTCATGTCTAACGAGTTTCAGAGTTACGCAACGAGTCTAGGGATCAAATTGTTAAACTCTTCGCCATATTATGCTCAGGCTAATGGACAGGCCGAGTCGTCTAATAAAACACTAATTAAGTTGATCAAAAGAAAAATTGATGAAAAGCCAAGGAATTGGCATTCAACTCTATCGGAGTCACTTTGGGCCTATCGGCTGTCTTATCACGGAGTGACGAAGCTTTCACCTTACCAATTGGTATATGGACAAGAAGCCGTTCTACCCGTAGAGATCAACATTGAATCGATACGAATAGCCAGACAAAATGGTTTGTCGGCTCGAGATTACAACAATTTAATGATCGACAACTTGGATGAGCTAGCAGAGTTACGTTTGTCTACGCTTGATCGGCTTAAGAAAAATAAGGTCAGGGTTGCAAGGGCATACAATAAAAGAGTCATGCCTCAGTCTTTCGATCAAGCCGATTTGGTATGGAAAACAATATTGCCTGTTGGATCGAAGGATAACCGATTTGGAAAATGGTCACCTACATGGGAAGGGCCATACAAAGTTAATCGGCTAGTCGGCGGAAACTCGTACGTATTGGAAACGATAGAGGGGTATGTCTTGCCTAAAGCAATTAATGGAAAATATTTGAAGAAATACTATCCTAGCGTATGGATTGGAGCCTAGCCGACTAAAAACCACAATTAAAGCCAAGATTAAACACGATGCTGTTAATCGGCTAAAAAGATAGCAAGCTCAGAAGACGCAGCATGTGAAATAAAAATCGGTTAAACAGCCGATTATAAACATAACAAAGTTACAAGCATTCAGGACAAGTGTTTTCAAAACAACCGTCAAAGTTTTACAGATCAGAAGCTTAACATCGGATACCCGAATCAGGAAGGGATGCGCCCAGAGCCGACAGAGCGCCCGCTGCCTTTGCAATAATCTCTTGGATCTCATCAAGAAGACGTTCATCATCCTTGGCATTCCCGGGCACTGGCTTGACTTTGGCCGATTGCTTTGTCACATTGTCGACAGCCTCTGCAATGCTAAGTTTTTGTTCCTTCAGCTCCGACGCAGTGGTCTCCAAGATTTGTTGGCCTTCTCCGATTTGCTTTTCAAGCTTGGCCAGCTCTTCCAAGAGAAGTTTCTTTGCTTTTTCTAGCTTGGAGAGGGATTCCTTAGTCGACTTAAGCTGCTGAGCACCGGCATCAAACTTGAGTTTTTTTGCTCTGGCATCGGCGACCAATTCATCCAAAAGCTTCTGATCGGCCTCTTGGGCTTCACGACGCCGAATCCGGTCTTGCGCCGCCTCCACATCGGACTTTCTTTCGTCCAAATGGCACACAGTTAGAAGAGCCGCCATCGCTTTCGGAGGTAGGTCGGCTTCAACGGACGCCATAGCATTACGGATGGGTTGGCTATTGGCCAGGATCTCCGATTGTGGCCTTGTGACTAAATCGAAGAGCTTGTTAAGTTTTTCTTTCATACCAGGCTCAGAAGTCACCACAGCCGATGCTTCTTTTGAGACTTGCGGATTCTCCGATCTCAAAGATCGTAGTCGCTTGTGGCCATGATCTCGGGTCATCGAGATCGCCAAGGAGAATCCTAGCAAATTTGTTGATCCGACGACTCGCGGATCGGTAATTTGGAGCGGATGGGGTCGGCTGCGGTGCAGGGATTGGCGCAGAAGATATGTTCGGAAGATCAGCTAAGATCTTCGCGCCTTGAGCAGACTGCGTTGGCTAAAAGAGATAAATATAGAGTAAGCCAATGCATCAAATTTTATTCATTACACAAAGTACGATCACCTACCTCCCCGTAGTCGAGCATCGTCGGAGAACTCTCACCACTCTGCTCGAGAGGCTTGGAGACCTTTTTGGCGGCAGCCTTTGTATATTTTCGCTTCTTCTCTGAAGATTTGTCAGGCAAACGATCTAGTTAGTCAAGGATCAGTTTTATAAGGAAGCCGACAATAAAACTTACTGGGTTGTTTTTGCTTCTCCAAGTCCGAAAGAGTTGGGCTTTGTAGGCCCAAGGATCCTGATGCATAGCCGATGTGTGACATTACCGCGATTGTTTTTGGGTTGCTTATCACCCGATGGAGCCTGAACAGTTGCCTTCTATAAAAGGTAAAAACCAAGTTAGATGCAAAGTAAATTTCAGACAAACTGCAGAAAGTGATATTACGAAAGGTTTAGATTCTAAGCCGATACCTCGCTAGAAACACCTACATTCGTGTTAGTATATCCTGACGATGAAGAATCGCTGCTAGAGTCAACATTAGATACTAGCGTCGGCTCCGGAAGATTTGAAAAAAACTCGGAAATGATATTAGACGGAGACTTTGATCGATATAAAGCCTCTGCAATAACTGACCACCACTTTGTATAACCTCCTGCCCGTCTGGTATTCAGAAAGAAGTGTGGCAAAGATTGAATCTGCAAGTCATCGGCCACTTCAAGGACGATTTCACAGATGTAGCATCGGACTCGGCTCTTGGCTCAAGCCGATCAAGGAGTTGGAGGCTTGGGATTATTTGACCAAAACCGAGTTGCCTCGCATAAACTGATGGATGATAAAATTCGTATGACGGCTGGAAAGTCCAATTCCTTGTATGAAGTCCAGCATGAAGGACGCAAGGGGAAATGAAAATTCTATACAAGTCAAGAGTCTCCAAAGGCATTGCAGAACTATCAGCTTCAAGTTGAAGAAATGAAGGCCATGTAAAATCGGCCACACCACTGTAGCTGAAAAAATCTCTTTGTCTCAAATCCGTGTCGCTCAGATTAAGAAAAAAGGACATGTATTTCTTCGAATCGGCTGCTGTGATCTTAGTTTCATTGCTCGAGCACATGATGAATCGTTCGCCAAAAGATCGCCCCGCCAAAATTGAGGAATGGCATTTTCTTCATTGTCCTCTCTTGGGAAGGTCAGATCTTGATGGCTCCAAATCGAATGGTCGCTAAAAAGCAATATAACCGACTTGTATAAACCACAACGCCCGCCTACATTGCCCACAGAGAAATCGGCGCTTGCCTGTATAGCCGACTCCTGATGACATGCATCATTTGATATACTGCTCCTAGAAATATTTTCCCCAATGCCAGCCGACGACCTTCCACCAGTCCTTCAGCGATTGTTTGATATACTTGGGTTGGCCCTAGGGAAGCACCACAGAATAGAAATCGGTCTAGCCAGAGATTGAGGAAAGCAACATGCTCTTTGTCCGATACCAGACCGTTTATCTTGTTATTATTGGCTATGTATTTAGACCATCCCTCACCCTTAGCCCGAATCAATTTGTACTTTGGTTTGGCACTAAAGGCCGATATTTGTTCCCTATCTGGCCTTAAACAGCAAATCTGAGCAACATCTAGCAAAGTCGGGCCAACCATGCCAATACGAAACATAAAGGTATTAAAGGAGTCCGACCAGAAATAACAAGCCGTGGCAACTAAGGGCTCATTGGCCTCTGGATTGGCTAAACTTAAAGGAATGCATTCTGCTATGCCCATCCTCTCCCAAGACTCCCTTTTTTGGGCCGCTATCCGATTATACCAACTCTTCCACCCTTTTAGCGCAGTCAGCCAAGCTCTAAAACTCTTACTCCAACCCTCAATATTATACCCTCTAGCCGATAAGGGGAGACGAGTTACTTCTTGATCAATAATTGTAGCTGCATCTAATTTTCCTAATGGGCCGAGGAAAAACTGATCGACGCTGTTAGGAATTGGGATGAGTACCTGAGAGGAATCCATTCAGCCGATCTTGGTGCAGAAGCCGATTGAACTGAAAGGATGACTTGCTGATGTACGGTTGACAAGGAAACAAGAAGAAGAGGCCGATTAGGGATGATGCAAGAGCTCAAGAGCGTGAAGAATGACCGAGTGGGGGCCGCTTTTTATAACAAAGTGAAAAATTTGAAGCGGCGGGAAACGAATTTCAAAGGACGCGGTAATAAAGCGCACTACCCGCATGTCAAAAAATTACGGCGCGAATAAAGCAACAGTTAATGGGTGAAGTTCAAACGTTGGCCGATTGAAAAGCCGATTATTGATATTTTTGAAAGATGACCCATCATCTCTCAAAATGGGGGCATATGTTTGCACCAAAATTTGGCAAGTCTAACCATAATCGCAATGAAATCAAAGATATGGACGTTAATAGACAAGTTAAGAAAGTTTGGAGATATTTATGCTAACGACAAGATTTTTTAGGAAATAACTGTTCAAAGATATGGCCGATACGGATACGGGCTTGAAGCGTGTTGTAACAGGACACTATCGGCCAAAGGTATAAAAGAAGGACCGAAGCGAGCTGCGAGATCATCCACACAATACAATCAACCAGTCTTTACTTTTTCTACTTTTCCTGCCGACTAGGAGTAGCTTCTGTAATTTAGCCTTTGTAATCGATCTTGATCAATAATGTTGCGCATCGCCGATTGTTGATCTTCGTCAATTACGCCCCAGGTTCGATTTGTTCTGATTTTGTTGTGCATCGCCTTCTTCGTAATTGATCGCTTTTATCCTCTCGATTAGCCTTAATCGCTAATTAGATTTATCTTGTTACCTTGATCTTAATCGGCTTCAAGTCGATTGAGTCCAAGCCGATTGATTTTGACGATCGGCTTTTGATTGAATTTTTTTTACCTTGTCGGTTACAGGTCAAATCGACCGCACGCTCAACCCTGTTCGTTCGCGGTGTCTTCTTTGTCGAAATCCTACATCAAGTTTTTGACGCCGACAATAGGGTAGGGTGATACCAATATAGTGGGCTTACTAAATAAGTTTTAATGTCTTCAAAGACTTTATTTGCTTCATCCAACCAGTGGAATCTGTCATGCCTATGGATCACCTTAAAGAAAGGTAATCCATGTTCACCTGATTGAGACATGGAGCGACTTAACCAATTAATCCATGGACTTCCTTCACACTAGAAGGTGGTCGTAGTGACTCAATGGCTCGGATTTTTTCAGGACTAACTTTGATTTCATGACAACAAACAAGAAACCAAGTAATTTTCTAGAAGAAACACCAAAAATACATTCTTCTGGATCCAACTTGATCCCCATGCTTATTCAAATTATTGAAGGTTTGTGCCAAATCAGATAAATGATGAAAGCTTTTTGTGCAAATTACAACAAGAACATCTAAATAACCTTCCATATTATGCCCTATCTGATCTACAAAGGCCTTCTACATTAGGCGCTTGTACGTGGCTCTAGCATTTTTTAACCCAAACGACATCTTGATGTAGCAGTAGACACAGAATTGGGTGATGAAGGTAGTCTTCTCTTCGTCTTATCTTGCCATACTTATTTGATGATAGCCTAAGTAAGCGTCCAGAAAACTCATCAATTCACATCCCATAGTTGAGTAGATCAATTGGTCAATAAGGCGTAAATGGAAATCATCCTTAGGAAAGACAATATTTAAATGGGTAAACATCAATGCGTATGTGCCACTTATGATTGGCTTTCTTGACCATGACCTGGTTCACGAGCCAATTCAGGTTGTTGTCTTCGCGAATGAAACCAGCATATAAGAGTTTATCCAATTCTTATCAAATAACTTCTTACCAATTAGGAGCGAAACATCGTAGCTTCTACTAAACTGGTCGCTTGTCAGGCCATATGGCTAATATGCGCTTGATTATCTCCCTTGGGACTCCAGCATTTCCAGAAGGAAGGCAATGAGCTCTGTTTCCTATTTCTGTTCCATTCCCAACACAATTCGAACAGTCTCGGACTGGTCATAAGGGTTGAGTGGAACTTGTTTCACTTGTTCATTGGGTTGAGAGTTGCTTTCAATTGTTCTGCCTTTGTAGGATTTTTGGCCTTGCTTGGCTTATCTACATCATTAAGGTCCCTTAGCGGCAACTGATTAGCAATCTATAAAGATTTACGATCGCAATTGAGTGCAATAGAATGATTACATTGCATAGAGATGACACCCTTTTGACCAGGAATTTGATACTCTGGTAGGCATGACGAGTAGTTGCCATAAATCATTTAGCGATGATCTACCTAACATTGCATTATAAACTGTCTCAAAATTTACAAATTCAAAGGTGATTAATCATGTTATGAAATTGCGAGAATCTCCAAATATTACTGGTAACACTATCTGATCGATAGGAGTTATTGAGGGACCATGTACCAAGGTTACAAATCCCAACGAAATTTCGCAAAATCTCAGCGAGATCTCGGATGTCGGCTAGGGACGAGATTCAAATTCCCAGTCGAATAAAAAAAATTTGAAAACAAAATTAAAATTGCTACAGTGTTTTCAGAAATATCGGTGAGATCTCAGACCATGAATCACTTAGGCATATTAGAAGTCAATCAAATCTGAACCGTAGACATGCGAAATGGGTGGAATTCATTGAATCTTTTCCTTATGTCATTAAGCACAAGAAAGGAAAAGAAAATGTGATTGTTGATGCCTTGTCTCGTCGATACACTATGCTTTCACAACTTGACTTTAAAATGTTTGGTTTAGAAACTCTCAAAGAACAGTATGTGCATGATGCTGATTTTAGGGATATATTGTTGAATTGCAAATAAGGGGGAACATGGAATAAGTATGTTATCAATGATGGATTTGTGTTCCGCGCTAACAAGATATGCATTCCCACTAGCTCTGTTCGACTTTTGTTATTACAGGAGGCGCACGGTGGTGGTTTGATGGGACACTTTGGCGTGAAGAAGACGGAGGACATACTTGCAGATCATTTCTTTTGGCCAAAGATGCGCCGAGACGTTGAGCGGTTCGTTGCCCGCTGTCTTACATGTCAACGAGCTAAGTCACGATTTATCCTCATGGTTTATACATGCCTCTTGCTGTTCCTAGCATTCCATAGGAGGATATTTCGATGGATTTTGTTTTAGGATTGCCTAGAACAAAGAAAGGGAGGGATAGTATATTTGAGGTCATTGACAGATTTTCTAAGATGGCACACTTCATACCATATCACAAGAACGATGATGCTTCCAACATTGCTGATTTATTCTTTCATAAAATTGTTCGCTTGCATAGTGTGCCTAATACAATAATTTCAGATCGTGATGCAAAATTCTTTAATCACTTTTGGCGAACTTTGTGCAATAAATTGGGGACTAAATTAATGTTTAACACTACCTGTCATCCCCAAACCGATGGCCAAACTGACTTGGTTAACAGAACTTTATCTACCATGCTTAGAGATGTTTTGAAAAAGAATTTAAAAATGTGGGAAGAATGTTTTCATATTGAATTTGCTTATAATCGCTCCGTACATTCTACCACGAAGATGTGTCATTTTCAGATTGTGTATGGGTTTATCTCTCGTGCACCAATTGATTTGTTACCCATTCCTTCTTCCGAGAGAGTAAATTTGGATGCTAAACAACGTACAGAGTTGATTTTGAAAATACATGAGCTGACTAAAGACAACATCGAGCGCATGAATGCTAAGTATAAAATTGCCGGTAGTCAGGGAAGGAAGCATGTTACTTTTGAACCGGGTGATCTTGTTTGGTTACACATGAGAAAGGATCGGTTCCCAGATTTACACAAGTCGAAATTGATGCCTCGCGCTGACGGACCATTCAAGGTAATTGCAAAAATTAATGATAATGCATATGAGCTTTATTTACCTGCAGATTTCAGGGTTAGTCCTACATTTAACGTGGCGGACTTGAAGCCCTACTTGGGAGAAGAAGAAGAGCTCGAGTCGAGGACGACTCAAATGCAAGAAGGGGAGGATGATGAGGACATCACTATCACTTCTTCGGGTACGCCCACAACACCTGCTGCCACAACTCCTCAGCCTATACAAGGACTGATCACTCGAGCTCGTGCACATAAACTAAATTATCAGGTACTTTCGTTTTTTGGTACATCTAATGACTTCAAGAACTATATGATGATGTCTGAAACAGATTGTTTTATTCTTTTAAGGAATGAAGGTCCAAACTCGATGATGGTGAAGGGACACGATGATGATTGCAGTAGGAGAAGGAGTTCTCCAGTTGACCACAAGACCCTGAAGTCTCCATGATTTCGGCAGCAAGGAGAGGGGGTGCTGCATCACCTATAGAGTGGCCCTTGCCATGTAGTAGAGTCCTTAAATTAGAGATAAGAATAATAGGAAGGAGGTTTAGCTAAAGATGGAAAGGAATAAGAGGGAAGGTCTGATTTTCGGCCACAAATCAAGGCTTGGCTGAACAGCCCTCTCCCCCCACTTCTTTTAATACCAAGGTCGGCCTCCAAAGTATTCGAATTTCATCGAGTTTAAGTTTAGCCCTTGTGCAAACTTCTGTTCTTCAGTTGTGTCGGTCGACCACCTATAAAGACAGCTTAATCGGAATCCCATCTTTGTTATTCAGGTTGCTTTTCATCTTATTCTTGCTAGTTCTTTGATTGCTTGCAGGGATTGAACTTCGTGTTCAGGTTGACCGCACCTTTGGCAAAGTCAATAACCATTTGGAGTTGGTTCAGCGATTGCTAAGGCGCAAGCGTCATCGTGTTGTAGTCGAATCGTGAGGGTCAATTCCACCAAATCGATATTTATCTACCTCATAGAGTCGGTCCAAAGTGGTTTGGGCTTGCCTCAACGTGGGTTAGGGGAGGCCGGCAAGTATCTGAACACTATGGTAAAAAGTATCGTGTCTCCTTGTGTTTGCTTGCAATTCTTTATTTACATTGTTGCAATTTGTATTCCTAGAATTAAATTGCTTACTTGTCTTTAGGATTGCAATTTTTGTTAGAGACATAATTAGTTAGTGCACTTAGTGAGCCTAGTTGATTTAGGCTTTAATTTGTCAAAACATTAGTTTATCGCTTTCGCATCTATTATCATTTAGGTTTTGACATAAGGAAACTTAGGCGAGGTTTTAATCGTAAAAGAAATTTTTATAGCCGCCTATTCACCCTCTCTAATCGGCATCCTCGATCTTACACTCGTTAATGTGAAGGCCCATGTGGTCCATGTGGAGTAGTGGTAGGATTAGTCTCGTATTGCTTGCATAAAGTGAGTTGTAGTAGTATATAATTCCTGTTGGGTCCAAACATAACATCTCCAGGTTGACCCTTTTACACGAAGTGATGACGAAAGTGTAAGCGGGGTGTTACGCATACGTGGATCTGCCCTATGGTAGGTTAGGCTTTAAACGAGTTTGGGCTAGAGTGTTACACACGTAAACCTATCTGTGAAATAACTTAAAGAAGGAAATAACTTGATTTGATTTCTGATTGCATCGTGATCTCTACTTACCTTACAACATAGTAACCTAACAGTAAAAAGTCTAGATTACTCTCTAATATCTTTTTTTTCTTCTATAACATGTTAAGACAATAATAAAAAAAATTAATTACTTTCCATCAAGCGAGGCCTAGCAGGACAAAGCAGCACAGTGGTGCTACGGAATCGGGTGGGGCGCAGGTGGTCGGGGGACGGTGATGCAGGAGGTGGTGACCTCCAGCCCGCTGAAAGCAAGATACGTACGGACCCTGCCCCGGCCTCGCCGCTTTCTGTCTCTACGTGGCGCCGCTATCCATCCATTCAATGGGTTGTTCATTGTTGCCCATTGGCCACCGAGACACCCCAACGGAACGAACCGCTGTAATCTTGTTGTTTCTTGGACCTCCTCTCCTTTGTTGCCTTTTTCTCGACTGGTTTTTCGTCGGCACTTGCAAGGTAGATCAGCGTAGTCAGACAGAGAGAGCAGGAAGACTTGGCTAGAGCACAGTATATCTAAATACGATAGCATTTGAAATAAAGATGAAGATATTAGAATTTAAGGAATTTAAACTATTATGATCATCTACGAGGAAAGTGACTACCGTTCTGTTTGAAGGATTTGCTCACTGAGAAGGGACCTCCATTGTCTGTTGCTGATGAACACATACGTACTGTTTTAGGGGTGGCACTTTTACACATTGGTTTGAATACCCGTGGGTACCCGATCCGATAAGGGCGGACACATGTAGCACTTAAGATCATAGGTTTTCAGGTTTAGATACCTGATAAGATCATAGGATAGGCGTATATGTCAATTTGTATCCATTGGTACCCGATGGGTATCCTAAACATGTGGGTACTACTTTTAAATATACATTAAAAAAACAAAACGCTAGATCTAGTGCGACGGTGCCTATGCCTCGAATCGGTTGCCCTTCGCTGCCCCCATTGCCCCCCATGCCCCTCGCTTCCTCACGACCTTGCCCCCCACGGCTGTCTCCTCCCCCACAGCCATGGCCCGCAGGTCGTAATCCCCCTTCGCCTCTAGCCTCCTCGTCCCCCTCGCCGGTAGCTGCCCCGCGGCTTGTCCCCATCGCCCCCACGACGCCTCCTCCCCCACGGCTGCCTCCTCCCCCACAGTGCCCCTTCTCCCCACTCGCCCCCACGGTGTCTCCTCCCCCACAGCTGCCTCCTCCCCCTATGGTGCCCCTTCGCCTTCGTCACCCCCACGACCGCCTCCTCGGGCTCGTCCCCAAGGCGGCCTCGGGCTCCTCAACCATGGCCACCTCCCTCGGTCTTTGGCGTGGAGCGCGGGCTGGAGCGTGTGATGCAGGAGCGTGCTGCGGCTGTGACGCCCCCACCTCTCCGCCTTCCCCTCTGCGACGGCTACGGCTACAGTGGGCGCGGCGACGGCTACGGGGCGCGGCGCTGCGATGGCCCTCCCCTTCCCTTTCCCCCCTCCGGTCGTGTGCCCATTACCCATGGGTACCCATTGGGTATCGGGTACCATTGGGTTCAGATGTGGGCAGGGATCTGTGCCCGTGAAGCTTAGTGTGTTCAGGTGGACGACACGTGTTCGGGTTTGAATGATGGGTCTAAGGGCCTGTTTGGGAGCTGCAATTTGGTGAAAAGTCGCTTTTAGTTTCTTTGGTAGCGCGATTGTAGTAGGCGATTGTGGCTTTTCTTGTTATGCCGTTTGGCAAACCAGGCGCTGCAATGTAGCTTTGAGGGACAAACGCAGCGGGAGGCGGTAACCTAGCGGCTACAATGAACGAGTGGAGAGGTGACGTGGAGGTGGCGAGGCAGGGTGGCGGAGGTCGGAGAGACGGAGTGAGCGAGATGGGAGGTGGTCAAGCGAAGCCACAGCTGAAAAACTCCTCCTCAGCGGCTGCAGCTTTTGGAGGTGCTTCTGCTGTAGCTTAGCTTCTCAGCTGCTTTGCACCATATTGTTTAGGGGAGCTTTTGAACCAAAGCTGAAGCACAGCCCCTCAAACAAACCTTAAAGCGGTTGTACTGGAGGTATCCATCCAATTACCATCCCTAACGCTTTAGAGATGATCCGATTATCGATAGCAGATGCTTTATATTATACAACTATGTACAGAAACTACTGTTTTTCTATATTCTAAAGAAGTGCCGATTCGATCTGGGGTAATAATTGAAGATTGAAACTAGCTCCTACGTGAAGGATAACACTGTACTGAAGTGATATGTTTGGTTGACAGTGTATATATACTCTAGCTCTCAAAAGGTAAGAGATACTTATCAAAATTGTTTTGGAAAGGGTACCACCTCTTTATCAATTCGATGTGTGGTTTCATCTTTACCATCGCTCCTCTCAAGAGACCATAAGGGCCTGTTTGGGGGAGCTGTGGTTGGGCTAAAAGCTATTTTTGGTTTGCTGGGTTGTAAAGCGGCTGTAACTTTTCTTGTTATGCTGTTTGGCAAACTGCCTACTGTAGCTGTAGCTTTTGAGGGCTAATTGAAATGGAAGGTAGCAACATAGTGAAGTACAGCAGCATCCGAGTGGGGAGGTGATGTGGAGGCGGCGAGGCGGGGTGACAAAGGTTGGGAAGATGGAGCGAGCGAGTTAGGAGGAGTTCAAGCGAAGCCACACCGAAAGCTCCTCCTCGGCCATGCAGACTTTGAGGGTGCTTGCTGTGTGGCTTAACTTCCCAAATGCTTTTGACCATCTTTGTTTGGGGAGCTTTTAGCCCAAAGCTGAAGCAAAGCTGAAGCACAGCTCCCCCAAACAGGCCCTAAGTGTCGATATATGGTTCGGCCTATAGGTCTACAGTATGTGAAGCAATTGGGGAAAGAGAGCAAAATTTGCTAACCTCCTAACAAAGCATGCTCAGAACATGGAGTAAAATGTGCTACCTTCCTAACGAGTTGGCTGATGTTAATTTTATGGAACAATCTATCAGGAGTTTATTAAATTTTACATGCACGTTGTTGATCGAAGACTAACATAGAGGATAGAAAATAGCAAAGTCTCAATTCAAGTGGCATTTGTTGTTTAAGAAATTAGAGTTACATTGTACTAGAAAAAAAATCAAATATCTATATGTACCATCATGTAAGCCTAGCTTTTTCCCTAAACAAAAAACCTACGATCTTTCCAAGGAAATTCTTGTGAAATAGAACTACATCATGAAATATATTATTTAAAAATTGTTGCATATCACATCTGCAAGTTTAAACTTGTCATCCTCATATATAAAATATGCGATGGGAAAAGTTTATCAATGTATCACCATTAGTGAGATTTAGGATACTATTGTAAAGCATGTAGCACTCTCCAATATTTCATAAAGTGATGCCGGAGGTTTCATTGATATGGTGGTTCATTCACCCTCTTGCCTCCTTTTCTGCATATAAAAAAAACTTAAACAAAAACAGAAAAAGCATCTCTCAACAAATAAATTAGTTTCTTTTATTCTTATCCCCATAACCTCCTCACTTTTCTCAATAATTTGATCGAACATGGCGACGAAGTCGAGGCATGCATCGTGGTGCATGAGTGGTGCTGGACAGGCAAAGCTCGGCTGAGCAAGGCAGAGGGCAAGGAGCAAACCAAGCCCACTGACGCTAACTCAAAATGCTAGAGTGATATGATTTTTTATCCGTAGCAAAGTATAAGTACTGAGCTAGTACGAGAAAAGAGTCGTTACAGACAAAAGTATGCGTTAACATGTCATTGTAGCATTTGCTGGAGTGATATGATTTTTTATCCGTAGTAAAGTACGGGCATTGAGGTAGTACGGGAAAAGAGTCATTACAGGACAAAAGTATGTGTTAACGTATCACTGTAGTATCTGCTAAAGTGATATGATTTTTTATCCGTAGCAAAGTGCAGATACTTAAGGTAGTACGAGAGAAGAGTCGCTACAAGACAAAAGTATGCGTTATCGTGTCAATGTAGGATCGATGGCTATACTCGCTAGTCTGATATAGCTCCTTTAAATAGGGTCCACTGAATTATGTTTGCTTGCTGTCACCATATTGCAATAAACTGTCCTTTTATTTGTTCTTCCTTTCTTTAATTTCTATGCGTGCTATTTATTTGTGCATCCTCCAATTACATATACAACTATACAAGTCATCTAAGCTATATAAATTTCTTAAAATATAAATCATTCTACAATTTCAACACACCCTACTCCTATACTCCTACAGTCCTACTCACGTCTTCGCTGAATAAATATTTCTATTGTCATCTTTTCAGTGCACAACTCGAAGATACTATTCGCTAGTCATCATCCACAACAGATATCGCGCTCATGATTCACAGGCTCAGCGGCTCGATTCTACGCCCATTTATTTACTGGCTACAGAATTCAATGGTCGACTCGGCGCACTTCCTACATACTCGTACGATCGTGCTGCCATGCTAGGCATCAAGGTGCATGCCATCGAAAGGGAACAACAAGAAGCAGAGGGGCGAGCTTGGCTTTGATCGCACGGGAGTCGTCGAGCTCTTGCTCACCAAAGTTCGCACATCTGCTGTCTCATCGGAATAATTGAAAATAGATGTATACGTGTGCATGTTAAGTGAGGTATTACGTTTTCATACTCCGAGAAAAAAATCGATGCGTAACAAGATTAGAGAAAAATAAACCTAGCGTAATCGAAAAAAGACTAACAATCGGCGATACACAACTTTATTGATCAACAATGAATTATTTTATTGATCAACAATGAATTATTGGACCATCACGATTCACAGCACGACAATGAAAAGGAGTAACCACACGTTTTTCCGTCCTGGAGCTCACAGCTTTGAAATCAGCTCGGTTTGAATGTCCTTCGGCGACTCGGTTTCCTTGGCATCCACATCAGATCCTGGAGGAACATCAACGGCAGGCGAGCAGTTGAACAATCCATGAGACTGGAAAACCAAAACATTGAACATTGTCTTTGACAGATGCCAGCTAATGCTATCCAAGAAAACGATCTATTTGCAAAAGAAGCTAATGAAATTCTTAGCAGAAAAACGAAGAAAAAAATTATTTGCACCAAAATTTGGTAGGTATAATCAAAATCGGCAAGATAAAGTCAAAATGTAATAACCAACGCATGATTTGGAAGAATTTGAAGATATTTGGTAACGATACAGATTTTAAGGAAAAACTATCCGTATTAAGACCGATACGGATCTTGCTTTGTAACGTGTTGTAATAGGACACGATCGGTCGATGGATATAAAAGGAGGACAAGGGCGAGCTGCGAAAAAACAACACAATCAAAGCCACCAATTTACATTTTTCTCTTTTTTCCTGTCGATTAGGAGTAGTTTGTGTAACTTAGAATCTTTTCTGTAATTCGATTTTGATCAATAAAGTTGCGCATCGCCGATTGTTGATCTTCATCAATTACGCTTAAGTTTGATTTATTCTGATTTTGCTGCGCATCGCCTTCTTCAGAATCGGTCTACCTTTATCCTCTGATTAGCCTTAATCGGCTTATTAGATTTACCCTTTTATCTTGATTTAATCGGCTTTGAGCTGATTGAATCTAAACTGAATGATCTTCACGATCGGCTTTGAGTGAATTTTATATTTTTACCTTGTCGATTACAGGTCAAATCAACTGGCACGCTCTGAACCAAGTGTTCGTCTGGTGTGCTGCTGTCAAAAACCCTACTTTAAGTTTTTAACGTTAAATAGAAACTGACGATACCATGAGCATGAAGCCGATGTGTTACTGCTATGACAGGTCAGTCTTCCGGACTTGGGATGTGGGTGATCCCGAAAATACGAGCATGAAGCCGATGTGGTCCACTGGCAGGTGAAATTTTTACCGTTCTAGCTCCGTTAGTTTTTTTATTTTTGCAAAATTTCAGAAATAGCCCTATACAATTTAACCCTGTGGACGTGGATCGCTGTTTTTTTAATGCCATTTCAGCGGTTTCGGTCCGCAGTTTTATTTTATTCCCGCGAATTGCAACCGCTGAAATATATAAAAATGTGTTTTTAAATTCCCTGCGGACTCACTGCGCTGAAAACGGCCAAATCTAGCGGACTGGAATCGCTGAATCAGTCGAGCGAATCCAGTGGTTCCAGTCCGCTCGAATTCGCAGAGGGGCCGGGCGGTTTTGTCGCGCGGGCGCATGAAAACTATTTGTTTGATTAATTTTTTTCATAAATAGCAGTTGATCCAACAAAATAACAGAATTAGCCCCTGAACATAATATTTTAGTCTATTTCCATCAGGCCGGATCCACAGTTTATTATTATTATTTATTTCGTGCAGTCTAGATCTGCTGATTAATTGCAAAGGACGTTTTCTCACTTAAAAAGCTAGAAAGAAGTAAAAAAATATTTTGCTGTAGGTGTCCAACACTGCTAATTTTTTATTATAGTAGCCCTCTGCGTATAATTTTTATCGGAATTAGATATGGTCGCGACGAAATTCTGGAAATTAAGTGGACTTGGCGCACAATATTATTTGAAGTGGTTGGGGTTGGCGGGATTCTTATTTTGCGCGATCACTGGCTTTTTTGTGAGGTGGAAAATTGTACAAATAGCAAAACAATAGGCAATTTTGTTTTGTTCATTCGAGAATTGTTTTCCAATTATTTTGAAATGGCGCGCAATATTATTTCTGGCGGTTGGAACCGGTGAGATTCTTGGTTTGCATACTCGCGACGCGCTGGATTTTATTCAAATGTATTATTTAAAAACCATTACAATTTTCTACCGCACACAATAAAATGCAGCCCAAGCGTGCACACCCATGATGCTAGTTTAACTTGCTTGACCAGTTAGTTAAAAAATTACCATTCCAGCAGACCATGTCCGCTGGATTATTCCGGGGGCGAAGAAAATTAATCAGCGGTTTGATTCCGCTGAATTATACCGGAAAAATAAATTCCAGCGAACTCCGTTCGTTCAAATTAAAAAATTGTTTTGCATTGACCGAAAGGATAATAAAAAAAATATACAACGGAATGCAAGCGCCGAAAGGAAATCGAAAAAAAATTCCATCGGAGTTCATCCACTTCATTTGGCGACTGGGGCCAAATCCACAATTTCACCGCTAGACGGCTACTCCCGAAAAAATTTACCAAGAGAGCTAAAACACTGGGTTTTATTGTGAGCGATAGAAAATTGTAATGGTTTGTAAATAATACATTTTTATTTAAATTGTAAAAATATACCTTGATCTAAAGAATTGCATAACTATACCTCTGTCGCTATATGTTTGGGCGACAGGTGCGCAAAACGCAGAAAAGTCACTGTTATTTTGACAGTTTCTATAATGTTAGAGTTCAAACCAGTGTTCAATAAATTTAGAAAATTCATATTTATCAATATTAATTTATTTAGTATTTTAGAAAATTATTTGTCTATTACTTTTGTTTGACAAAATTGTTTACGATAAATCATAGTAAAACATTAAATAAAACCCGACATTGATATTACAAAGTGCAGTAAGTACAACAACTACAATAACGTGGCATGTGAACTACGTACATGCCTTAGTGAATTCATAAAACTGGAATACAACATAGGTAAATGCCTCTAGTGAAGGACTAAGTCACAAAATCATACATTCTATGGCCATTGTCGAAATAGGGCATGGTCAAATATAGTATAGTTATCTATTTGTTGATGACGGGGTATTATGTTTGGATACCTGATAGGGCTCAATGTAATATCATCGTTCTCATCGTTAGGATTCGAAGGACTCCGAGGACGCAAGGTTCATGGCCTAGATGGTATGAAATCATCGTCATTTGTACAATTAGAAGGTACCCCTACTTCACTTCAGTGTCGGTTGGATATCCTCTTGCATTGTTGCTTGAACGGCCTGTTCTGATAGTGTTTGAACGTCGAGGTCTAGGTGACATGAAATCGTCGTCATCATCGTCATCGCCATAATTAGGAGCAAGCCCTCCTTCCGTGGTGGCTGAAGGTCTTCTTGAACTTTCTGCTGCAACAGTGATGGGTGGACCTCTACCCCTCCGGTTAGACCCTCTTCTGTGTCTTCTGCGTGAACCAGGCATCACACCTCCACCGAAGAGCACAAACATCGCTATAAATTCTGCGATATCTTTGTTCAACAACTCTTCATCCTCTGAAAATGACTAACACACAAGACGAGCATGAAGTAGTGAACTTATGGATAATGCTAAAAAGATTAGTAAGCTGAAGAAATATGAAATAACTAACCTTAATATGCTCTGCATACTGATCGGGCAGCATCAGTACCCTATAAGATCTCGTAGAGAAACCTGTAGCAGAATGGTGGTCGGCTAGTTCGCACACCCTTAAATACTTTTGATTCCACCCTTGCAAGTGCGCCTTGAGGTCATCGGAGGTCACAAGGTTTAGACCAGAGGTTGTCACCTTATGCCTCGATAATGTCATACGTCACTCTTGCAATTTGGACACCACTTCACTCAGGTTCTCGTTAAACGAATCATCATTCCCATTATGCATAACCTTCAACATGTAATGAAGGGCTACACTGCTCATATCAGGTGTCCACGAGAATGCTCTGCTTGATGATCCAGCCATGGTGAGGTGTTAGTGGGAGTTGTGTATGTGTGCCTGCGATTTGGCCTTTTATAGTCTCGAAGGGGTGGTGTATGGACTAAGTGTTGGAAGGTAAGATTGAAGCATGCAGACGGACAGCAAAACGCTGGAGTGTGTAGTCAAGTCGGGCTGAAAAAGCAATCATGCATGCAAAGTGTCAGTACTGACAAAATTATTGTGCAAAAGTGGTCACTTCAGAGTTAAAAGTAGACAATGAGTGATCACTTCGAACTGTGCAGTCCAACTAAATTATTTGTCCTAAAAATATATTTGTATGAACCAACTAAATTACTTAAAATATACTAAATCTATCCATAACATCTAAATTTGACTACATCTATTGTTTTTACTATCATACCATTGAAATGAGGCGTGATCGTCAAACTGGTGATGTTTTTGAAGTGCTTGATGGTTTGATGTTGAATGATGGTTTCCTGTATAAAAGGGTTGCTCTTAGTTCTTTGATTTACTGGGGGATACAACCAACGGAGAATGAGTTTCTCAAGTTCTCTTCTAGTCCAAGCCATTGAAGTTCTGTTGATGACTTGGATTGGGTCTCCAGCATCTATGGTCCTAAAAAGAGGAACGGGATATGAAGGCATCGTCTTCTAAAGAGAAATGCTCCAACTCCAAGGAATCAAATCTTGAAGCTTCCACTTGTACTGGAAATTTTGATGTGGTCATTGCTGTTGAGAAAGATGGTTTTAAGGTAAAATTCTTTCAATGCGCACTTTATTTGCACATTCCTGTTTTGGCCTAAGAAGAAGTAATTTTCTCGTAGTGCTGAAGTGAAGGTTAGAAAGCAGGATATTAAGAAAGGCTGTGTATCAGGTCAATGTGAGGAAGGAAAAGATTATATGTTATGAAAGCAACATACCATATCGACATAGTAATAATGATTACCATTCTTAAACCACCACGAATGGGCAGAAGGCATACAAGAATTATATAGACGAACCTCATTACAACAATATGACCAGTAGCTTCCTCGAAACCTCAACTCTAATCCGGTCGCCGCCTTCGTGGACGACGGAGTTGGCCTTCTGGGTACGTGAACCGATCAGGCTCGTGCGTCGTGCTGCGCAAGTCGTACTGTGTGGCTTGTGTCGCGCGAGGGACGTCGTCAAGCTAGCTTGGACAAGTTTTTCGCACTCAACATGTCTTCCACCCACCGTGGAGGCTGCATTGGAATGCACTGTTAATGCCATAGTGAAAAGGGAGTGTACTTAAATTACGCGAAACACTTACCGATGACGGTCACGGGGTCGTATACTGCGGTGCCCACTGGGAGAACTCGTCTCTAGAAACCTGCGCACATGTACTGTTAGCACGGCGTCGCGTTGGGAATAACTTGAGCCGCACAAACATACCCGCCCTAGAGCCAACTAAGTTTGCTGAGGCGGGTGCTACGGTAAGCGTACTTCAAACTTCCGCCTGACTCCATCCATGGTGCGGGCGTCGTGGGAGCAAGCCTTCTTTATTTTCTTCTCCATGTATGCATGCATACGTTCAGAGAACTGTTTTCCCTCGTCTAGATGCCTCCTTGCATTCATCCCCCTGTTCACGAAGTATCCAACGGTCCTATTCCAGGTCTCCTCCACGATGGCACTGATTAAGAGGGACCGAACACCCTTCGGGACACCGTTGTAAACCTCCGACATGTTAGTTTTCATTATGTTGTACCTTGCGTCGTCGGTGTCATGCAACAGGGACCACTTCTCTAGCTCTAGAGCGTGCAACTGCACCCACTAAGAGAAGTTGTTCATCTAGCCCTCTGCGAACTGCGTCGTATGTTTCGCGGTCTCCTCATCGAGCTCTCCATATAGCCTTGAACTTTCGCCTCTGGTTTTGCATGCAAAGCCTCTTGAATATCTTCATGACTTCCTTGCTGCGAAACCTCCTATGTAGGTTCGCGACAAGATGCCTCATACACCAGCGATTGACGACGTCATTTTATTGGTATAGTGGCTGTGTCTTCGACAACAGTTTGCTTCACATTTGCTAGGAGCCACAAACAGCTCTCCGTGTTCTCGCTTTCCACGATTGCATAAGCCACGAGAGTAACTGGTCGTTGGCGTCCGCTACGACCGCCATCAATATGGTGCCCCTGTACTTGTCGGATAGGAAAGTGCCATCCATGGTCAGCACAGGCCGGCAGTAGTTGAAGCCCTGAACGGCTGGTCCGAATGCCCAAAACACACGATCGAGAATGAAACAGTTAGGACCCTTCGTGGAGTGCGGTCTATCCATCTTGTTGATATAGGTCCCAAGATTGGCTTCAATAATCTGGTGAAGCATGCGAGAAACAAGGTTGTACCCCCTCTTCGTACGTGCCGTACATTATCTCTAACTTTCTTATTCGCTCGCCATACCTTACCGTAGCTAACAGGATATCCCACCTTGTTAACCACGTCGACCATCAGTATTTTCGGTGAAACGGTCACGTCCGCCGTGACCAAGTGAGAAATCGGGCTGACCACATATGAGGACGTGATATTTCTGTGCTTTTGCAGTGGCTCAGCAAGCACACAAGTGTGGTCCATCAGGACGGTTGTCCTGAACCTCGAACTCGCGCCCTTGAACTTCTGGGCACGGATCTTGCCGGGACACTCAGCATCTATGCACTTCACAATGTAGGTCTCCTGGTTCGACCTGTACACCTAGTATGTGCGGCTGATGTTTACCGCATATCTAGCAATTGCCTATTGGGCAGCACTCTCCGTAGGGAAGCGTTGCCCGACTAGCAGAGTGTCCTGATCGAGAGCCACTCAGTGCCGGCTTCGTCTGGCAGCACGAAAGATGTCATCGCCAGATCGTCCAACCGAGAAGACACGTACTCCACATCAGTGGACACAATGCCACCGACTGGAGCTGCATCGTCGTCTTCGCTGCTATCCATGTCGACTTCCTCGTCTTTATCAGATATTGCTTCGTCCGCCATGCCTTCCAGGTGGTCATGGGAATCAAGCAAGCGGACCACCACCGCCCGATGTCTTCATTTGCCTGAATGTCATCCGCACCGATGTCCTCATCGATGACCCCAAAGGATGCTTCGACGACGACGCCACCACTGAGGGGACTAAAGGTTTGGCCTCTGTCCAGAAAGCGCACATACATCATCGATCGACGGTGTATCAGCGCTTCAAGGTTCATCACAATTTGCATGCCTCGATTACGAGCTTCTTTCGGGCCGTCTCTGCATCGAATGCGCTCCTCACGCAACTACGGAGCGCATCTAGACCCATCTCCGTTAGACCCGACACCTGAATCACCTTCTTTTCGCAGTTCGAAAGGTCCACCCCATATGGACTCTCTCGAACAACACCGTCACCAAAAAACACATACAAATCTTGAATATCTGCCATTTAGTATCTGCCATTTAGTACCTATCATAGCAAAATACGCAAGCATGCGAATTAAACATTAACGTAATTAATAGTTATAAAAGCAAACTCGTAAACATGATTTTCATGCGCTAGTTCGATAAGAATGTTGTACAAATGTTAAACTATCCATACTGCAGTTTTATTAATTTCCCAACAATTTTCTCGCCTAATAACATAATTTTACATAGCAATGATCTTACTAGTACCGTCGAGAATTTTGTACTACTAAATTGTACCAATTCAGTGGTGACAACCGTGTTATTCTACTATTTGTTTTGATGCTACACAAATTTTGGTACACCAAACTAATATTCCATTAATATCGTAGAAATGCTCTACTGAATATACTAATACTATATTGTCGTACCAATTATTAAACATGAATATACTGTATTTACAACTAATATCGGACCTATTATACCCATTTTCTACACCTGCTATTGTCCAACAATATTTACGCCTTACACCATAATATTACGTTGCACTAATGTTACTAGTATCACCATATTTTATAATACTCAATTGTACAATTTTTTTACTAATAACAGTGCAATTGTACTAAATATTCTTACACTACAAAAAATTCTTTACACCGAACTAATATTCTATTATTATTATAGAAATATTATACTAAATATAATCATATTGTCCTAACACCACACTAGTTAATTCAAATTGTAGTAGTAACATTAAACTAATAGAAAGCTAACATTACACTTAATAAAATCCTCTAAAAATACGTTGCATAACATTCTAACCGACCACATAACATTACCGTACTAATTGCAGTATACTACAAATTCACATTCACATACTACTAATTCTCCCCCATCCTACTTATACTACAATATATTACAATATTCGTACTAATATTTTACTAATATTATACCATTATTTTCGTCCACCTGGTATTGTTATTTTATGTACTACTCAACACACTACTACCGCCATTTTATATAGTTATCATTACACAATTACCTTTATTTTATGTGCTGTAAATTAATACCATGGTTTTGTATACTAATAATTAAACTAATGCTGTACTGGTTCTTCTACTAATATAAAAAACAAACACTAATCTTCCTCAACATTTCGAACTAACCTTCGTGAAGCTCTCCTCAAGATTACAATATCTCAACCGATATACGAACAAACTTTCCTGAAGAATACCTGCAAAATACATTTCCCGCATCAAGCAATCGCAAATATAAACTTCAAACAAATTTCTACAAAATATGAACACCGCAAAAAATCCTCGAAAATACACTTTCAAATTTCCTTCTCCACCTCTTTTTTCTCACTGTTTTTCCCACCTCTCCTCTCTTCAGCCTCTCGGTTACCACCGCTAGCTCAGAAGGCTCTCGTTTCTCTCATCGGATTTATAGTGTTTCTTTGCCCGCATGCATCGAAGAAGCGGTCGTTTGTCTCTGCTTTCGGCGCGTGAACGAGACAAGACGAAGCGAAGCGACAGCAGCTCGAGGCCCTCTCCACCATGTGACGCGTGTAGCGAACCGAGCGGCCGTCGCAACGGGCCGACCATCGTGCGGCGATGCGTGCCGTGCCAGCAGATTCCAGCGGTCCCATTTTCCGCGTGTCGCCTTTTCTCTCGCCGCTCTACCCTACGCCCAGCTCCCCGCGCACTTTCTCTCGCCGCTATACGCTGCACCCGCCCAGCCCCCCACCGAATTCCAATGGTCTGGAACCGCTGGATTCGCTCGGCCAATTCCAGCGTTTCCAGACTGGTGGAAATTCTCGTTTTTCAGCGCTCCGGCTCCACAGTTTAATAAAAAAATATTTCTCTGAATTTGCTGTGGACTGAAGCCGCTGGAATCCAAATAAAAAAAATTCCAGTGGAGCCGATTTTACTGTTCAAGGCTATTTCTGTTATTTTCTCGAATCATCGGCTAATTGCGAAAAAAAAATTAAAAAAAATCAGGCTAGAACAGTAAAACGTTCATGACAGGTCAGTCTTCCAGCCTTGGGATATGGGTGATCCCGAAAACATATACTTGCAGAATGTAAATATTTTCAAGAGACCCTGCAGAATCCAAATGCAAAACTAAAAGAACCTACAGATCGATGCCAGTTAGCAGATGGCGACAACGTACCAGAGAACTATGTTGGTTTCCTCAAAAGGATCTATCCTTCTTGACCCATGCAGCTAAGCCCTCGTGAATGCACGGATTCTGATTGGGAAATTCTCCTCCAGGGAACATCTCATCATTTTTGTATGATGTAACTCTAAGGTTATGCTTTTAAAAATCCAGCTCTTCTAAGGAACTTCGCCTCGGGTTATGAACTTGTAACCTGTTGGTTGCCCAGTAGGATTTACAACAGCTCTTGTGTTCCTTACCTGATCAACATGCAGATAAAGTGTCACAGAAAGTTTAAGATACACATGCTTGATCGGCAGAAGTCACAAGCTGAAAGTTCATAGATGCTCCACATATACATTCATGCTTGTGAATGATCAGGAACAACACGATTAAGTCAAGCAAAATGGGAAACGTTTAGCATGCATCCTTACAATCCAATGTCGTGCAGATGAAGGGTCACAATCATGCATCGCCTGTAACTCAGATTTCAAAAGCATTTCCTTGGCATAGAATGCATTATTATGCACATTATTTGGGCCTGCATTTTCAACTTTAACATTTACCTCAACAACCTGTAATGGAAAAGTAAGCAATAGTATCGAAATCAAAAGCAAGATGATGATGGAAAGAAGTGCGCATGATGATGCAGAGTAGAGTTGGAATAAATTAGGCTTAGAACCTCATTCATAAATAATGGAGGTCAGATCAAATCATTTGATGCAAAAATCAACAAGCAAGTCAAAAAGGCATGGCCCAATGTTATGCTGGAAGTAGATGATGGAAGTGGACAGGTGAGATTTAATGATTTTGAAGTGAAAATTTTGATTACCACACGAAAAAGAAAGCCTACACGACACGGCTGGTAGGCAACCTACCTGATTATAAGCCTCGTTAGGTTTGCAGTCAACTGCCATGTCCATACGGGCATCAAAGATATGTTGATGAACTGGTGCATACAAACTAGGGGCAATAGTTGTGCCATATTTCCTTTGTTCCCCAGACATTAGAGCTCCCAAACTAAGAATTCCAGTAAGCTTTACTTCTGCTTCTATCTTATCATCCTACAACCAAGAAAATCAACAACAATCACATAGGGAAGACGAAGTACAATATGATCTAACAAAAAATCTCAACTTTTGGAACTGGAATTCTTTGGTGGGTAGAATTATAATTACACCAGACATTAAAAAAAGAAAAGGGTAAACTGATACTCACTTGATAAAAGTGCCAATAAAACCCATATTCATAGTTAGCAACAGTGTGTGGCGACCCGTATAATTAGCTCAGGATAGCGACAGTAACACTATCATCACCCTAAGATAATTACACGAATCTTGGTACAGCCGCCGGCAAAACATCGGAATACCCGATGCTTTAACAGCTACTATGTCATACTCAGAGTGTTACAACAGAACAATAATTAGAGACTGAATGAAAATATATTCAATTCATGTGTCCATTACATAATAATACAGCTGAACCCGATACAACAAAAGATAACAATACTAACTATATTACCTTAATTACCTCCTATACTGATAATAAGGCCTATGAAACCTCCTAGCCCAGGGCTCCTGGGAATAGGCCTCATCCTCGGTCTCATATGCCGATCCAACAGGTTCTCTTTCTAGAAAAGGGGGAAATACAAGAGTGAGTACAGAGTACTCAACAAGTATTAAATAACAAATGCAGCATGAGGTTTTTCTCTCCAAACAACCACTTCTTCCCTCAAAACTCCATTTCTATGGAAATTAGGTTTTTGGTTTTCTTTAAGGATTGGGTATTTTTAATATTGAAATTCAACTACTAGCACTTGTATATGAGGCAGACTTAGCTTCCGTAGCTTCCAATCCAAGAGACAAGCTTGAATTCAAGGTTCGTACCACTTTACCCATAACAGCTCCATCCTATGAGGCTCCAGAACGTTTATTGCTAATCCAGTATTAGATCTTCAACCCTGAACTCGAGCGGGGAGCCTCAACTAAGCCATCCCACGACCCGCAAATACAGTTATACTCCGACACCTCCAGCAATACGCCTCTGGGCTTCAAATATACCGCCCTCATCACACATTCACTTTCACAGTCCCCCTGGGTCATACCGACATTTCCCAGCTCAACTATAATTCACTTACCCATTGTGTAGATCACAATACTTTCATAGGACAACCTTTTCTGACAACGATTTATCTCTCTATGGTTGGTACTGAAATACGGCTAATTGTCCGTATGTAGAGATTTGACCTTATATTATAACCTATGTAGAGGGCCCCACAAGCACGGGCGACTCCCACTTTTCTTGTCACCCTCTACCCACCATAATAATACTAATACATATCCACTGACTTCAGTCGTGGACATCTACACAACAGATCCACCATCTCTAAAACCACATAACCATCTCATCATTTTTATTCATAACACTCTTTTCCTCCAAAACCAATTTCACATCTCAATTTGTAAATAGATTTTTGATGCAGTGATGATATGGATAGATATACAGAAACATCGAAAGCATTTAAGAAAATGCTCAAGGGATCTTGCCTGGAATAAAACTCGTAGTTTCGACGTCGCCCGAAGGTTGGTTCTGGTTGGCAGGGCGGTTCAGGTTGAGACCTGAAAGCAGAAGATATTATTACAGCAATTAGGATGGATTATTTTAAGTTGGCGTCCAACCGGTTTAATGATCTGTTGTTCAATTTTTATCTGGCACGATTTATTAATTCCAGTTATCGATTTTTACGCGATCCGCAAGTCGACCACAGAAATCAACGCAATCTGCGGCGTAGGTTATTTTTCTACCTCTCTACCTTTTTCTCTTTTATTTTCTCTCTTCCATTCTGCTTTCCTTTTTTTTCTTCCTTCTTCTTGCTTTCCTTTTTTTTCTTCCTTTCTTCTTCTTTCTTTCCTTTTTTTTCTTCCTTTCTTCTTCTTTCTTTCTTTCCTCTTCTTTTCCTTTGCCTTTCCTTTTCTTTCTCTGGCTCTGGCCGAGAGCCCCTAGGCTGTATCGCCCCTCCCCTTCTCCTCTACCTCCGGCCACTGCTCTCTTCTTCCTCTGCCGATCTACTCCATTCGGCCTCTACTTCTCCCCTCTCTCCCCTACTACTCTTCCTACTCGGCCGGCTCCCCTACTCTACTTCCCCCTTCGGCACAACTCCTGCGTCTCTGCTGGGTGCTCCCCTGCTCGGCGGGCTTTGGTCCAGATCTTGCGGTCTGCAAGCCGGCCGGCTCCTACCTGCGGCCTCCTCCTCGCGCAGTGCCTCGACCTGGCCCTGGCTAGGCCCACGACTCTAGCACGTAGCTCACCTCAGCCCGGCCGACTCCCGCACGGCATGCCTCCGACCGACGGCCGGCCTGGCCGCGCTAGCTGCGCACGGCGTCCGGCTCCATTCCCCCCCCCCCTAGGGCCAAACATCCTACTCGCCTCCCTCCTCTTGGCTGCACACGGCTCACTGGCTAAGCTAGGGTTTCTACCCAATTTATTTTCATGATTTTGGTTTGCTTCTTTTACTGATGTTGCTAACAAGGTGTTGGGGTCTATGATGCACGTTGGGGAGGGTTGATCTAACTCGTGAAGAGAAAATGCTAGCCCTAGCGACTGCACCAACGACTGAGACCATAGGGATATGACCAGATATATCCCCTATACTACCCCATTAGCTAGCTAGATACCCGATCTACCCACTGTGCATTCTATCCCGCACTGTAGCTACTACTAGCATGAAAGCAAAATGCACCTGGGGTTGGTTGGGGGCTAAGAAATGGGGTGGATGAAGCTGATGATGGTGATGAAGAGGTGGCAGTGGCTTGCTTGGCCTTCTCTCACTGGTCGGCTAGCTTCTGGATGCTGCTCCTCCTTCTGGCGGTTCTTCACCTCCCTTCTGGATGATTTCCTCCTTGTCCTTCTTCTTCTGGATGGAACCCTTGCTTCGGCTGGTTCTTGTGTTATTGGTGTGTTCTTGCTAGAACAATGGGATACTGGCTATTGAGAGCTTCGGTTTGTGTGAGCTTCGGCCGAATGAGCTGGATGTTGATTGGCTCTATTGGCTGGCAATGCATTGGCTCCCTTTTATTTACCTCGCTGGATGCCATTTCACCTTATGGCCCTTGGGCTTTTACTGCCCTCTATTTATCCTAAGGGCTTTACGGTAATTTCTCGCTCAAAAAACTAACAGTACCCGCAACCGTACCAGGTAAGTTCTAAAGTGCCGAATGATGAACCCGAAAACTAGCGAGAGGTGCCTGTCTGGGTCCCAAACAGGTCAAGTACCTCGATAAGCGATACCATTACTGCGGGAGTGACGGCACTCCTCTTAATCCTTACATTTTATTATCTTGCCTAATCATATTTTTATTGCTTAATTACTGTTTTACTACTTTTAATTAAAAGATAACCCCAGGGTTATCACACAGTGCATATAAATGACACAGTAAACGTCCTTGAAAGTCTAACTTCAGTTAATCTGTTCTCCAATCTTGGTGTTTCCAGAGGATTCCATGATCCTCCTCATGTAAACAAACACAACTCTCAATGGTCTCCACACCACCAGTAAAATTTGTAAAATGCGCATCAAAATATTTTATGAAACCCAAGCAGTCACATCCCTACGCACAACAATTACGAATATAGCGATTAAAGTATAAAAAATAGCAGGTCAAACCACCCTTTAGGTGCAACCATGCAAAAAATTATCTTGGCAAGGGCACAAAATCAACATGAAAAATTACTAAAGATTTTGATAATATAGTCCTCGGTGTAATAAACTAGACACTAATATTTCAATTCCAAACTCAGTTTATGTTGATATAAATAAAAAGGGGAAATTTCTATAAAACTATAAATTAAAAAGAATAGGCAGAAGAAAAGGACAAAAGTTATTATTCCTAGCAAATTACTCTCTTTGTTTCACTCAACAAAGATGAAATTATGACTTGAAATTTTAATAGTTACTAGTATATTACTACACTGAGAACTAAAATCCTTTGGAAAAAATTTTAGTTGATTTGGTACCCCAACCAAGATGATTGCATGACTATAATAGGGGTGGTTTGTACTAGATGTCCCCAAAATAAAAATGAAGGGTGTTTATAGGAAACAGCTAATGAACCTTCTTAAGAGAGTGCATTATTTCCCCATCCTCCCCAGCATCAAATGCATTCTTCCGATAATGCAATTCATTTGGATCACCATAAGGAACAACCATCTCAACAAAACTCAGCCTGTGAGCAATAGGTCGACGTCCACGGCTTCCATCAACGTATGCAACAGAATGAATAACTAAACCTTCTTTGGGCGTGCAGCCAATACAGAAGTTCCACTGGTCAACAGAAATAATGAGTGACATTTCTAGAGTAGGTTGAAAGAGTAGACACCAGACAACCATTTTACCTTCTGCCATTCCACAAAATAGCCACTAATACGGAAACTTGGGCCTTCAGGTTGATTGATAATAAGAGGTTTCAGATCGCTTCTATCAGTACCACCTCGTGCTTCCCCAGGGGTGTAGTTTCTCAGATGATCTCGTGGGGCCATATCAACAAACAACAATATGGATCCCTTCAACAGGACATGCATAGCCATTCTCCATAGGGCTATCATTTTCAGTTCTACAGAAGATCATAGGCTTGCCAAGTCTTCGATTGGGAGAATCAGGATCACTGTAATAACCTGCTCATCTGCAGTTTTTAGCAGCAAAGGTCATGTTCAAAGTTTGATTAGAGCTGAAAGATAATGTTTTGAAGAACGTTTAGCCACAGACTTGGCTTACCATGCATCTACCATGACAAGCTCCATGTCATCGATGCCTCTTTTCTTCATGGCTTCAATAAAAGGGGGGGAACGTTTTACAGTAGCTTCACATTCAGCATATTCCATGGTGTCCTGCATGACACACAAGCACTATGAAAGTGTAGCACTTGACCTAACATAAGTAGATGTGGCAAAGTTTCACACAGCGCATCACTATCAAAGTAAGCATATCAGTTGATTTTAAGAGCCTGTGCAATTCAGGTACGTATGTAAGCATTAGTGTTCGAAGAGGAAAATACCACAATTCACCAGTCAATAATTATAACGCAATTCAACCACATGGTCATTGCATAATAAATTTGACAACATACACTGTCATGAAGTGCTAAATGAACTGGATAAAATGGTCAAAAGCAATAAAAAAGAGTTCCCAACAAATCTATGGAAAGTAGAAACATACAATTGCAGGCTGAACATCTGGAACAATTTCTGATGATATAACCTTGACTCTATGGTGCCCGCCCCCTAGTATCAGCATGCACTTCAGAGAGTTCTACAATCCAAATGCTAGTCTCATTTGTTTGTTTGTTGTAGACAGCAAGCCTGGTTCTGGGAAGCGGCGATGATTGGAACGGTGGGAAGAAGTATGCATCAGCTAATGCCGCAACATTCTTTTCTGGCTCCAGGAGCACTACTTCAACAAAACGCATGCTGTCTCGCACCTATAATTTTGGAAGTGACATTTTAATTCCTTGTTTGAAGCATGTGTACGTAATTTGATAAAAAGGTAGTAGGTTGACAAACCTCATAAGTTCTTCCAGAAGCTCTGACAGTTGCTACGGCCATAGCAATTTCAGCAGCAGGTAATGGGTCTAAAGGGTTGCTTCTCTGGGCCCTCGTCATGATTGGGATTCCTGCAATATTTTCCCAGACAGAACATTACAAGTAGGCAATGAAGTAGGTCACGATTTTGATAACCTGGCTAAATTACAAAGTTTATATTCAACAGAAATATATTAAGCTTTCTCCATATGCAAGCTGCAACAGGTGGAAGGAATGGCATAGGATAACTTTTGCCAGTTGAACTTTTGTGGATGTCAAGTATGCAGGAAAGGAGGTATGCATCAATAAAAACTAATTATATAAATATTTCTGAATTATGCACATGCACGTAAAATCATGAAACAAGCCTGCAAGCCTCTTTTACAAGATGTACCAAGTATTTGCAGTTGATAAATTGGCAGATCGACACCACAATGCTAGCTTTACATGCTTCTTGTGGTTGCCTGTTGGACTCCCTTTGTAGCAACTTATAAACTAAATGGACTCATCACATATGTCATGGTTTATGTAAGTCTTAAAATATTACAGTATCCAAGGATGCTGCTCAGTACAAATGAAAAGCAGCAGGATAACAAAAGGATCAGAAAAGGAAACTTTAACAGATACAAGCTAAAAGACCATGTTTATGGGCTACATGGACAAAACAAGAGAATGGAATAACCTAATTAAGATGCAAGTGACCACCGCACATGATTAACTGTATGTCCTCCAAGGCTCCAATAAATTTAGAAGTTGCTGATTATCAAGGAAAATCCAAACATAGTTGAATCCAGTGATATGTCAGGTATAGCTATTGAAAATTGAAATTATAATCAAGTACAACCAATTCAAGCTTCCCAGTTGAAAACTACTCCAGCTTTCTATTCCAGTTGTCTGCCAACCCAATTCTTACCATTTTATCAATTGAGGAAGAACTAACATACATGAGAATTAATCTTATCTTCTTAATTGTTTGTTGAAATGAAAAATCATACCATTACATTCGTGATTCTTAACTTGTTACATCTTTACCTTATTCAAAAAAAAATTTGGTTACACATGAAAACTGCAACTTGGAGCAAGCAGTCAATTGTAAAAAACTAACCCACATAGGCCTCACAAGACACAGTCAGGCACCCATGACTAGAAAACACTAGTGCACCATTCCAAGCTCCCAACACCCCCCACCACAGGCCCCACACACACAACAACCAAGCCTTTTGTCCCAAACAGGTTGGGGCAGGTTAGGAAAGAAACCCAATTAAAATCAATAAAACCCCTAAACCTTTGATCTAGGATCGTGGTTCCGGTACATGGATCACTAACTTCCAAGCACTACTATCCAACGCCAAATCTTTGGAAACGTTCCAATCCCTCGAGTCACTTTTAACTGCTTCTTTTCACGCCAGTCTCGGTTGACCTCTGCCTTTTCTTATGTTTTCGAGACGGCTTAAAATTCCATTACGCGCTGGTGCCTCGGGAGGCTTCCGTTGGAGATGTCCAACCTATCTCAAACAATTTTAGACAAGCTTTGCTTCAATAGGCCACACATACACAACACCGCTAAAATAAGCATCGCTTGTGGGTGAGTTATTTGTGTTGTGTACATCACATTGTTTCCAGTGATGCCACCTTCCATGCAAAACATTCTAGTGGTCCCATTTCTCAAAAAGTCAACAACGGTATCAAGCATTCATTAAACAAACATTTATCCAAATCCAGATATTCCCCTCACTTCCTAGCCATATCACATCTCAAGAAAGAAAATAGTACTCCCTCCAGTCACAAACAGTTGTCGTTTTGGGCATAGGTGCAGTCAAACTTTCGAAATTTTGATTATCAATATCTTTTTAAATATTTAAATTAGATACCTGAAAATCATGTGTAGATTTGTCTTGAAAAATACTTTCATAATATTATATTTCATTTGGTTTTATAAATATATTATAATAGAAATTAGTGGTCAAAGCTGTGTTTTGGAGACCATGTCGATAAAAAACAATAACTATTTGTGACCGGAGGGAGTAAGTACTTCAAGGATCATCTAGACCAGAGGGAGTAAGTACTTCAAGGATCATCTATGGCAGACTTGGTTCTCAAATGGTTAAGCCTTTAGCACCAGCAATGCAAAGGATATATCCATATTCGAAACACTCACCATGCCATCACAAGATTAATTTATGCTGGCACCATCGCCGATTCAGTGTGCTGCGCCGACATTGTCCACAGTTATTATATTACACATTTATTATTTCACCGTGCGCTGCGCCAACATTCTACATGGGTTACTATACAATTTTCTGGACTTTTGGAGACTGGAGTACTGAATAAATGTCGAATGCATCCCCAACACAAAGATAGCATTTGTGTTAGTCATAATCTTGTTGTATAATAAATCTGCATAAATTAGAGTTAACATGTAGTGTGTTTTTACTGTCCGTTGAGTCATGCATTAGGAAGTCACATTTATGTGTGTAATTAGCATGCACGTGTATCAGGCTAGGGAGTTATCTAGTCATTGCATGAGTGAGTTTGCGTCGTTGGATAGTAGTTGGCAGTGCATTGCATGCAGGAGAGCAGTTGGATGCCGACGTGAGGGCGCATGGTGCATGCAGATCTAGTCGTTGGGTGCATGCGCACGACGCGGGCTCGGCCACGATCTGGCGATTGGATCCGAAGAAAATGCGTTGCTCTGATGACTCGGCCATCTAGTGAACATGCCGTATGCATATGTGTGTCTACATAATCTTGTACAAGTGAGAGGCTCAAAGTAGAGAGAGTAGCTAGGAACAAAGAAGTAAGACACTAACTCAAGTCCGTTGTAATCTTGAGTCGGTAGGTGTCTTTAAGGGTGTGTTCCTTGTATTCTTGGTGAGCTAAGTACGAGAATATATAAGTGTGTATGTTCTTGGTGTATTTCTTGCTCTTGTGTCCACGAGTTCGTGTTTGATCCTTGGGCTAGTTCCAACAATTGGTATCAGAGCGAGGTTTTGAGTTGCATGCCCAAGTGTTCATACCGCGACGTCATGTCGATCGTGGAGCGGGCAGCGACGGTGAAGGAGGGATCCGTCTCCCTCCAGTACCCGATGTTGTCGAGCACCAACTACTCCTCTTGGGCGATCAAGATGGAGGTGTTCATGGAGGCTCAAGGCATTTGGGATGCCGTTGAACCCGCGGAAGGAGAAGCCGTGGACAAGAAACAGGACAAGATGGCGATGGCGGCCATTATCCAGGCGATCCCTGAACAAACTTTATTGCAGGTTGGTGGGAAGAAGACGGCGAAGGAGACATGGAATACCTTGAAGACCATGTACCTTGGCGTCGATCGTGTCAAGAAAGCGCGGGTGATGTCTTTGAAGTGTGACTTTCAGGCCATGCGCATGAAGGAGACCGAGTCCGTGGATGAGTTCGCGGGGAAATTGATTTCCCTTGTGAATGAAATCCGCGGATTGGGTGAAACATTTGAGGATGCGGTCGTCGTCAAGAAGCTTCTTCTGTCTGTCCCAAATAGGTTCCTGCAGGTCGTGGCGGCAATTGAGCAGTTTGCCGACTTCGAGACCATGCCGATCGAGGAGATGATCGGGCGCCTCAAAGTGTACGAGGGAAGGATCCGCAAACGCCATGGCGAGGAGGGTGACACACACTTGTTGCTCACCAATGGCGAAGAGGGCGTGTCCAACCGTCATGGTAAGAAGAAGTTCGACAAAACAAAGGTGAGGTGTTTCAACTGCAATGAGTTGGGGCACTTCAAATCAGAATGTACCAAGCCTAAGAAGAAAGAGTGGAGGGAGCTGAATCTCGCCGACGTGGATGAAGAACCGGCACTCCTGTGAGAGGATGCGACAAAGATATATACAACAAGATTAGGGGTTGAATCTCCTTCCCTGTTTATGCAGATTTATTATACAACAAGATTATGACTAACAATTTGCAATGCTTCAACAACACAAGTTGAAGATCTAACGCAAATTGGGTACACACTAAGCTGCCGCCTTATGATTTATGTACCTCTCCGATTCATGCCCAACTTTGAAAATTAGTAAACAACCTGATTTCACGAGTTCACGATCAACAGCGACATCACCAGCACCAACATTACCAGCCTTCCAATCCATGTACGGCACGTCACCGTTCAGGGACGCCAGGTCGTAACATTTCCCGCAATCCCCGTCGGATTCGCATGTAATTACGAGTCCACATCTTCACATATCTCATATTACCATTCCAGCAACGAGAATGCGAATAGCGTGATAAGTGATTAACAACAGAACAACAGAAGCGATTAGGAATTTAGGATTCATATACCTTTGGAGGAGGCCTTGGCCTTGGTGGGCGGGACAGCCCCGATCTCCTCCATCACGGCGCCTCCGGCCGCCGCCGCTGCCACGGCGACGTTCCCGGCTGCGATCCCCGGGCGGGGAGCGACCGCGGCGCTTACGCCGCCGCAGCAGCCCTGCGCCTTTTCCTCAGCTGCGGCCATTGGAGAGGGTCCGCTACCTGATCGTGCCCGTACCGCCCGACTCTCCAGCGACCACGATCTGACATGCAGCACCGGCATCTCCGCCTCCTGCACCTCCTCCCCGCCTCGGCATCGGCTGGTTCGACTTCCTTTCGCGTACGGGGTGTGATAACGGGTTCCGACCAGAGCCCTACGCCGCAGAATGGGGGGTTCGCGTCCCGGCGGCGAGCGGCCAAGCGGAGGAGACGGGACGTGGAGGAGGAGGGGTTTTGGGGTTCGGTCTTGGGTGTTTCGCTTTCGCTGTTGTGCTTCTGCTTTTTGGATGTGACTGGTGACTTGGTGAGTGCGGAGCTTTGGGCTCGCGTGGATACGTTTATAAAGGTGGTCGCCCGCGGCTGCGGCGTTGTGTACGGTTGTACTTTCGTTCCATCTTGGCGTGGGCGCGGTGGCTGTCTCGATCGCTGCGGCTCGGCCGATGACTTCCGTCTCTTTCCCTGGAGCTGGTCAGTAGGAGGAGTAACCTCCAGGTGTAACATACGATTGCTAGATACGGTGGGCTTAATCTCAAATTAATCACGAGATCACTGGGGTTATTATATAATCTCTCTAGTGCTCCCTCTATTTTTGAACGTAATGTTGTTCTAAATAAATGTTATTCTAAATTTTTGCACTTTTATCAAGACACATCTATAAAAAAAATTTGTATTAATCATCTTTACTATATCTTTGAGAAAATAGCTAAAGAGAAAGGATATAGAAGAAAAAATAGTAAAAAGTGATATTATTAGAATGACATGTACTTAGAAATAAAATTTGAAAACTAAAATGACATGTATTAAAAATGAGGGTGTTGTATAGAGGTGGCGACCCGCCCCCTTCGCGGTCTCCTTCGCAGGCACAACTCGCATCGGAGATGGCTGACATGGACGCCATGGACGCTAGATTGGAACGGAGATCACGATCCGATGCCTCTGATTGGCTCTCACTTCAAATCAACAGTGGATTTCGGCGACCACAAGATGGGCAAGTCAAGGACGCCCGTAAGATTAAGGAAAATATCTTTTAATTGTGTATGTTAGTGTGATTAAACTGTGTAAATACTTTGTTAGCACTATATGCGGGTTACTACAACGAAGGATATTTATGTCAGTTCTAGTCGTTCACAATCTGTCTTCTATTTTTATAGGGGTGCAGTTGGTTACCAGAGACAACTTTTCAGGAACATTTTAAACAAACATATCAGATTCTGACCCAATTGTTTGAGCGTCTTACACCTTTGTTCTTGTGAGTTCTTACGGGCTTGCGAGAGATCCCTCAGGATCCCCTAGTTCGTGCTTTTGGCTTAGGGCCTCTTGTGTGGGTTAGTCGGTTTGTGGTTACTGTGATCGGGTCGGTCCAGAGGCTACGGATCTTTCTCCCCATCACTTGGTCGCATCAACCTCGGCGGATTTAAAGCTAGTTATCCTTCTTTGTTCGCGACTAGATATCCTCGGTTCGTCAACCTCGTCGTGAAGATCGGGCCACCCCTCGCGTGTTCGCATCATCAGTATCGAGCTTTCGTTGTCACGGTAGGTTTCATCACCATCCACTTTTAGCCTTTAGTTCATCATTTGTTCTTGTGTTCTTTATCGTTTGTTTCTGTCCCATAGTCCACATCAAGAAAATACCCAACCTTTTAGTTACGTAAATCTTGTGTCGTGCAATTTCATCGGGTTTCTTTGGATAGTGTCAAAAAAACAAAAGAAAAAGGAAAAAAACAACAAAAAGAGAGAAGGAAAAGAAGTTGAAAAGGGGTTGTGTTGCGAAACACGTAATCGCATAAGTTTGATTTATAATCCTAAGCTCTTGGTGCACCCAAGCGACAACGTTCGCATCCTTTGCGTGAGCTCGACACTTGATTTTCGATGCTACCCCCTTGTTCAAGCCCTCCAAGATCCACTATAATCAGTGGCGGACCTTTTGGTAGTAATCCTTTCGATCACGAATCACGGCCGTGATCTGCTATTTTTTTAGCATACTGCAACCCTTGAGAGCAGTAAGAACTTTGGTAAGTAAGAGGTGAGGTTGTGTGACTCCACAAATTTACCCTTTTCCCTTTGTTGTTTTGCTAGAAACTAACATGGCGGGATCTAATTCAAGTGTTCATGGAAGTAATCATGGAGAAGAAGAACCTCCGGTCACAAGAGTTGAGCTACGACAATTAGAAAACACCTTTGTTGCGAGGCCATGGAAAGGATGTTCAACACACGTTTCCCTGTTGTTGGTAGACGAGGAGCGTGACCAGGCCAATCCTCATGCAGAGGCGGTGATGAGGGTTTGGTTGGAGGCGAAGATGAGATAGATGACCACCTTGGAGATGGTCTTGGGCTGCTGGTCGTGGTATAATGCATGGTCGTAACATGGCTGCCCATGCTAGACAGCGTGGAAGGGAGCGCCGCAGGCGAGGCTTTGGCCCGTGTGCATTTTAATGATGAAGAATTTCAAAGCGATTATGACCACAGTGAAGAATATGATGATAACGAGGATTTTTGCGGATCAAGAGCGATTTGGACAGCACCAAGCTCGTAGACAAGGTGCTGCCCATGTTAATAGAAATGCCAGAGGTCATCGCCATAGGGCGGACCAAGATGGCATTGCTCGAATCAAGTTGAGTGTTCCTAAATTTACAGGGAAGAAAGTCGGATGCATATCTTGAGTGGGAGGAGCAATGCGATCAAATTTTGAGTGCACAATCTTTACGATCGAGGCGAGTAAACCTTGTGTCTGTTGAGTTTTGGATATGCTCTCACTTGGTGGAATCAAATACAAGAGAATCAACTTGTATTGGGGCATGATTATATCAACACATGGGCTGATATGAAGCAAGTAATGAGAAGGCGCTTCGTACCATCAAGTTATCGTTGACCTTCACAATAGACTGCAGGCTTTGAAGCAAGGCTCTAAATCTGTGGATGAGTATTATAAAGAGATGGAATTCTTGTTGGTTCGTCTTGGAATTAGAAGATCTTTGAAACAAAGATGGCTAGATTTTTGCATGGTCTCAATAATGAAATCTCATGTTTTGTTGAGATGTTTCCATATGATAATTTGCAAGCACTTGTTGATCAAGCCATGCGCCGAGAGGAAGTTTCAACAAGAAGGGCGTGGAAGGTCATATGGCAACCGATCCATTTCTTTTCCTTGGAGTCGTCAACAAAGCGGTTCATCGAGAAAATAGTGGTCGATTGCAAGGTACTACTTCAAGCCCTCACCAACTATTCATGCTACTAAATCAAGCTGTTTCTTGACCTCGTCACCTATAGCTCGCCAAGATAATCGACGTCCTACTGCAAGTACAGCAGCACCTTCGGTGGCATCGGCTGCTGCATCATCATCGCATAGCCGAGAAATTGTGTGTCATAAGTGCAAGGGCCGTGGACATATTGCTGCTGAATGTCCTAGTCGAAGAACCATGATTGTAAATGAGCATGGTGAATGGGAATCTGATAGTGATCCAGAAGAGGATGTTCTACAAGATGAAGCAATGATTAATGGTGAGAATGAGATCCAAGCTGATGAGGATGACAACAATTGTTTTATTTCTCGTCGAGTACTTAGTGTGAATGTTGTGAAAGAAGAAAGCTGGCGTGACACAATATTTTTCACACTCGTGGCATGATCAAAGACAAGCTCTGTAGGATCATTGCTGATAATGGTAGTTGCAATAATATTGCTAGTCAAGAATTGGTTGAAAGATTGGGATTAAAACAGCGGCGTCACCCCGCTCCATACAAGATGCAATGGCTTAATGATTGTGAGTGCTGCTGCGAGTAAGTAACATTGTGGTATTCCTTTCTCTATTGGAAAGTACCATGATCGGGTTGAATGTGATGTGGTCCCAATGCAAGCATGCCAATTCTTTTTAGGGAGACCTTGGTTGTATGATCGTGATGTTGATTTGCGGTCAAACCAATAAGCTTGTTTTCAAGCATAGAGGAGAGTGTATCACTTTGCTTCCTTTAACAGGAGGAAATCATGAAGGATGATCTTAAAGAAAGCAGCGAGAGAGCGTGAAACAATTGAGTGAGACCCACAAATATAGTGAGCAAGTGAATCCAAAGCCAAATAAAACTCCTGACCACAAAGAACCAAGCCAAAGGAAAAGAGGGAATAGTAATGATAGCTAGGAAGGGGATTTCAAAGAATTGGCGAACCCAATGCCAAGTTCTTTGTACTCTTGTGCAAGGACAATTTCCTTTCAACTAGCGAATTACCCTCTACCTTGCCTAGTGCTGCTTTCGATCTTTACTGAACTATGAAGGCGTGTTTCCGATGAGGTGCCACGAGGCTGCCACCAAAGAGAGGCATTGAGCATCAAATTGATCTTGTTCCGGCTCCACTTCCAAACCGACCACCATACCGCATCAACGGAAGAAACAAAGGAGATTCACGTCAAGTTCAAGATTTACTCAACAAAGGATATGTAAGGGAAAGTCTCTCACCTTACGCTGTTCTGTTCTATTAGTTCCAAAAAGATGGTTCTTGGAGAATGTGTGTTGATAGTAGAGCCATTAACAACATAAGCTGTCAGATATAGGCATCCAATTCCTAGACTTGATGACATGCTTGATGAGCTTAGTGGTGCTATTATTTTCACAAAAATTGACTTGCGAAGTGGTTATCACCAAATTCGAATGAAAGAGGGTGATAAGTGGAAAACTGCTTTCAAAATAAAATTTGGCTTGTATGAATGGCTTGTCATGCCTTTTGAATTGACAAATGCACCTAGCACTTTATGAGATTGATGAATCATGTGCTTAGAGCTTTCATCGGCAAGTTTGTTGTTGTTTACTTTGATGATATCTTGATTTACACCAATCTTTAGAAGAGCATATTGAGCATATTAAATGTGTATTTCTGTTTTTGGAGCAGATGCTTGTATGCTAACCTTGCCAAGTGCACCTTTTGCACCGACAAGGTAGTTTTCTTGGATTTGTTGTTTGAGGACAAGGCGTGGATGTGGATGGAGAAAAGATCAAAGCTGTTAGTGAGTGGTTGCCTCCACAAAGCGTAAGCCAAGTCGGAGTTTCCTTGGACTTGCTAGCTTCTATCGACGGTTTGTAAAGACTTTAGCACCATTGCTGCTCCCATCAATGAATTGACAAAGAAAGAAGTGCCTTTTCATTGGGGTGAAGTACAAGAAAAAGCATTTGAAGTTCTGAAATCAAAACTAACAACAGCACCACTCCTTGCACTTCCTGATTTCGGTAAGACCTTTGAAATTGAGTGTGATGCTAGTGGTGTGGGGATAGGTGGAGTTCTCATGCAAGAACGTCGGCCTGTTGCATACTTTAGTGAGAAGTTAAGTGGACCAACTCTCAATTACTCTATCTATGACAAGGAATTATATGCTCATGTGAGGAGTTTGAAAACTTGGCAACATTATCTTTTGCCTAAAGAATTTGTGATACATTCAGATCATGAATCTTTGAAACATCTTAAGGGTCAACTAAAATTGAACCGAAGGCATGCTAAATGGAGTGAATTCATTGAATCTTTTCACTATATTGTTAAGTACAAAAAGGGAAGGATAACGTTGTAGGTGATGCTTTGTCTAGGCGCCATGTTTTACTTTACGAGCTTGATGCTAAAATTCTTGGACTAGAAGGTATCAAGGATTTGTGCGCTAATGATTCATATTTTTAGAACCATATTCCAAATGTCGTCTGATAAGGGCTGGGAGAAGTTTCATTTGCATGATGGGTTCTTATTTGAATTAACAAACTTTGCATCCCGAGTTGTTCTATTCGTTTTATGCTTGTCAGGGAAGCCCATCTTGGTGGTCTTATGGGACATTTTGGAGTTAAGAAAGCGAAAGTGTCTTTGGTGATCATTTCTTTTGGCCAAAGATGCGGCGGGATGTAGAGCGCTACGTGCGGCGATCTGAGACATGTCACAAAGCTAAGGCACGCTTAAATCCTCATGGTCTTTATTCGCCTTTACCAATTCCTAATGCACCATGGGAGCACATTTCTATGGATTTTATTCTTGGTTTACCTCGGACAAAGAGGGGAATGATTCGGTTTTCGTGGTAGTTGATAGGTTGACAAAATGGCACATTTCATTCCATGTCATAAGAGCGACGATGCTTCACATATTGTGACTTATTCTTTAGGGAAGTTATGCGTTTGCATGGGATACCACGAACCATTGTTTCAAATCGAGACACTAAATTCTTGAGCTATTTTTGGAAGGCGTTGTGGGAAAACTTGGAACAAAATTACTATTTTCTACAACTTGCCATTCTCAAGCAGATGGTCAAGCTGAAGTTGTGAATCGAACATTATCTATGATGTTGCGAGCAATTTTAAAGAAAAACTTGAAAATGTGGGAGGACTGTTTGCCTCATGTAGAATTTGCTTATAATAGGGCAACACATTCAAGCACAAAATTACATCCATTTGAAATTGTATATGGTTTCAAACCTATTGCTCCCATAGATCTCTTGGCTTTGCCTTTGCGAGGAACAAACTAATCTTGATGCAAGCAAGCGGTGACCTTGTGAAACAACTACACACGAAGACTAAGGAAAATATTGAGGCGATGACAAGAAAATATGAGAAGCGAGCCAACAAGGGGCAAGAAGATGTTATTCGGCCGGGAGACTTGGTATGGGTACATTTTCGCAAGGCGTTTTCGAACAACGTAAAGCAAATTGCAACCCAGGCGGATGGTCCTTTCAAAGTGTTTCAAAAGATCAATGACAATGCATATAAAGTTGATCTTCCAAGTAAGTATGGCGTAAGTAAGACCTTCAATGTCTTGATCTCTCTCCTTTCGTCGGATCAACAGTCGAAGCGACTCCTTTTCAAGAGGGGAGGATGATGAGGACATCTCAAGCTTTGCTGACCATGTCAACACAATTCAAAGTGTCGATACTTCAACCGAACACAAAGGACCGATCACTCGAGCTCACGCTAAACAAATTCAAGATCGGTGAGCGCTAACTTAAGTCTCATTCAAAATTTTAACAACTTAGTTGTGCTTCCAACTTCCACTTCTTTTGTTGAACTTAGGTCCATTACAAGGACAACGAAGTTTGGGCGTACACAGAGGGAGATAATTTGCATGTACTGTCCATCTTCTTGAAAACAATTCTGAAGATAATCTGAGCGCACAACATGGTCATGGGCTATGTCACTGTAAAGATAATGAAGTCAAGATTTGATTTTTAGGGTTCAACAAATTAGAGATCATGAATCAAATCTGAAAAATCTGATTGGCTCCTTTAGCCACTAGCCCACACTACCACACTTGAATCTACTGGACATGCAAGCAGTGCATCCAGCAGAAGCGTATCAAGTAACCTCTAGTACCTCTAACCAAGGTTCAAAATCTCGCCAAAATTTCGCGAGATCTCGGTTTTGGGACGTGGACGAGATTTGAAATGTTGGTTGGATTGAAAAATTTTAAATTTCTACAATAATCTTGGAATATCTCGACGAGATCTCGCCATTCTTGGCCGGAATTTGATGTTTGACCACCGGATTTGACCGGAAATTGATCAATAACCATTAAGAAAGTCATCTTCTATGAAAATTTGTTGAAAACCGAATTTTTGAGATATTTTTTAAAAACTTCAGAAACACTGTCATATTTTTATAAAATTTTACGTGATTTATTTTTATCTGGAAAATTTATGGTACCATCCTAAGAAGTTTAGGATCATACATAAAAATTTTCAAAATAATTTAACTTCATTTGTTATCTTTAAAAAATTAAAAACAGAATGAACATAATTGGGACAGTAACATTGTCAGAATTTTATAAATTTTCTCGAGTGTGATCATGATCCAAAAAATTTATGAGAGCTTAATAATTGACTCAGTACCATTATATAAAATTTTAAAAAAAATCAACTTTTTTGTTTGCTCAATCAAATCTATGCATGTATTGAACTTCATTTGTTATATTTCAAAAATAAAAAACATAAATAACATAAATGGTACACCGTACTTGTAAGAATTTTATAAATTCACTAGAGTGTTATTATGATTCAAACATTTATGAGATCTTAATAATTTTCTTATAACCCTTATAAAATTTTAAAAAAAATTAAACATTTTTTTATTACTAAAGCAAATCTATGTATTGATCATTATGCTTTTACGAGGACGTAGCACTCTCAGAATTTTTGGAACTTCTTAAAGCTTGATCATCATATGAAATTTTTATAGAAATATTGATGATAAATCAAGACCATTCACAAAAATTTCAAAATTTTCTAACATGGTTTATACCATTTTTCATTTGGTTAAAGTTTGTCAGTAAAGCTTTTATCAGCATTGTCTGAATTTTTGAATTTTTAAAAATTCATAAAGCTTGATAATCATCTAAAAATTTTATGGGAATATTATTTATTCATAAAAATCATGCACAAGAAAATTCAAAAATTTTAACATGGTTTGTTTTATTTTTCATTCGGTTCAAACTTACCGGTTAGCGTTTTATCAAGACAATAGCAATGTTTGAATTTTTAAAAATTTCTCAAATCTGATAATCCTCTGAAATTTTTATGAGAATATAACTGATGTATCAGAAACCTACCAAAAAAAATTCAAAATTTTTCGACATCGTTTGATCTGTTTTTCATCTGATGCAATTTTGCCGAGATCTCAGCAAAACCGGCCAAAATTTCGGTTTTCTCGGTAAAAAAATCCGGATTTGAATTTTTGTTTTTATATTTCGTTCGAGATTTATTCGAAATTTCTAAATCTCGTCGAGATTTCGTTCTCCGATCACGAACAAGATTTGAAGCGAAAAAAAAAGAGAGATTTTGAACCCTGCCTCTAACATCAAGTAGTATTCAAGCAACAACGGGATGAAGCCCGTATCGCTGTAGACTGTTGGATCGAGATGGCCGTGCGAGATTTCACCCTTATACTGTACCATTTCACTGTAGCTGCAGTAGACACTGCGGCGATTTGCTGTAGCGGTTTCACTACTTCAATGGGAAGACTGACCTGTCATACCAGTGGACCAGCTTTTGCTGCAGTGTTGCAGTCCGAACTGTACCATCCAAACAGCTTGCAGCGGCATGCTGGGTGAGAGGAGAGATCGAGTGTCTTTTCGATCGTTGGATTCTAAAAATATAGAAATAGAACAAATACAGGAATAATAAAAACTAGAAATAGAAAAAAATACAGAAGTAGGATAGGAAGATATGTACCAGACAGAGGATTAGAAAACACAAGAATCTTGTAGGATTGGGAGTTTGACTCACACGAAGGAAGAAAAAAGAGGTGAGAGTGGATGTTGTTTTCCCTGTGGAATGGAGGATATAGGAAAATTTCCTTCTTGTTTCCTTTGATGTATTCCTGCAAATCAAACAAATGAAGAGTGATCAAACTCATGAATGAGAATCCTATGTTGCACCTCCAAATCAAAGAGGGCCTCATCTGAGCTAGAATAGAACATGGCCTGGTTCGTGCCAGGGTAAAAACACAAATTTGAAATAAAAAAGAAGAGTTGAGGGTAAAAAAAGAACTAATGGCTGATCCCCTGCCGAAGCGCCTGACACCATTGCAGACGGTCGTTTGCTTCATGGACGGATTAGGGGTGAAAACGGATCGGATACGGGTGGATATTGTTTTTTCGTATTCTAACCCATATTTTTTCCCGGATTCGGAACCGAATACGGGCTAGCAGATCCGGATACGAATTCGGATAATTCGGGATACAGATATGAGTAGATATGTGACGGATTCGGATCGGGAACGGATAGAAATATACGGATAATACACGCATACATTGAGTAATTTTAAGTGAATCAAATCACATAAATATATGACAATAATAGCAAGTTATATATCAAGTTATATGACATAAATATATGACAATAATAGCAAGTTATTTTACCCGTTTTCACCCCTACATGGAATGACAAATTAATTAGTCACATGAGTCCCTAATGCCATGCTCCTGCAGCTTAATGAAGGCAAGTTTTGAGCAGCAAGCCACTAGTGTGATGCACTACTGCTAGTCGACTTGACAGGGTCTAACAAAAGCAAAACTACAAAGAAATAGATGATTCATGTAACTTACAGGCTACAACAACACCGACCAACCTTCCATCAAGATACAAATAAACATGATGCTGGCTGGGTACATTCCAACCACAAAAATGAAAGTAAATTAACTAGAAAGCAACTATGAATCTAACTCCGCGAAAGGATGAACCACATGAATGATATAATCATTTGTCCACCACCGACAGAATGAAACAGAACAAAGCGTGGTCATAATACAAACCAGTCGATCAACTAATAACGCAAAGCATTTCTGCGGGCATTACACATTAATAGATAATTATGTCTTTATGCTACTCATACATTGAACAATACATAACGTGAAAGACACCAACAATCATCCAGGGAAGGCGATCTTCGTGTAGCCGAACAGATTCCAACCGCACATAGCTGTAAGTGAGAAGAAAGTCATGAGTGACATTAAAAAGACTACAAAATTGTGCAAGAATAAAACAAGAAGATACTTTTAAAGAAAAAGATAATAAAATCAAAAAATGCAGTATAGTAGTAAGCAGTCAGGCAAGAGCTGTCTAAAAACCTAGGCAGTAGCATCACATGTAATAAAAAGCCATTTTAAGTACAAAATGTCAATGCAAGCTTATTGTGGCTTCACATGAAAGCATTAAAATGAATTGCTTCACATGACAAGAACTGATCATAACAAATGCCGTCCAAAACAATATCTAAAAAAAATCTATCACAATATGACAGCAAGGTTCACAGGGCAATGCCCATTTCAGATCGAGGATCTACTATCAGGTCTAGGCATGATTCTTAGAGACAAGAATATATTTTTTTTCATGGCAAACATGTAACACAAGATATGTTCTTCATCTGAAATATGTATAACTATGATATGGATCCAATTTCATGTGCTCAAACTCAAAAATGACAAAGTTCTGGAGCCTAATTTAAGAAATGGTTTAAATGCCTAATTTATTGTAAGCTAGCATGAGGAAGAGTTGGGGTTAGAGCATGCACCGAGGGGAGATGCCGAGACACCACCGGGGGGAGTCGGAGCACGAATCGAGGGAAGACGCCGCCGGGAGGAGTCGAAGCGCGGGCCGGTGGGAGATGCCGCCAGGGGAGCCTGAGCACGGGCCGGTGGCGCCGCCCTGGGAGTCGGGCCGCCGGCGGACCGAGAGCGCAGCCGGGAGATGCCGTGGGAGTCGAGCACAGCCGGAGCGGGGCCGGGGAGTTGGAGCACGGATCGAGGGAAGACGTCGTCGGGAGGAGTCGGAGCGCGGGCCGAAGGGAGATGCCGCCGAGGGGAGTCGGAGCGCGGGTTGGTGGGAGACGCCGCCGGGGGGAGTCAGAGCGCGGACCGGGAGCGCAGCCGGGAGACGCCGTTAGGGGAGTCGAGCGCAGCCGGAGCGGGACCGGGGAGTCGGAGCCCGGTCAGGGGAAGACGCCGTCCTTGGGGATTGGGGGAGCGTCGGTCGGGAGATCCAAGATCTCCGCGAGGGGCCGGGGGACGGTGAAGGGATTTCAGATCTGGGGGTGGTTGCTTGGGGAGTAGAGGACCGAATGGCACGGGAGACGCTGGTGACTAGTGAGTCATGAGTGGTGACTGGTTGCTGACTCGCTGGGTTTTCCAATCCGGATATCCGAATAATGCAAATATCCGATATCTGGTTCCCCACTCATATTTTTCGGATAGTGTACACTCCGAATCCGATCTGATATCCGTTTTCAACTATCCGGATCCGGATCCGACCCGATATCCGATTTTTTTCCTGGATCCGATTCTAACCGGATCCGGATCCGGATCGAACAGGAAATATCCGCCCCGTTTTCACCCTAGGACGGATGATGCCGAAGAAACAGAGCAATATACTGGAACAGACAGTCAAGGGGCCCAGGGCCCATGCACAGAAAGAGGCCCAGATTTAGCGATGAATGGAAGGTTAGCCTTGCTCTTGGGCTCCAAAGGAAGTAGCAAAAACCAAGTTCTATGGCCTGCAAGTGGTAATAAACTAATAAATCCACAGGCCCAAGAAATGGTCACCACGCAACACCACTCTCCAATGGTGATGCTTCTTGTACCTGGCTACGTATATCTGGGTCTCAGGCCCAATAAAAACAAAAGTAGATGCCAAACTAAATGCAAAACTGAAGAATTTTTTTTATTTGATATTTATTTTTAATCATTTTTTTTCAAAACTAGGTGTTAGAGTTCAGAATTTGTAAAAATAGGCACCGGTCGCCCGATCGCCCCATATACGAGCGATATGTGCCTCTGCTAGCGGCCTAGTTAACCGAAGTAACGGCAGGGCAAAGATCGCCCAATACAGGGGCGATAGCAAAATTTTTGTTTGTAATGTTAATTTCTCTGCGCTTGGCTCGCCCGAATGAGGCTCTGGCTGCGCTTAAAAAGCCACCCGTCGCCCCTACATGGGGCGATCACCCGTGTAGGGGGCGATAGGTGGCCTTGCCGTTACTCTAGTTAACTAAACCGTTACCCGAGGGACATATCGCCCGTATATGGGGCGATCGCCCTATATACGGGCGACCGGCGCCTAGTTTTGCAATTTCTAAAACCTAACGCCTAGTTTTGAAAAAAAGATTAAAAAATATTAAAGAGAAAAAAATTCCAAAACTGAAGACTGTCTGCAACTCAAAACGCATAGGAGAAGACAAGCTCAATTATCGCATACTAGTATAGTGACTGTGCTAACGCTACGACGATATACCCGCTTATCAATTAAATGAGAAGATAAGTATGAATACAACACTTAATAATAAAAGAGAAAATTATAATTTTAAATGAATTTAGAAAGAAAAACGGAACTAAATGGAGGTCGAATGGGTGAAAACGGGCTCCCAAAAGATTTTAAATCAAGAAAGAGAAAGAAAAAGAATTTTCTGATTTTAGATTATTTTTTTGCAGCTTCCACAGAGAGCACAGCGTGCTCTCAAGGCTTGGCCACCAAGGGGGAGGGAAGGCCGGGGGCCGCGGCCGGTCGCGATGGGTCGGACTGGTGCGGCGAGATCGTCGGCACCGGTGCCTGCGGGGGAGGAGTCACGGTTGCGGTGAATTTCGCCGGGAAAGATGACGGTGATGGCTTGGGTTACCTCCAAAATCTGGCGATCTTTACAAGAGAGAGCACTTGGGGATTTACGCAATGCGATGGGGTGGAGGAGAGCTCGCCGGCTTTTATAGCCCCGAAACAAGCATATTTATGGAAACCATGATTTGGGATCAAATCAGATTGGGAGGAAATTTTGGCAATAGAGCACGAAATTTGAGGAATTAACACCATAGATGAAAAGATGAGATTTGGTGCGGGATTGATGGAGCTTTGGAGCTTCTTTCTTTCTTTAATAGAGGGAGGGAAGAGAAGAAGCTTCTCTGGTCTGGGCTGCAGTTAGAAGAAGTTACAGGTGAGTTGCCTTCATTTTTTTTAAATATAGGAGGATTTTTGAAAAGATAGCACATTAGGTTAAAAAATTCTAGAAAAAATCTCAAAAAAACTTTCGATTATTTTGTACTTAATAAAATTATTTTCAAAAAAAATTAAATTATAAATTTGTCGAGACACGCGCGCGCGTAGGTCGTGACCAAAGAACTCGCGCCGTCGGCAAAGCCACCGATGGAGACCGTGGAGCCATTGTTGACTGCGTTCTCCCGGCCACACGCCCCATCTCCGGTTTTCTTTTCCCAAAGACGTAATGTATGGTCCTTTCCTTTTTCAGACGTTTGTTTCCTTTTCCTTGTTGATCTTTGGAGGTGAGGAAAGGTGCATTGTGGGCCACGTGGATGATTTCGAAAAATATGAAAAAATAAAGCTGCGCTTCGCCGATCACTTGGATCCGCAAGGAAAAAAGATAAAAATTAAGCGAGCTCGCCACGCCACCGTTCCATGAGAAAAATTGAAAAGAATTAAGCGGCACTCACAGCACGTTGGTTCCTTAGATAAAAATAAAACAAAAATTCAACGCTCTCGTGCTTGCCAAATTAGGCTCTATGGGGCTAGATCTGTAAAAAGTCTCGAGAAGGGTCATATTCGGAAAAAATACGATCACAATGCCGAACAATAAAAAATTCAAGTCTTGTTTCCTTGCATGTGGATCCTCCCTGTTTATTTCCTTGCTTGATTCACCCTCCTTCCAAATATGTAGTACGTACAATTTTGGCCAGTAAAAAATTCAAGTCTGGTTTCCTTGCATGCAGATCCTCCTTATTTATTTCCTTGTTTGATTCGTTCTCCTTCCAAATATGTAGGTGGGGGAGGTCTGTTGTGGGCCACAGGGATGATTAAACACACTAAATAATGGCCATCGGATGTGGGTGAGTAAAACTGAGGAAAGATCTGAGACGTTCATTTTGATGAATGCAAGTTTCTGAGGACGTTTTGCTGGGTGTACGAACATTGGGCCATCTCTAATGAGGTGCATTATTTAGGGTGGACGTAGAAAAAATTACTTAGGTGCATTATAAAGGGGTATAGATACCCGATCCAAGGACAAGGACTCCCATGATTCTTCTCAGCAGCCGGCTGGAGCACAAGTAGTTCCTTCTTTTCTGTGGCCCTTGGCCAGCATCATTCCAATTGCTATTGCCAAATAGAAGAGAGGGGGGCTCACAACGCAACCTCAGAATTGTTGAGAAATCCTGAAGCCCACCGAAGGCCCATGTGGTCCCTAATGCCGAAACCCTAGAGAGCGCTATAAAAGGAGGAGGGGGGTCCCCCCATGTACACAGAATTCATTAGCAATAAAGAATTTCCGCTTTCGCTCTCCTAAACACGTGTCTCTCTCTCTTTCATTCTCCACTTCAGATCTGTTGGGAACCGGACTATTCGATAGCGAGGTTCCTTAACACGTTATCGGCACGAGTTGCTCTACGGAGATCGAAATAGAAAAGGTGAAAAAGGTGGGATTAGCGTTTGTTTCTAATCGCCGTCTTTCCTATGCATGCATCTCTTCGCTCATCTGCTTTATGTTTGCATCATGTGGCACGGCTACAAGCAACATCGGTACATGCATCATCCACGTAAAAAAAAAATATGCGTGTCGGTTCCGCGCGCCGCGCCGCCATCACATCGCCTCGGTTTGCGTGCATGACATGAAGTCACGAAGCCTCGCGAAACCTCGGTTCACGTACACGCCGGCTTGAAGCCGGTCGGCCGTCGCTCCCGCTGGCGCGCGCTCGCGGCCGCCTCGCTTCGGCACGGCCGCGCGACGGCATTGCTTGCCGCCGCCGCTGCCGACTTGCCGCCACGGTGGCGCGTCCCCGAGTCGTCGGCCCGCCGCCCGGCGATAGCGTCTTCTCGGCCGTGGCGCCGCCGGACGGCTTCAGTAGCCACACCGCTGGCGCTCGCCACCGTCGCTGCCGCTGACGCCGCCGTCGCGGCCGCCGCCTAGGGCACCGCAAGCGCGACGGCTTTGCGCCCGACCGACCAACTCGGCCTCGGTGCCTCGCGGCGCCGAGCCGCCGCCGTCTCGTCGTCGCCCACGCTTGCGCCCGCCAGCTGCGCTTCGTTCGCCGCCGCCGTGCTCGGTTGCCATGGCGCCCGCCGCGGCCGCCTCGAAGCTCCGTCGGCGGCTCCGGGTGGCCGCTCATGCCGCTATATAGCCTCGCCACGCGCGCCCGACCTCGCGACGGTCGCGCGCCGTAGCCTCGGCCTTGTCGCCCGCCCGACCTCCCGACGACGGCGCGCGCAGATCTGCGCCGCCGCCTCGAGCCCATGCTCGCCGCAAGCGTAGCCGTCGCGCGCCGCGCCTCGAGCCCATGCTCGCCAAGACGTAGCCCGTCGCCAGCAGCCCGCCGGCACCCTCGGCTTAGGCCGTGTGCGCTTGTCCCAGCTCACTGGCTCGACTGTCGCCGCTTCATGGCCGGAGCACGAGCGCCAAGCACCGCCATAAAGCACAAATGGCGGCGGTGGGATTGGAACCCTAGCCGCCAGCTTCCCCTTTTTGTATGGTGCGGCTAAGCAGGCCATCCAGGCCGTGCGGCCCAATAAGCCGTGAGCCAAGAAGGCCAGTGGGCGGCCACCAAGAAGGCAGTGGCGCCCGTAAATTAAAAAAAAAGGGAAAGAAAGAAAAAAAAAAAAAAGAAAATTGCGAAAAAAATTGCGTAAAATTTTGAAAATTGCGAGAAAATCAAGAAGATTTTATTTGGCTCTGTTTTCAAATTTTCTTGCTTTATTCTCTGTTTATGAATTTTTCTTTATGTTTTGAATCTTTTGCTTTATTTTATATAATGCAATGCACATTTATTTATTTTTTTCGCACTTTATGCTTTTGCAACCATTTTCATCGACACACGCATAATCTAAACCGAATTTTGAAATCATGCGGATGTCCGGCATTGTGAATCGTGAGTTTGAAGAACTGGCCTCGCCGGTCGTAACTACCTCACTTGGGCATCGGACGTGAGAATTGTTCTTGGGGCAAGAAGCTCCGCTCGTGATTGGTCTAGGGTCCTCGCGGACGCAAAACCTACCACGAGCGTAATGATCAAGCTCTGCATTTTCTCAAGCACCACCTCTCACCCACTCTAAAGAATGAATATATGGTGAGGAGAGTGCACTTGAGCTTTGGTTTGCACTTGAGCGGTTGAAAAGCTCAAATACACCATCTTGCCCCAAGCACAGCAAGATTGGGTGCGCTGAGGTTTGCGACTTGAGCAGTGGTGAGTACAATTACGCCTTGCACGAAATTTGTACCAATCTCTCTATGTGGCAAGAAGATCACCGATGAAGAGAAGATTGAGAAAACTCTCTCTACCTTCCACCCTAATGCTATCCAGAGTGCACGCACTATCGTCGGGGCGCATACAAGGAGTATAGCGAATCGATTGATGTAATGCAAGTTGCGGAATCGCAAGACGATGTTCTACGCAAGAACTATGTCTCGCACCACTGGACGAGGCAATCGCATCAAGTCAATGCCAATAGCTACAAGGTGAGAAAGCCCACTCATAGAAAGAAGGGCAAGCAGGTGGAAAAGAGAGACCCGTGCCAAAGGAAAGTCCAAAGCCCCTGTGAAGAGGGATGACAAAGAAAAGACGCACGCCAAGCCGTATGGACAGCAGAACCGGCGTGCTTCAAGTGTGGCACTTAGGGACATTGGTCGAAGATATGTCGAGAATCCAAAGAAGCGATCGACGCATATCAAGCTAAGAAGAAGGCAAAGGACAACGCCCCCGCAGAGGCGCACTTCGCCAACATCGGTGAAGATGATGTCATGGATGTAGACACCCCACTTGCCTCATCCTCACAGAATAGTCTGGACATAGATGCTGCAGCCATGATTATGGCAAATGAAGAGAAAACTTCTGCAGATGATATAGAAGCAAAAATCAATGCATATTTTACAGATTCTGTTTAATGCATTTCTTTTAGTTTTTGGTTGTTAGCATTTTCTTTGAATAAAGGATTGTAAGCTCTAGAAGAGCATACTTCTTTCATGAATAAATACGCAATTTATTCTTTATCCCAGTATTCTTCAATTTTTGCAAGTAATATTTGGATTGTTTTGCCTCCATCTGATTAGAATTATATTTCTTTTATCTAGAAATCGTGTAGCGCCCAAATGGAAGAGATATGCATTGTTGATAGTGGCACAACAAATACCATCTTAAGAGAGTCTAAGTATTTCCAGTCAATCACGAAGAACGCTGGAAAGATTACTACGATCGCAGGAAGCGACTCATATGTAATCGGCTCAGGAAGAGCCACTATTATATTGCCTATGGGTACAACTTTGGTAATTGAAGAAGCCCTTTGTACCTCGAATCAACTCGCACTCTCTTAAGCTTTAAAGACATCCGCGCCAATGGTTTTCACGTAGAAACCAATGAAGAAAATGGCAAAGAATATTTGTGCATTGTGAAGCACGCGGTATGTGGAAAAATGGTATTAGAAAAATGTCCCTCATATGAATCTGGGTTGTACTACACGAATATTCATGCACCAAGTGTATACTTCCTTGAAAACTGCTTTTAGAAGCTCAATTATTTTCTTTATGGCATGGTAGATTAGGTCATCTGGTCTTAGAATGATGAGAAATATAGTGAACAACTCACGGGTCATAGCATAAATGTTAAAAATTTCCCGAATCATGAAGATTTTGTGTGCCCTGCATGTGCCACCGGGAAATTAATAACTAGACCCTCTGTCATGAAAGTGCAAAGTGAAATCCCTGCATTCCTGGAACGCATCCAGGGGGATATTTGCGGTCCGATTCAGCCCCTGTCAAGGCCGTTTCGATACTTTATGGTGCTCATCGATGCTTCCTCGAAATGGTCGCATGTATGCTTGTTGTCAACAAGAAATCATGCTTTTGCAAAGCTGATCTCGCAGATCATAAGAATTAAGAATGTTTTCCCTGATCATCGCGTGAAGTCCATAAGAATGGACAATGCCGGAGAATTTACTTCAAAGGCATTTGATGATTATTACCGCAACAGGATAGCGATTGAGCACTCCGTCGCACGTCCATACGCAGAATGGACTAGCGTAAGCACTAATAAAGAGGATTAAGTTCATTGCGGACCACTTTTGCGAGTTGTAACTTGCCCAACACTTGTTGGGGACACGCAGATCTGCACGCAGCAGCTCTTATCAATTTTAGACCGTCGGCCTACAACATCCATTCTCCTATGCGGCTTGTGCACGGATCATCCCAAGATCTCCCATCTTAGAAAATTTGGGTGTATGGTATATGTACCTATACCACCCTCGTGGATCGCAATGGGCCCTCTCCGCAAGTCCGGGATATACGTTGGTTATGAAAGTGCATCCATAATCGGTATTTGGAACCCATGATCGAGATTTGCATACTGACCGGTTCATTGATTGCATCTTTGACGAGGATCGTTTCCGTCATTAGGGGAGAAATCAACCTTTGGATGAAAAATGCCGGAAATCATATGGCATTCCACCGATCCCGCACATGACCCCGCACTAATGAAGCAAATCAAGAAGTCGAAGATAATTGATTTGCGAATTTAGCAAATGAACTGCTGATCATTTTTGTGATCCGAACGGCGTGGTTAAGTCGCATGTACCCGCAAGGAATGCACCGAGAGGGTGGAAATACCAAAGAAAATAGAAGGTATCCTCAACCTGCTCGAGGCCTCAAAGGAAAAGAGCAGTAACTGCTCCTCAAACCCAAAGTACCCGAGACGTCCGAGAAAATCAAGCGAGAGGACTTACCACAACCAATCACGAAAATGCCCCAAGGAAAGAAGGGGCAGCTTGAGACTGCACTGAAAGAAGCCAATGGAAAAGGCAATTCCATACTTGAATCTTCCACTGCAGAAGCCGCGAAATAATGTGTGCGCACACATAGGCGATGAAAAGCTAAAGGAACTTGCTCTGCGATAGGGAAAAGCAAAAGAGCAAGTAGAAGTGCATAAAGCACCCCATGAAGAAATGGCCATAAACTTTGTAACAACAGGAGAATCCTGAATAGAGCAACGACCAGCGTTGATGCCTACTTCGCAAAGAAGATTGCCTCGATCATTGATCATGATCCCGAGCTGTATCTCTCGCAGAGTGCAAGAAAAGGCTAGATTGGGAAGAATGGAAAAAGGCAATCACGACAGAGTTAGTCTCTCCGAACAAGAGAGAGGTGTTTGAGCCGTATCCGCACACCTCCCCATGTAAACCCGTGAGGTCACAAATGGGTCTTTGTTCGGAAGAGAAATGAAAACAACGGTTGTAAGGTACAAAGCAAGGCTTGTAGCTCAAGGTTTCACTCAACGTCTGGAGTTGATTATGAAGAAACATATTCTCCGGTCATGGGAGGAATTACCTTTAGATATTTGATCTCAATGGCGATCAACTTGAAGTTGAGAATGAAGCTAATGGATGTTGTCACAAAGATACCAGATGGAAACTTGGATTCGGAGATATACATGAAAGTACCTAAGGAATTCCTATCCCAACCAAGATGGAGCAAATAGAAACACATGCAGATGTGAAATTGGAGAAATCACTTGTATGGGTCAAGCGATCGGGAAGAATGTGGTACAATCGCTGAGTGACTTTCTCTGCAAGAAAGGCTACACAAACAAATAAGATTGTCCATGTGTGTTTATACAATGATCCACGAATGGATTACGTATAATCTCCGTCTATGTAGATGACTTGAACATCATTGGGACGGATGAAGAAATTGAAGAGGCATGCTCATACTTGAAGTCTGAGTTTGAAATGAAAGATTTGGGTAAAACCAAGTTTTGTTTAGGCTTGCAGCTTGAACATGTCCAAGGAGGAATCTTGGTACATCAATCAACCTACACGCAGAAAGTGTTGGAAAGATTTAACTTTGAAAAATCATATCCTGCAAAGACTCCAATGGTTGGAAGGTCACTCCAAGCGCACCTAGATCCATCTGAGACCCGCAGAAGAGAGGAGGAAGTCCCGGGAGCAGATTCCCATATTTGAGTGCAATTGGAGCACTCATGTACCTTGCGAATAGCACTAGACCGGACATTGCGTTCGCTGTGAATTTGCTAGCTCGGTACAGTGCAGAACCCACCAAAAGGCATTGGAAAGGGATCAAGGACATCTTCCGCTACCTCCAAGGAAGCAAAGACCTCGGTCTGTTCTTCAGAAGAAATAATGAATTGAATTTGGTTGGCTATGCCGATGTTTGGTATTTATCGACCAGCATAACCGGCAAGTCCCAAACCGGCTATGTTTTCCTATGTGGAGGAACAGCAATTTCTTGGAAGTCGTCTAAGGCACTCTTGTCTCGACGTCGACAAACCACTCGGAGATCATCGCTTTGTATGAAGCATCTCGTGAATGTGCATGGCTCAGAAGAATGGTTCACCACATCCAGAAGTCATGTGGTTTGAACATTGAGCAAACTCCCACGATAATTTATGAAGATAATGCAGCTTGTGTTGCCCAAGCACGATGGGTTATGTGAAGAGCAATCTCACGAAGCATATCAACCCCAAGTTCTTCTATGCTCATGAATTGCATAAGATGAACGAGATCAAGATATTGCATACTAAGTCATGTGAAAATCTTGCAGATTTGTTCACCAAATCACTCCCAAAGATCTACCTTTGAAAGGTGCGTGAAAGGAATTGGGATGATGAGACTTAGAGAAGTGCAGATTTCGGGGAGATATTTCACATACTCCCACATGAATCTCGAGCATGAATTATGAATACCCAACATGAATCTCAAGATTAGCATTTGAAGTTGGGAGAATTGTACTCTTTTTCCTTAGCAAGTTTTTCATGAAGTTTTCTTGCATAAGGTTTTAACGAGGCAATTCGTGCAACATAGTAGCGTATGGTATGTACTCTTTCTCCAAGTATTTTTCCCATCGGGTTTTCTCGAGTTTTAATGAGGCATATGCATCTCATGCAAAGGGCCCAAGGGGAGTGTTGAGAAACCCCGAAGCCCACCGAAGGCCCATGTGGTCCCTAATGCCAAAACCCTAGAGAGCGCTATAAAGGAGGAGGGTCCCCATGTACACAAATTCATTAGCAATAAATAATTTCCGCTTTCGCTCTCCCTAAACACGTGTCTCTCTCTTTCTTTTCTTCACTTCAGATCTGTTCTAACCCTGGACTATTCGATGCAATGGCGTTCTTAACAAGAATCATGGCACCAAAGAGACCATAAAATTGGAGCCCTGGACCACAACTGTTTTTGTTCATACGTTTACATTTAGCCCAAGTAATTTCTTAAAAGGGGAGACAAACCCGTGAAACTCCACACATTCTTTTGCAATGTTATCAGTAAACATTTCTGGCTCTGGAAAACCTAGACGGTGCAGTAACACAACAGTGACAACAAGAAAAGTACATCCTTTGTTTATCATAAGAATAGCAAATCCAGGGCTCTAATTAAAAGACTTGACATGATACTAGTTCCATTTACTGAATCTGTACAGTGGATAGCACCGGACAGGCAACCACATAAAGAACAGAACAAATATCTTCAGAAGCCTTCAAATTTCAACAACCCTAAGAAGACGCTAATGCCACGCTAAACGTCACATTGGAGAATCAAAACAACAGGAACAGACATGGAGTCAGATCTTTTAAAACAGGCTGGGTGGAAGGGTGGTCCAGATGATCATGCAACTGAAAACAGTCAAGCAGTTGGCTGCAACCCCAGGTTATGGATTAGGCAGGAATCTTGCTCATATCCCCTTACACCAGTCGTTCCTTTCCACCACTCGTTCGTCTCAGCCCGAGCTGGGCCACCACAGGAAGCAAGCTCTTTCCTCCATCCACAAAACGATGCTCACTTCTTCCCACAAACTCCCTATGGCCACCTCTTCCCCTTCTCCTTCCTCCTCTCCTCCCCATTAGTCTCATCTCTTTCTCATTGGTGCTTCTCTACTCACCCCTGTCTTTTGCTTCTGCCACTCCATGTCTCAATCTTCTCCTTTCTTCTCCGCTGCCCGAGCACAAGCTGGAGCAGGAGGGCGAGCTGCTGTTGCCGCTCTCCTGCTCCGTCACCCTGTCGCTCAGCAGCCACCTGGCATTCACGGCCTGAGGTATTTCCCTCTGGCTAAAGTGTCACCTGCCAACACGCTGAGCTCGCACCTGGGCCTTCCGCGCGTCACACTATCCTCCTTTGCCAACGCCGATGATGGCTCCAGCGCGAAAGCAGATGCAGCAGAGGCTGAGGAGCAGCAGAACGGGGAATCTGAGCTGTCGGAGATGGCCAAGGCGTTCCATATTTCACCACGGATTGCGATGTCAATCTCTGTGGTGATTGCATTTGCGGCACTCACTGTGCCACTGCTGATGCGCTCACTGGCTTGTCATGGGACGATGAAGATGAAGGCGCTGGCATATCTGACACTGCTGTCAGGGTTCTACATGGCATGGAATATTGGGGCAAATGATGTGGCGAATGCCATGGGGACATCAGTAGGGTCTGGAGCTTTGACACTTCGGCAGGCAGCGCTGACTGCGGCGGTGCTAGAGTTCTCTGGTGCATTCCTTATGGGCACCCATGTCACCAACACCATGCAGAAGGGCATCCTAGTTGCGTCCGTCTTCCAAGGAAAGGACTCTCTGCTCTTCGCTGGATTGTTGTCCTCCCTGGCCGCTGCTGGCACATGGCTGCAGGTAAGGTTCCACCACCCTTTTGAACTTTGCTATATCATGCCAAGCAGATCATGCAGTCCCATAGTGCCATTAGGTCATTAGGATCACATAGTTACTGAGACTTCCCCCACTTTCAGTCTACAATACAGAAGATTTAAGAGAGTTAAGGCACATCATCAGAGACATATTTGTGATACTCGAATAGCATCGTCTCCCTAATAGGGCAAAATCATATACCTTTGCACTTCTAGATGCTACTGATGGAGCCCCATAAATTTTAGCAGGTCATTGCTATATTTTATTCTATGAAGCTTGCAGCATGAAAATCTTTCATCCTAAGCAGAGCTGAATATACTCTATTAAACAATTTCTTTTGAGGAACAAACTCTACTACACAGTAAACCATTGATCACCAACCAGTGATAGGGTTAGGGTAGCGCTAATTGAAGAAAAATTTGTCCAACATCGTTTGACATGGTTCAGACAACTCTAATGGAGGTCTCCTGAGACACCGGTGCATAGTGGAATTTTAAGTTGTCTTGAAAACATAAGAAGAGGCAGAGGTCGACCGAGACTGACATGAGAAGAAGCAGTTAAAATTGACTTGGGGGACTGAAACGCATCCAAAGAGTTGGCATTGGATAGGAATGCATGGAAATTAGCGATACACGTACTAGAACCATGACTTAATATCGAATGTTTAGGGGTTTTATTGATTTTGATTGGGTTTCATTCCTAGCCTTTCCTGACTTATTTGGGACCAAATGCTTGGTCGTTGGTTGGTAACAAACTCACCTACACAGTAAACCAGTGATCTTTAACGGTAGGGGGTAACAGCACTGCGAAGGGAAAGCAACTTAACAGATAAAACAGCTATCTACAGCATGGTTTTATTCTTGTTGATATGGAAATCTTAGGCGTACATTTTGAGATCCAGTTATAGGCAATTTCAGGATCAGCAGTGCAAACTTCATTTCCAATTCTGAGAGGTTGTTATCTAGCACTTGAACAATTATGTCAAATTCAGAAAGTACACAAACAATAAATTGTCTAACTGAGCGGACAACGGTCACTACAAACATAGCAACTTTTACAAGGAACAAGTTTATGGAATCTTACATCTTAAAGTATATCAAAAGTAGATACATGCATAACTGTGTTGGAGAAGACAATTTTAGTGGGCCACTGATTGTATATGTTTCCTCTACTTAAGCAATGGAGTTATAATATTTACATGATTGGGTAAAATCAAATGCAAATAGCATGTCTCCAAAATATCTTTCTTCATTATCAAATGTGATGCCTCTGCCAATAGTGCCATTGGTTTTACAATCTTGAGAATGTAGCATATTAACAATTGTAAGCATCTATACTTGCATTAACATTTGCTATTTCTTAGGTTGCTTCCTCCTATGGCTGGCCTGTTTCAACTACACATTGTATTGTTGGTGCCATGGTTGGTTTTGGGCTAGTTTTTGGAGGGGTCAATGCAGTTTTCTGGAGCTCCTTGGCTAGAGTATCTTCATCCTGGGTCATTTCTCCTTTGATGGGTGCTGCAGTCTCATTTCTTGTTTACAAGTGCATACGCAGGGTAAGTACTAGACTAACTTTACTTACAACATGCTAAATGATAAAACAAGAAAGCTTCAAGTCAATGCTTAGGCAGACATCTTGTTGAGCACACAGCAAAGAAACTAAAAATTTCATAAATAGAAGACATAGACACTGTTTCAAACAAGACAAGAAAGTTAATTTTCTACTGACCATGCTTCACTTCAGTTCGTATACAGTGCACCAAATCCAGGCCAGGCTGCAGCAGCTGCTGCACCAATTGCAGTTTTTACTGGTGTCACTGCAATCTCGTTTGCTGCTTTCCCCCTCAGCAATATATTTCCCATTGCTCTCCTGCAAGCATTAGCTTGTGGGGCAATAGGTGCCATCATAGTTAGCAAGGTGATCCAAAAACAGCTTGGTGACCTACTGTCTTCAGAAGCAGAAAAGATAACATCTGCCAAGACAAATGTTCAGCAAGTTGGATTTCTTTCGGAGATTGCTGGCCCTACAGGAGCTCAATTGCAGATTGTCTATGGTGTATTCGGCTACATGCAGGTCCTGTCAGCATGCTTCATGTCATTTGCTCATGGAGGCAATGATGTCTCCAATGCCATAGGGCCCCTGGCTGCAGCTTTGTCCATTCTTCAAGGCGTAGCGAGCAGTGCTGAGATAGTCATACCTACTGAAGTCCTTGCTTGGGGTGGTTTTGGAATTGTTGCAGGGCTTACAATGTGGGGTTATAGGGTTATTGCAACAATTGGCAAGAAAATCACCGAACTAACACCAACAAGGGGGTTCGCAGCAGAGTTTGCAGCAGCTTCTGTGGTCTTGTTTGCATCAAAGCTTGGGTTGCCAATATCTGCTACACATACGCTTGTCGGTGCAGTGATGGGTGTGGGATTTGCAAGAGGGCTCAATAGAGTCAGAGCAGAGACTGTGCGCGAAATTGTAGCCTCCTGGGTGGTCACAATTCCAGTTGGTGCTTTGCTATCTGTCTTCTATACATTGATCTTGACCAAGATTCTGGCATACTTTATTTGAGTGAGTTGTGATATACAATTACTGTTTTGCGTGGTACAGCCCATTGTCCCTTCAGAAAAATTCTGATTGTTGGATTTTTTTTTTGAAACAGTGAAGACATAAGCTGACTCCAAAAGTTTCTATCAGAAAACTTTACAAGATTTAGATTTGCCAGAACAAATAATCATTTTCTTGGCAACAAAGGACATGATTAGGAAAAAGACTTTACAGCTAATAATCGTGTTACAGACTCCAGATTTTTTGCCTGTTTATCTCTAATGTACTACCTTGTATCTTTTATTTACTATCACAAGGTGGATATCATAATTTCATGTAGAGGTATGATTATACGTAATAGACACAAATTGGTTCCTCTACACTTGTAATTATGTTACATTACCTAAATTGCTCTTTCGGAGCCACTACAAAATAAGAATCTCTCTCTCTTTTTGGGTCTGGACAAAAGAGAAGAATCACAGGATAAAAAGCAAGATTGGCACTGGCAAAAATGTAAAATTATATCGATCAATTAAACTAACAAATAGTAGCAAAGTTAGTAATTTCAACAACGCTACATTAGCAGTACAAATGTACCTGGAGAAACAAAGAAATTTCGCATTTTTGTAGTTCAATTACTAACATATGTTGATCACCATAATTTCATGAAGAATTAACACACATGGAGCTTCAGAAAAAGGAATGTGGGGGGACATATTAGATATCACGTATTCCTAGCTTCCAAATATGCATACTTAATATCGTTGTAAAGAAACTTGACCAGGTTCCTATGATGATAGAGCACTGAATGTTAAAACCAGCTTTAGTCAAGTCAGTAATTCAGCAGGTACTTCAACAATAAAAGATATAAGCACGAGAAGAACAGCCACTTCATAATACAGCCTTTTTTACATGACTCTCATCTGGTGCACAACAGGATTTTTTTTATGAATCCTCCACAAGCTCATACAGGTTAATGTCCCCCTACTACCAATTCGTGTATTGTTATTCCACATTGCCACCTCTACATTATGGACTACTTCATTGTCTTTATATGTTCCTTCTATTCATATAGAAAACATTGTAACTAGAAATGCAAATACTACACAAAACAATGAAGGTGACCTGTCAGGAACTTAATAGTAGTCTAAACAAAATAAAGCCTAAACAGCACAACCGCAAGAAGCAACCGGCACTCACATAGAATAGAGTGATGAAACTAATCTCTGCATTTAGATAAAAACGTAACAGCATCAACAAGCTAATCCCATACATGTGATCCAACTTCGAAGTAATAAGGGACGTCTTCAAATCCTTAAAACAGCCAGTAGCAAAGTAAAGTAGGGTAACTGAAAACGTCGAGACAGCAATAAGATACAATTGGGGATCGCTAGCTGCAACAGGCGTACAGATTGGGCAGCAGAGACGTCAACCGCCCAGGGCACGCCGCAACAAGCGGTGGAGACGGGCCAGCTCAGCCGGTCTCCTGGTCGAAGTCGTCGCCGTCGGACTCCTCGACGTTGTCGGCGTCGTCGTCCTCCGCCTCGGCGTCGTACTCCTCCTTGACGTCGCCGGTGGGCTTCCCAATGATCACCAGGTTGCTGTTGGTCTTGCGGATTTCGTTCAACTGAAAGGCGTGAGGAAGGGGAGAGAATAATTAGGGCAGGAAGGGGAGGATGGTGGAAGGAAAGGAGTAGCGGTAGCAGCAGTACCTTGTCCTCGAGGTCGGACTCGGCCATGGCGAGGAGGAGCTCGTCCTCCTGGGAGGTGGCGGGCACGGGGAGGAGCGTGGATGCCGGGATCAGTGGCGGCGACGGCCACTGCCGCATCAGCGCCGGGAACTGCAGCATCTCCGCCTCACCACCTCTTCCGACGCCGCTAGTTGGGTTGGGGAGTCGCGACTCGCGAGTGCTCGCTTCAAACTGAAGTGTGACGGACCGCGACGGCGTGGAGATTTTTTTCCCCTTCCCCCGTGCCGTTCGGCCACGGTGGGCTGGGAATTTGCTGGCCCTCCCGCGACGCGTCCGGCGGTGGTGGGCTTGGCAAGCGGCCTTACGGGCCTTGGCCGACCCAAAATTTGTGTTTGTTGTACAGCTTCACGTTTGTAAACGAATTAATTTTTTAAATAATTTTACAAAAATAATATAGCAAAACAAAATTTAACAAAATACACTTCTGTTGCCATTTGAAACATCGATAGACCTTCTATCGTCATTTGAATTGGCAACAGGGAAGCCCCAAACTTGTCAACCAAATGGATTTATGACAAAATAATCCGTCAGCTAATTCAATCTGTGATGAAACAGACCTCAGTCACCAGTTGTCACCAAATGAACTAACGGTAGAGCTTGTCGCCATCTTAAATGACGACAAATGTATGTTTTTGTAAAAAAAATTGTTTTGGCATATTATTTTTGTAAAAAATTTTAAAAAATGTATTATTTTTAAAAAATTCGCTTTGTAAACAAGTGTGTGTCTATTTCTTGGCCCATCCTGGTAATTAGCTCCATGTACATGATCGAAAATTAATCCCTGGAGCCACCGAAGAGGGGGATAATGGAGCTTGGAGCTACCGTTTTGGTCGCACCGCGTTGCTTTTGTCTACCCAGAAACGACTTCACATGATTATTCTTTAATTTCTTAGGTTCGGTGTTCATTTTGTCATGTAATCAATCAATAGCTGATGATAATGACAACAAATAATAAATAATAATATTGTCACATCAGTGCAAACCAGAGCGGAGCAATAATCCAACCAGTCTCTGATAATCTGGATCAGCGGCAGGTTCTCTCTGGTAATTTGAATCGGCAATGAGCTTCTGGCGGTTTGTTAATCTGGTGGTGGACTGGAGGACTAGAGCCGCCACACCGAATTCTCGTTGCGCAGGATGGGCATGTCGCGCTTCTCGTACCCAACGAAAGTCTAGAACTTGGCGTCATACTGTACCGAACCGACCCGGCATGATTAGCATCGCCGTTTCTTTTTTCTCGGAAAAGCATGTGGGATCGAGGAAACGGGAATTCAATAGATAGTTGCCCATGTGGAGGGAGCACGTTTAGGGGTAAACATGGCTATTCTAAGGCATGGTTTGAAAGGTACGGTTAAATTTTTGAAACTTTTTCTGTTAATATTTTATAAAATATTTAAATCAGATATATGAAAAATTGTATGTGTAGATTTGTCTCAAGAAATACTTACATAATATTATAATTTTATTGGATTTTATAAACATATCACAATACAAATTAGTGGTCAAAATTGTGTTTTGAAGACCGATCCAAACAACAACTTTTGTGACCGGAGGGAGTACTAATATTACCCCACCAACCCTTTGTATCTTAACACAAATATATAAAGAATACAAAATAAATATCGTGCAAAGGCATATAATGCAGATAGATACAACCCTCCTCTCCTTAATGTATATTTTTATTGTATCCTACTTATTTGTTTGTGCCTCTAAACTATTTCATGTGCAAGAAATAACTTTTATCTTTCTCTTTTTTTAATCTTCCCTCTACAGAAACATTAATCTTGGATAACATATTATTGATGTAGGATTGTTAGGAGTGTCCTCGAGAGTAGTAGGCAAACCGCGTCAATCCTATATGATGGGTTTTCAGGAAATCAAGCAGATGTTCAAGTCTTCTATTATTGCCACTTAGCAAAATTTGAATGCTCTTTGGAAACCGGCCGCCATGTTTGGCTCACTTGGCCAACTGTAATGTTCAGTCTTCAGTGTATCCGTTGATGTTTCAGTAAGGTGTCAGGGCCTCAGGGGTTCATCGTTCTTCATCAATGGAGAAAAGATGACGTGTGTTTTTGCTGCTCTGGTATCATCACAGTTATTCAAAGCTACATGTATGGGCAATGATGCCTAAGCTATTTTTAAGCCTATCATAAATTCTCTCTTAACCGAGATCAAGTTTAACCCAAAATCAATACAGATATTGCTAATTACAAACAATACACTTTACTACACCAAGCCAACTCACCTGTGTTGATCACCGCCGTCGATCTAGTATTTTCGTATCGTACTTTACTTTATATTCTCTATATGCATGTATTAAATATAGTGCTATATATAATAATTAAGGATAGTCTAGTTATTATTAATATCACTTTAATCTATACGTCAAGAGAAAATACATTTCATAAACTTAGTCTCTGGCTCTGTTTAGAAGTTTAAAGTCAACTTTAGTTTCTAAAAAGCTAGTAAACCCCTAACAGCTCAGCCTTTAAGTAGTTTTTTTACATAAATATAGTTATTTTTTAGAACTTTTACTGTTAATATCTTTTTAAATATTTGAATTAGATATACGAAAATCGTATATGCATATTTCCTAAAAAATAATTTTATAATTTTGTTAAATTTTATAAATATATTATAATATGGATTAACAGTTAGAGTCATGTTTTGAAGGCTACCTTGATCTAGTGCAAAACAACAACCCACGGAGTAAAAAGGTAGGAATTCGAAGGACGCCGACGCGAAGACACAACACAACAGAAAATAAAAAGAATAGGGCGAGCCGGTGGCGGCAGCACAGCCCTAGCCTTCGCTTCCTCCTTAGCTGTCCGTCTCTACCATATAAAAGCCGCACACCTCGCCTCCACTCCCCAACGCTCCGCCGCCAATCCCCGCAACCTCCTCTCCTCTCCTCGATTTGGTTCCCCCTCCCCACCAAATCCCCACCCGAGGTGAGAAAACCCCATCCCTCTTCCATCCGTCGCTACTCTGATTTCATCGTTATTTTCGTTTCGATTCGATTTGCTAAGATCCCCAGCGTCTGGATGGATGGATCCTATCGGGATGCGTCCGGGCTCCTTGGCCCCGGATTTTGTGAATTTACTAGTGGTTGTTGTGGGTTCGGCGTGAACTAGGGTTTCAATTATCCTGTGGCGCATGGCGGTTTCTTGCGATTAGCATTTGCGTGGTGAATCTGGATGGGTTGTGGTTTTGGGTTAGATTAAAGATCTTAAGTAACGTGAGAATAGTGTATCAGTTCATTTGTACTGCTGCGGGTTAGGTGGGTGTTTTCTTTTTTTGTGATTTGATCTCCTTGGGTGTAACATGGAAACGATATAATATCCGTACAATAGATTCAGAGATTACATAGTATTTTCTTGGTTTGTCTGCTCTACGTAATTGATTTCTCAGCCTGAGTATTACCATTAGTATTGTAAATTAAGGGGAATGATGGGGATGTTTGTGGTTGGGCATCGCAAACTAACAATCATTTGGTTATTTACTGAAGGATGGAGTCATGGGCATAGTTGTTTGTATACTGGCTTATTGTGTATATTTGGAAGTAGTTCATGCTTTGTCGTCTGTTTGAGCTTGTTGATATGTTATTTGGATATTTAATAAAAAAATACAGCTACGGTGAAATGTTCTTTTATGTTGCTAGTACAAACACTCCCTGTACAATTTGATACTCTTATGCTCACCATGCTCCTTAGATATGGGACATGGCTTGTAGTTTTTGCTCTTAGAAGCTATCCTATTAAGTAGTTGGTGCTATGGTATAAAATGTGAGTATGTTATTATGACTTGACTTTGTACAATAATGAAGTACTGCTTGCTCTAAACTCTAGTGGCAGACTAGAGATATATGGTTATTTAGGGTACTAGAAGATTTGTCCCGAAAGTGCAGTAGTTTAGTCCAATCATCTTCACTGTTCCAGTGTTCCTTTCTGAACATGTTGGCTATAGTGTGTTGGATGTACTTCTGCATTGCATATGTAGTTTGCATGGAACCTTGACCCTTGGTAATTTCGAGGGGCTACTTGATTTTGTTGATATTGGCCACACATGCTGTCTGGAATGTTGATTTTTCGGTTGGTGCCATATGAAATGATAGTGAAATACTGTAGTCCCCTTTCTGCCATATGATATACCTTTAACTGAACTATTTTTTGCAATCTTACATGAAAAATCACAAATGTTTGATGTTTGATCTTTGGCTTGTTTTAATCCAGGTAGCAGCATCTGTTTTGCTGTAATCTGACAAAGTGGTGGGCTTAGAAGTTGAGGCTTCTTTTATGTCTGAACAAGTCTCACTTTATTTGGGATTAGTTGGATTGCTGGGAGAGTATTCTCGTGCAACGAGAAAAAGGCAGAAGCTTTTGTCCCACTGCATGCATCAAGAGCCTATTAGGTTTTCTGGCCGTTCTGAGAGGTCAATTGCCAGTGCTGAAAGTCGGCTCGGTTTTCTTCAAGGATCAGCAGCTACTCTTGCCACTGATTTTTGCCACATCTAATAGCATCTGCTGCAGAAAGCTTGACTCAAGATGGCGCTGCAAAACATTGGTGCTTCGAATCGGGATGATGCCTTCTACAGGTACAAGATGCCCAGAATGATAACCAAAATAGAAGGCCGTGGTAATGGCATCAAGACAAATATCGTGAACATGGCTGATATAGCAAAAGCACTTGCTAGGCCGGCTTCCTACACAACAAAGTACTTTGGATGTGAACTTGGGGCACAATCTAAGTTTGATGAGAAGACTGGTACATCCTTGGTTAACGGTGCTCATGACACTGCAAAGCTGGCTGGTTTCCTTGAGATCTTCATCAAGAAGTATGTCCAGTGTTATGGATGTGGCAACCCTGAGACTGAGATCCTCATCTCTAAAACCCAGATGATATCTCTGAAATGTGCTGCCTGTGGCTTTGTCTCAGATGTTGACATGAGGGACAAGCTCACAACTTTCATCCTGAAGAACCCACCAGAACAGAAGAAGGGAGGCAAAGACAAGAAGGCTATGCGAAGAGCTGAGAAGGAACGCCTGAAAGAAGGCGAGGCTGCTGATGAGGAGCAGAAGAAACTAAAGAAGGGTGCAAAGAAGAAAGGTGCATCTTCCAAGGAAAGTACTGCAAAAGGTGTTGCTACAAAGAAAAAGGCTGCTGGTGGTGGCTCTGATGAGGATCATTCAACCTCACCAACTCGCAGTCGAGATGGTGACAATGCAGCTGCTGCAGATGTGGATGATGACGACAATGACGATGTGCAGTGGCAAACGGACACCTCACTGGAGGCAGCAAAACAACGCATTCAGGAGCAGTTGAGTGTAGCAACTGCCGAAATGGTTGTGCTTTCCACTGATGAGACAGAGAAGAAGAAGAAACAGGTGCTGCAGAAAGAGGGTACTGCAAATGGAACAGCAAAGGCTCAAGATAATTCCAATGGCAACCAGACTGAGGCTAAAGCCACTCCTTATGATGAACTGGTTGAAGAGATCAAGGCTAACATGGGCAAGGCTGCCACAACATCTCATCTCAAGGGCGTGCTGTCCTCCTCAACCCTGCCTCCCCAAGACGTCATGAATGCTCTCTTCGAGGCACTCTTCCATGGTGCGGGCAAGGGATTTGCGAAGGAGGTTGTGAAGAACAAGAAATACCTGGCAGCTGTCGTGCCCGACGAAGGTGCCCAGATGCTCCTGGTCAAGGCTATGGAGGCATTCGGCGGCAAGTGCAGCGCCGAAGCCCTGAAAGAGGTCCCGGTTGTCCTGAAAGCCCTCTACGATGCAGACATCCTTGAGGAAGAAACCATTGTCCAGTGGCACAACGAAGCTGTTGCTGGTAGCAAGAACTCCCAGGTCCTGAAGAATGCCAAGCCGTTCGTGGAGTGGCTCCAGAGTGCCGATTCTGAATCCGATGAATAGTGAGAGCCCCATGATACGCTCCAATACTATCTATTATTACCTGTTTAAGTGTGTTTTTGAGTATTTCAAGTTTGACGCCTTGGCTTTGGTGTTTAAATTCGTTTGTTCTGTGTCGTCATGTCCTGTATCAGGTCAGGCGTGTGTCCGTTTTCTGCTATCTTGCAATGTGCTACCACTATTTGCGTTGTTGCCCTTAATTGGGTGCTATTATCTTGGTAATATGATACGAACTTCGATCAGATTTGCATTGGTTGCTTAAATTCATGTTACTTGTGTTCTGGTTGTACTTGGCATATTCAGGATTACTGGAGGTTACTGGAGTTCTAATTTGGAGCTTCGATTATTACCTTAAGCGTTGAAGGATCACGAACAGGTGAACAAGTATATCTCTAGAAATGCACGGGTAATCATTGTTCTTGTTTGCTTGGCGATTTTCTGGACGATCGTTAGTATTGTGGTGGCCTCGCACTCGAAGAGAAGAAGCGAACATTGGATGGTCCTATTTTCGTGATTGTCTTAAAATCTTCAGCTGATTAACCGGTTAGATTTAAGCGTAATAGTAGTCAGTGCAATGTCCTTAGGCTCCTCACCGTGCTTTATTGGAACACAACGATAAAATTTTTGAACAATTTTCTATTTTATTACTTCTAGCCCTGTTTATCATACAAAACTCAAGCTTATCTCTGAATTTATATTCAAAACTACAGCCCTAATAAATCGATAGGATTCTACTTTCTTATCCTAATTCTAATCAAAACTTTTAAACTGATTATAAGATTACCTCTAACATTTACCCTTTAATCTTATAACATTTAATTTTTAATATAACTTTAACTTGTTGAGACAATCAATCTCAACTATAACTTAACTTTTTACTCATACACGAGGATAAATCTATCTTCTCAACATCGACCTCTCGCTCTGGCGCTCCCAGTCTTCTGTTGCTGCCCACGTGACCTCTTCTGCTCCTGCAGCCACACGCATGTAGGACTCCTTTCCACGCCGCATGCCCGCATGCACGGAATTTTCTTTTCTTTTGCTTTGCTGCGCTGCCGTGCGCCCTTTTCTTTTCGTTTGAAGATTTATTGCCAATCATGTCCTCAGGGAGAAGTATGCTGTCAAGTGTCAACACACTTGCGAAAGCTGAAAATCATCGGCAGATCCATATGTTAAAGAACCTCGCTATCGAATAGTCAGGGTTTCTCGAACAGATCTAAATTGAAGAACAGAAAGAGAGAGAGACACGTGTTTAGGGAGAACAACAGCGGAATTCTTTTATTGCTAATGATTGCTTGTACATAGGGGGACCCCCTCCTCCTTTTATAGCGCTCACCTAGGGTTTTGGCTAAGGGATCAGCACGGGCCTTCAATGGGCCATCAGGTTTCCCAACACTCCCCCTTGGGCCCTTTGCCGCGAGATGCATATACCTCATTAAAACTCCAGAAAAACCCAGTGGGAAAAATACTTGGAGAAAGAGTACATAGCATATGCTTTCTATGTTGCACGAATTGCCTCGTTAAAACCTTATACAAGAAAACTTCATGAAAAACTTGCTAAGGAAAAAGAGTACAATTCTCCCAACTTCAATTGCTAATCTTCGAGATTCATGTTGGGTATTCATAATTCATCTTCGAGATTTATGTGGGGGTACGTGAAATATCTCCCCCTGAAATTTGCACTTCTCTACGTCTCATTATCCCAATTCCTTTCACACACCTTTCAAAGGTAGATGCTGGGAGTGATTTAGTGAACAAATCTGCAAGATTTTCACATGACTTAGTATGCAATATCTTGATCTCGTTCATCTTATGCAATTCGTGAGCATAGAAGAACTTGGAGTTGATATGCTTCGTGAGATTACTCTTCACAAAACCCATCTGTGCTTGGGCAACACAAGCTGCATTATCTTCATAAATTATTGTGGGAGTTTGCTCAATGTTCAAGCCATATGACTTCTGGATGTGGTGAACCATTCTTCGGAGCCATGCACATTCACGAGATGCTTCATACAAAGCAATGATTTTCGAGTGGTTTGTCGACGTCGAGACAAGAGTCTGCTTAGACGACTTCCAAGAAATTGCTGTTCCTCCACATAGGAAAATATAGCCGGTTTGGGACTTGCCAGTATGCGGGTCTGATAAATACCCAGCATCGGCATAGCCAACCAAATTCAATTCATTGTTTCTTCTGAAAAACAAACCAAGATCTTTGCTTCCTTGGAGGTAGCGGAAGATGTCCTTGACCTCTTTCCAATGCCTTTTGGTGGGTTCTGCACTGTACCGAGCTAGCAAATTCACAGCGAAGGCAATGTCCAGCCTGGTGCTATTCGCAAGGTACATGAGCGCTCCAACTGCACTCAGATATGGGAATTCTGCTCCCGTGACTTCCTCCCTCTTCTCTAGGTCTCAGATGGGTCTTGGTGCGCTTGGAGTGACCTTCCGACCATTGGAGTCTTTGCAGGATATGCTTTTTCAAAACCAAACATTTCCAACACTTTCCGCGTGTAGGTTGATTGATGTACCAAGATTCCTCCTTGGACATGTTCAAGCTGCAAGCCTAAACAAAATTTGGTTTTACCCAAATCCTTCATTTCAAACTCAGACTTCAAGTATGAGCATGCCTCTTCAATTTCTTCATCCGTCCCAATGATGTTCAAGTCATCTACATAGACGGAGATTATACAGAATCCATTCGGGATCATTGATAAACACACATGGACAATCTTCGTTGTTTGTGTAGCCTTTCTTGCGAGAAAGTCACTCAGCGATTGTACCACATTCTTCCCGATCGCTTTAGCCCATACGGTGATTTCTCCAATTTCACACTGCATGTGTTTCTATTTGCTCCGCCTTGGTTCGGATAGGAATTCCTTCCTGTACTTTCATGTATATCTCCGAATCCAAGTTTCCATACAAATATGTTTGTGACAACATCCATTAGCTTCATTCTCAACTTCAAGTTGATCGCCATTGAGATCAAATATCTAAAGGTAATTCCTCCCATGACCGGAGAATAGGTTTCTTCATAATCAACTCCGGGACGTTGAGTGAAACCTTGAGCTACGAGCCTTGCCTTGTACCTTACAACCGTTGTTTTCATTCCTCTTCCAAACAAAGACCCATTTGTGACCTACGGGTTTATATGGGGAGGTGTGCGGCATACGGCCCAAACACCTCTCTCTTGTTCGAGAGACTAACTCTGCAGTGATTGCCTTTTCTATTCTTCCCAATCTAGCCTTTTCTTGCACTCTGCGAGAGATGCGTGCTCGGGATCATGATCAATGATCGAGGCAATCTTCTTTGCAAAGTATGCATCAACGCTGGTCGTTGCTCTATTCGTGGATTCTCCTGTTATTACAAAGTTTATGGCCATTTCTTCATAGGGTGCTTCATGCACTTCTACTTGCTCTTCATCGCTAATCCCTATCGCAGAGCAAGTTCCTTTAGCTTTTCATCGCCTATGTGTGCGCATACATTATTTCCGCGGCTTCTTTGAGTGGAAGATTCAAGTCCAGAATTGCCTTTTCCGTTGGCTTCTTTCCAGTGCAGTCTCAACTGCTCCCTTCTTTCCTTGGGGCATTTTCGTGATTGGTTGTGGTAAGTCCTCTCGCCAGCTTTTCTCGGACGCCTCCGGGTACTTTGGGTTTGAGGAGCAGATTTCTGCTTTTTCTTTGAGGCCTCAAGCAGCCGAGGATACCTTCTATTTTTTTGGTATTTCCACCCTCTCTAGTGCATTCCTTGCGGGTACATGCGACTTAACCACGCCTTCGATCACGAAATGATCAGCGGTTCATTTGCTAAATTCGCAAATCAATTATCTTCCGACTTCTTGATTTGCTTCATTAGTGCGGGGTCATGTGGGGATCCCAAAGGAATGCCATATGATTTCGGCATTTTTCATCCAAAGGTTGATTTCCTCCCCTAATGACGGAAACGATCCTCGTCAAAGATGCAATCGGCGAATCGGTCAGATGCAAGTCTCAATCATGGGTTCCAAATACGATTATGGATGCACTCTCGAACCAACGATATCCTGGACTTGCGGAGAGGACCCATTGCGATCCGTGAGGGGTGGTATAGGTACATATACCATACACCCAAATTTTCTAAGATGGGAGATCTTGGGATGATCCGTGCACAAGTTGCATAGGAGAATGGATGTTGTAGGCCGACGGTCTAAAATTGATAAGAGCTGCTGCGTGCAGATCGTGTGTCCCCAACAAGTGTTGGGCAAGTTACAACTCGCAAAAGCGGTCCGCAATGAACTTAATCCTCTTTATTAGTGCTTCGCTAGTCCATTCTGCGTATAGACGTGTAGTGCGGAATGCTCAATCGCTATCCTCTGTTGCAGCAATAATCATCAAATGCCTTTGAAGTAAATTCTCCGGCATTGTCCATTCTAATGGACTTCACGCGATGATCAGGGAAAGCATTCTTAATTCTTATGATCTGCGAGATCAGCTTTGCAAAAGCATGGTTTCTTGTTGACAACAAGCATACATGCGACCATTTCGAGGAAGCATCGATGAGCACCATAAAGTATCGAAACGGCCCGACAGGGGCTGAATCGGACCGCAAATATCGCCCTGGATACGTTTCAGGAATGCAGGATTTCACTTTGCACTTTCATGACAGAGGGTCTAGTTATTAATTTCCCGGTGGCACATGCAGGGCACACAAAATCTTCATGATTCGGAAATTTTTAACATTAATGCCATGACCTTGTGAGTTGTTCACTATATTTCTCATCATTCTAAGACCAGGATGACCTAATCTACCATGCCATAAAGAAAATAACTCAGAGCTTCTAAAAATAGTCTTCAAGGAAGTATACACTTCGGGTGCATGAATATTTGTGTAGTACAACCCAGATTCATATGAGGGACATTTTTCTAATACCATTTTTCCACATACCGCGTGCTTCACAATGCACAAGTATTCTTTGCCATTTTCTTCATTGGTTTCTACGTGAAAACCATTGGCGCAGATGTCTTTAAAGCTTAAGAGAGTGCGCGTTGATTCCGGGTACAAAAGGGCTTCTTCAATTACCAAAGTTGTACCCATAGGCAATATAATTGTGGCTCTTCTTGAGCCGATTACATATGAGTCGCTTCCTGCGATCGTAGTAATCTTTTCAGCGTTCTTCGTGATCGACTGAAAATATTTAGACTCTCTTAAGATGCTATTTATTGTGCCACTATCAACAATGCATATCTCTTCCATTTGGGCGCTACACGATTTCTAGATAAAAGAAATATAATTCTAATCAGATATAGGCAAAAACAATCCAAATATTGCTTGCAAATTTGAAGAATACTGGAATAAAGAATAAATTGCGTATTTATTCATTAAAGAAGTATGCTCTTCTAGAGCTTACAATTCATTATTCAAAGAAAAAGCTAACAACCATAATCTAAAGAAAATGCATTAAACAGAATCTGTAAAATATGCATTAATTTCTGCTTCTATGTCACCGGTAGAAGTTTTCTTTTCATTTGCCATAATAATGGCTGCAGCATGGATGTCCAGGCTATTCTGTGAGGATGAGGTAAGTGGGGTATCTACATCCATGATATCATCATCACCGATGTTGGCGGCGCGCTCATGGGCGTTTTCCTTTGCCTTCCTCTTAGCCTGATATGCGTTGATCACTTCCTTGGATTCTCGACATATCTTCGACCAATGTCCCCAAGTGCCACACTTGAAGCACGTTTGGTTCTGCTGTCCATACGACTTTGTGTGCGCCTTTTCTTTGTCATCCCTCTTCATAGGGGCTTTGGACTTTCCTTTGGCCTGAGGCCTCTCTTTTCCACCCTGCTTGCCCTTCTTTCTATGAGTGGGCTTTCTCACCTTGTAGCTATTGGCATTGACTTCTGTGCCAATGCCTCGTCCAGGTGGCTGCGAGACATAGTTCTTGCGTAGAACATCGTCTTGCGATTCCGCAACTTGCATTACATCAATCATTTCGCTATACTCCTTGTATGCATCCTGACGATAGCTGCGTGCACTCTGGATAGCATTTGGGTGGAAGGTAGAGAGAGTTTTCTCAATCTTCTCTTCATCAGTGATCTTGCCACATAGAAAGAGATTGGTACAAATTCTGTGCAAGACAGAATTGTACTCGGCCACTGTTCTGAAGTCTGAAAACCTCAGGCGTACCCAATCTTGCTGTGCTTGGGGCAAGATGGTGTATTTGAGATTTTCGAACCGCTTCTGAAGTGCAGTCCAAAGCTCATGTGCACTCTCCTCAGCCATATATTCGTTCTTCAAAGTGGCTGAGAGGTGGTGCCTGAGAAAATGTAGAGCTTGATCGTTCGCTCAGCGGTAGGTTTTGCGTCCTGCGAGGACCCTAAACCAACGCGGCGCGGAGCTTCTTGCCCCCAAGAACGATCTTTACGTCCGATGCCCAAGTGAGATAGTTCTGACCGTGCGGGGCCAGTTCTTCAAACTCACGATTCACAATGCCAGACATCTGCATAATTTCAAAATTCTGGTTTAGATTACTGCGTGTAATCTGATAGAAAATGGTTGCAAAAACATAAAGTGCAGAAAAATTAAATTGCTATGCATTGCAATATTTTAAATAAAGCAACGGATTCAAAAATCATAAAGAATATTCATAAAACAGAGAAATAAAGCTAGAAAAATAAAAACAGAGCCAAATAAATCTTCTTGATTTTCTGGCAATTTTTCAAAATTTTCGGCATTTTTTCTCTTCTCTTCTCTTCTTTTTTCTTTTCTTTTCTTTTCCTTCCTTTTTTTTCTTTCTTTCCAGCCGAGTCGGCCGGGTGGGCCTTCCTTTTCTGGCCCACGTCTTCACGCGGCTAGGGTTTCCCCTAGCCGCAGCCGCAGCCGCCGCCTCTTTTTTTTTTCTTTCGCTTCACCCGTCCGTTTCTTCTTCTTTGCTTCTTCCGCCGCACGCCTCCCCTTCACTCTCGTCGCCCCCCCTTCGTGCTTCGCAACGGCGCAGCTTCGCCGACGGCGGCCGTGACGCGAGGCCGGAGGGCGACAGGCGGCGCGACGCGCGGCCGGGTCTCATGCGCGCTGGCGAAGCCGGGCGGCGCGCGACGTGTTAAGCGATGCGCGATGGCGCGCGCGGGCGCAGAAACCGGCACGCTGCAACACGCCTGAGCGCGACGCGGGAAATCGAGGCGCGGCTACGCGTCTGGCGCTGCGGGCTCCGTCTCGCGGCGGCGCGGCGCGCGGCCGGAGGCTTTTGCAGGCCGGGCCGGCCGAGGCGCGCGGCGCGTAGCCGCGGCCGAGGCCGTGCGGCGGCGCTGCGAGAGGCGCGCGCGTCCCGGCGAGGCTTCGCGGCGACGCGCCGTCGGTGGCCGGTTTCGTCGGTCGCGCGGGGCGAAACGTCGTCGCGGCGGGCGCAGGCCGCCAGCGAATCGATGAATCGAGACGGCGCGGCGGTGCGCTTCTTCTGCGCGCGACACGGAGTCGCGGCCGAAAGCGCCGGCGACGGCGGCAGGCGAGTGTCGCCGAGCGGCGAGCAATGGAACCGAACGGTACGCAAACCGAGGCCGAGGCGGCGCCGCTCGTCGGACGGCAGAGGCGGTGGCACGGCCGCGAGCCGAGGGCGTCGCCGGCCGCGAGCGGCGGTGGCTTCATCCGACGGCGAGGGTGCGACAATCTTGCGCGCGCGGCGGCTGCGAGCCAGAGCGCCGAGGTCAAGGCAACGACGTGCTGCGAGCGCGAAGGCCGAGGCAGCGGCAGCGGCGCTTCGAGCGCCATGCTTTTTTTTTCCGTATGAACAGTAATTCTTGTACTGTAGATTCATGTCGTGTAGCTTCTTGCCACGTGACGGACAATACTAGATGCGTAGGTTAGATGCATGTATTGAAAAACAACAGCGATTAGATTCAATCGCCGAAACCCACCTCTTCTCACCTTTTCAATTCTGATCTCCGGTAGAGCTTCGTGCTGATAACGTGTTAAGGAACCTCGCTATCGAATAGTCCGGGGTTCCCGAACAGATCTGAATTGGAGAACAGAAAAAGAGAGAGAGACACGTGTTTAGGGAGAGCAACGGCGGAATTCTTTTATTGCCAATGATTGCTTGTACATAGGGAGGACCCACTCCTCCTTTTATAGCGCTCATCTAGGGTTTTAGCTAAGGGATCAGCATGGACCTTCAATGGACCATCATGTTTCCCAACACCATCAACTCTACGAACAAAGAAACAACAGCTTTGCCACACCGGGTGGTTGCGGATCTCAAACGCTTCAATGCCTGGTCCAATCTTCTTAGTGGGCTCAGCGTGGCCTTTCTTCAGCAAGTTCTCCAACACCATATGCTCGTACTTATCATCCCTCCATTAAAGTGGAGAAATCCGGTGCCCATATTAATTTGTGCCGGCTCGGCTGACGGCAAAAAAAATTTTTCGTTGGGATCTTTTTTTCAGAAAAAAATTACGATTATGTCTTTTTCGAAAAAAAGTTATGATTAGGTTTTTTTGGAAAAAGAATATATATTACGTTTAGATCCTTTATGCGTTTTTAGGCATTGCGTTCTGGTCCTTTAACGGAAAATCAAAATTACATTTAGATCCTTTTCGGGGGAAACGTCCAAGTCCTTTTTTTCGAAAAAAGATGTACATTGCATTTAGGTCCTTTTTGCATTTTTGTAGCATTACGTTTAAGCCCTTTTTCGGAAAACAAAAAGTTCTGCTTAGGTCCTTTTCCGGAAAAAAAATTATGTTCTTTTTTTTTCGTTTTTCGTTTTTTCCGAGGCGAACCTTCCGTTCTAGCGAAATCGCGGATTGTATCCTTTCAACCATCTCGCATGTTTCCTCAATTTGCTCGCATAGGGAGCGGCATTCGCACGTTTTCTCGATTTGCTCGCGTGGGGAACAACGCCCGCGGCGTGGCACGCCGCGTATGATTATCTAGTTGATCTCAAGATGTGGCACGGCGCCCACGAGTGGAGCAGCGCGAGGAAGTAGTCGAACATCTCGATGGCTGAGGTGAACTCCTTCGGCCCCAGCTTCACCGGCTTCCCCTGGCCCCTGCCTCCTTGGCCGCTCCCTCCACCTTCCGCTTCTTACGGATTGTCTCTGCAAACTTCGCATCTGCAGCATGAAGCTTCTCCTCTCTCTCTCTCTCTAACAATTTTTCTTTCAAACTAGTCTCATGACAAACCGGCTTACAAGTTTTCAGGGAAATTTTGTATAACCGGTTTAGGGATCTCTTGACCTTCATCAACAGATCATTGTTCTTGTTATAAACACGCAAGAACTCCGCCTGCATCTCTACCATGCACCCTTCTTCTGCCAATTACTCGAGACTGAGTATGTTATTACACAAACTTGGTATATAGAAAATTTCAGAGAACAATTTCTGATCACCGTTCTTGCATTGTAGTAGCATCGTTCATCTGCCTCTTATCTGCACCGTGGAGCCATCGCCGAACTTGACTTTTCCTAAAATTTTCTCGTCAAACTCATATCACATCATACACAACGATAATAGAATAATAGTTCATGAAACACTTCATCTTCCAACACAGTGTAGATTCTTCAACTGATAATTGTCAATCGTCAAGCATTGAGTTTCACACTCTGCAGAGGTTATGCACTTTACCCACGATGATACAACCAAACACCACCAAGATCTTAACCCGATACTACCCGCTAAGGTTTCAACGGGAGGATATAGACCCACTCTGAGTCTTCTCCTTCTCGCCGATGATCTTCAGAAAGCGTCACGTTCTTCTCCGTAACAACTTCTCTTGCGTTGCTCTTCTTCCAACAGCACCTCTGTGTCTTTGATTGCTTTTGTCCCACAACGATCATGACGTTATTGGCCTTCGGAGCAGCCTACCTCTCGGAGCTTTTATCTGGTGTCGCCGAGATATCCAATCTCCTGTGTTTTGATACCAATTGTTAGAAAATAATTCCATAAATTCATTTAATTTGTTTTAGGCAATAAAACAATCAGAAAAATCAAGCTCAAAAACTTTGCAACAATTTTTTAACTTTGTACAGATTTAAATACTTTATTACTTTCCGTACTCACAAATGCATTTTTAAACGATAAAAACTTAATTAAGCCAAATCACCATATAAAACTCAAGCCTACCCGATAAGCTACCTCTCCTCGACGGCTCGTAATCTTGAACGGACCGACATAAATTTATACCCAAAACTACAACTCTAATAAACGGAATAGAATTCTACTTTCTTACCTTAATCAGACTCTTAATCAAAACTTGTAAACTGATTACAAGATTACGTCTAACATGCTGTACTACTTTTGATAAATGCATCATCTACTAATCTGACTTGTATACCAAAAGCCCGAGACAACACAGCCGTTCACGCATCCATGATACCTTACCACAATGGATCAACTTCCCTCCCCTTGCAGCTCGTTCAGCGAGTCATACCACAATGGTCTCGGTACGACGTCCCGTGCGTCCACATCCACTCCTCCGGCGAAGTGACATGCTCCCAGAGGTTGCGCACCGCCTGCAGCCGCATCCCAAGATCCGAGGCGTAGAGAAGATTGTCATTAGCATAGCTGTTGTCCTCCTTGCTGGAGGAAAGGCCGAACCATAGGCCGTGCTCGGGGACTTACTCGGCGAGGCCGCTGAACGGCAGAGCCCAGTGGCCGGCCTTGCTCCACGTGCCGATGTCCGTGTCGAAGCAGTAGGTGCCATTGCCCTCCTTAGATATGTAGACGTTGGAGCCGCCGACCAACTTGTAGGTGCAGATGCGGCCGTAGGAAGGCGGCGGCGGCGGCAGGAGAGGGCGGCGTGGCCGAATACGGGCCCAAGTGTCAGTCAGTGTCGAAGCCGTGGTCACGGCCGTTGTTAGCAGGCCGCTTGGGGACCGCGTCCATGACGTAGATGCTGTCCACGACTGTGAGGGAGGAGGGCGTGACCTGTCTCGTCGGTGGCGGTGGCGACCAGCTTGTCGCCGAGGAGCATGAACTCCCTGCTGGCCACGCCCCAGCGGCGCAACCAGAAAATTCAGATTAGAGGTGCACTGTTGACGTTTAATAATATAGTATCACACAAATAACAACTATGAGCAGGGGCAGAGCCAACCTAGGTCTAAGTCTCGGGCTGATCCAAAGCTTATTGGGCTAATTTATGAATTTTTATAAATTTTCAAGAGAATTTGCATTGACTTTTTTGCCCCTGACTATGAGTTATTGATAACAGTTAAGAATAGTGATCAATGATAACAATTCGTTAGTTTTAAATCTTGATACGGTTGTTTATACATTATGCAAAAGTTTATATGAAGCCAAAGTATTTATCACATATTTTTAAAGTGATAACAAATCGTAATGGTGATAAATAAATTATTATAAATACATAATTGCCTCGTAGTATCGTATTATTCTAGCAAGAAAAAATGTAAACTATCTTTTACTTAATACACAAGTATTGATGGTCGTATAGTATGAATTTTCATATAAAATACTCAATATTGGTCTTGATTCAATGCACTTATCGTGACGATAACAACAACATAAATGAATGGTTGATAGCTAAGTTGAGAAAAAGTTTGTATAAGTGATAAAAGAACAAAGTATTTTATCTATCGATTGTACAGTGCCATATGGTTGGTAGCTAAGTTTGAGACATGAAATGTAATTATTATCTAAGTCCATTAAGTATTATCAAATTACATCAAAAATCAAATATGTTATAATATCTACTAGCATGAGTATATCTAAAGTTTTCAAAAAAATTGGGAGTGCCGGCATCACACCCCTGCCACGCCCGCATATGAGTGGTGAGGGTGGAAGCTCATGACGGGGTCAGGCAGGTTGGAGAACTCCATGGGTGGACGGTGACGGTGGTGGCTACAAGCGCAGGCGGCGATTGCGGCGGTTTGGAAGTCGGGTAAAAGAAGCACGACATGTCAATCCTGCACAGCGAGAATTCGGTGCTGCGGCTGCAGTTCTCCAGCACCAAATTCACAAGGGCAAACCTCCAGAAACCCATCGCCGATTAATCGACAAAACTAAGGACCGCCTGAAGAATGCTCCTAATCATGCTGCACGCATGACTCTCACCTTGGCAAGCGTCAAGCGACGTCTTGAGAGTTGAGAGCAATTGAGCAAAATAACAAATTAAAAAAAAAAGGATGTTTTCAAAAAAGAATAGTTCCAACTGTGGCTGCTGGGATTCGAGCCCAGGTCTCCACGGCCACAACGTGGAATTCTCACCACTAAACTACAGCCACTTTGCAGGTGCGATGGTACTAAGCAATAATAATGTTCTATATGCACGTCCAAAATTAGCCCAACTCAGCCGTATTTTCGTACCAACCGTATGGCCAACATTGTAGGTGCTGTTTTTATATAAAATCAGCAAAGCAAGTGAACAAAAATTGTTCAAATTTTTTTAATTCAAGTATATTTTTTTAAGTTGTGTCTTTCATTTGAATTGTTATAGATAGGCATATACTGTAAAACTGAATGCTTCAAAAATATACCCAAACTTCGGTTGAATTCGTGCATTTAAAATCATGGTGTCTAAGCACCATGGTGTCCCATTTATATTTACTCTGGAATCGTACTTCGGTGCAGATCGGTATCGGAATGTACCATTTCAGGAGACAAATGATATGGTCTCTAAAATGGTACTGACAAGTATGGTCTGATCGAGTGACCCGAACTAAGTACTGGTTTTTGGATTGTGTTGACGCCGAAAAATATAACGATGGATTGATCGGCTCAAACACACGCGAACACCGGGTTCAAGAGGTTCGAGGCGTGCCATCCGATTTGATCCTACAATCGGCAAGATAGATGAAAAATACACTCAAAACTGATCTAATGTGATAATCGGCAAGGATCTAAATAGCTACGCAAAGATGATTAAATCAAAGGTAACGATAGGTCTAAACAACCTGTTAGGGCTGATTAGATGGTTGATAAAGGTGGATTTTTTCGAAAAAGGCGATGCGCACCAAGATCGGAGAAAACCAAACCTGGCGTAATTGGAGAAGATCAACAATCAGCGATACGCAACTTTATTGATCAACGGCGAATTACAAGAGATCTAAATTATAAGACTACTCCTAGTTGACAAAAAATTAGATAAAAGTAGATGCGAGTTGTTTGATTGATTGATTGGTTTTTTTAGTTTGCCCTTGATCCTCCTTTTATAGCATGCAGACTGATCATATAATTCTCCAATGCGTTGCCAAATATGACCCGTATCAGCCTCCACCTTTTGCAAATAAGACTTCTTATTTGGACCGACGCTGGCTACACATAGAAATCTGACTTGCTTCCCAAAACCAGTCATATATTTCCATATTAGAATTATCCAGATCAAGACTCCACCTTCCAAATTGACCATACCGACCAAAATTTGGTGCAAATAGAGTGGTTCAACAATACCGTCACCAATTTTACTGAATAGAACTGTTAAGGAACCTCGCTATCGAATAGTCCCGGGTTCCCGAACAGATCTAAAGTGGAGAACAGAAAGAGAGAGAGACACGTGTTTAGGGAGAGCAACAGCAGAAATACTTTATTGCTATTGAATGCTTGTACATTAGGGGGGACCCCTACTCCTTTTATAGCGCTCATCCAGGATTTTGGCTAAAGGACCACATGGGCCTTCCAATGGGCTATTAGGGTTTCTTAACACTCCCCCTTGGGCCCTTTGCCGCGAGATGCATATGCCTCATTAAAACTCCAGAAAAACCCAGTGGGAAAAATACTTGGAGAAAGAGTACATAGCATACGCTTTACAATGTTGCACGAATTGCCTCGTTAAAAACCTTATGCAAGAAAACTTCATGAAAAACTTGCTAAGGAAAAGAGTACAATTCTCCCAACTTCAATTGCTAATCTTCGAGATTTATGTTGGGTATTCATAATTCATGCTCAGGATTCATGTGGGAGTATGTGACATATCTCCCCCTGAAATCTGCACTTCTCTAAGTCTCATCATCCCAATTCCTTTCACGCACCTTTCAAAGGTAGATGCTGGGAGTGATTTAGTGAACAAATCTGCAAGATTTTCACATGACTTAGTATGCAATATCTTGATCTCGTTCATCTTATGCAATTCGTGAGCATAGAAGAACTTGGGGTTGATATGCTTCGTGAGATTGCTCTTCACATAACCCATTTGTACTTGGGCAACACAAGCTGCATTATCTTCATAAATGATTGTGAGAGTTTGCTCAATGTTCAAACCACATGACTTCTGGATGTGGTGAACCATTCTTCTGAGCCATGCACATTCACGAGATGCTTCATACAAAGCGATGATTTTCGAGTGGTTTGTCGACGTCGAGACAAGAGTCTGCTTAGACGACTTCCAAGAAATTGCTGTTCCTCCACATAGGAAAACATAGCCGGTTTGGGACTTACCAGTATGCAGGTCTGATAGATACCCAAAGATCGGCATAGCCAACCAAATTCAATTCATTATTTCTTCTAAAGAATGCATCGAGGTCTTTGCTTCCTTGGAGGTAGCGGAAGATGTCCTTGATCCCTTTCCAATGCCTTTTGGTGGGTTCTCAGACTGCATCGGGCTAGCAAATTCACTACGAACGCAATGTCCGCCTAGTGCTATTCACAAGGTACATGAGCGCTCCAATTGCACTCAAAATGGGAATTCTGCTCCCGTGACTTCCTCCCCTCTTCTCTAGGTCTCAGATGGGTCTAGTTCTCGCTTGGAGTGACCTTCCACCATTGGAGTCTTCGCAGGATATGCTTTTTCAAATCCAAATCTTTCCAACACTTTCGTGTGTAGGTTGATTGATGTACCAAGATTCCTCCTTGACATGTTCAAGCCGCAAGCCTAAATAAAACTTGGTTTTACCTAAATCTTTCATTTCAAACTCGGACTTCAAGTATGAGCATGCCTCTTCAATTTCTTCATCCGTCCCAATGATGTTCAAGTCATCTACATAGACGGAGATTATACTGAGAATCCATTCGGGATCATTGATAAACACACATGGACAATCTTCATTGCTTGTGTAGCCTTTCTTGCAGAGAAAGTCACTCAGCGATTGTACCACATTCTTCCCGATCGCTTGAAATTTATACAATGATTTCTCCAATTTCACACTGCATGTGTTTCCATTTGCTCCGCCTTGGTTCGGGATAGGAATTCCTTCCTGACTTTCATGTATATCTCCGAATCCAAGTTTCTATACAAATAGGTCTGTGACAACATCCATTAGCTTCATTCTCAACTTCAAGTTGATCGCCATTAAGATCAAATATCTAAAGGTAATTCCTCCCATGACCGGAGAATAGGTTTCTTCATAATCAACTCCGTGACGTTGAGTGAAACCTTGAGCTACAAGCCTTGCTTTGTACCTTACAACTTCGTTGTTTTCATTTCTCTTCCAACAAAGACCCATTTGTGACCTCACGGGTTTATATGGGGAGGTGTGCGGCATACCGCCAAACACCTCTCTCTTGTTCAGAGAGACTAACTCGTCGTGATTGCCTTTTTCATTCTTCCCAATCTAGCCTTTTCTTGCACTCTGCGAGATGCGTGCTCGGATCATGATCAATGATCGAGGCAATCTTCTTTGCAAAGTATGCATCAACGCTTGGTCGTTGCTCTATTCGTGGATTCTCCGTTATTACAAAGTTTATGGCCATTTCTTCATGGGGTGCTTCATGCACTTCTACTTGCTCTTCGCCGCTTTTCCCTATCGCAGAGCAAGTTCCTTTGGCTTTTCATCGCTATGTGTGCGCACACATTATTTCCGCGCTTCCTTCATGGAAGATTCAAGTCCGAATTGCCTTTTCCATTGGCTTCTTTCCAGTGCAGTCTCAACTGCTCCCTTCTTTCCTTGGGGCATTTTCGTGATTGGTTGTGGTAAGTCCTCTCGCCAGCTTTTCTCAGACGCTTCCGGTACTTTGGGTTTGAGGAGCCGATTGCTCGCTCTTTTCTTTGAGGCCTCAACAGGTTGAGGGATACCTTCTATTTTCTTTGGAATTTCCACCCTCTCGGTGCATTTCTTGCTGGTACATGCGACTTAACCACGCCTTCGATCACAAAATGATCAGCAGTTCATTTGCTAAATTCGCAAATCAATTATCTTCGGACTTCTTGATTTGCTTCATTAGTGCGGGGTCATGTGCGGGATCCCAGTGGAATGCCATATGATTTCCGGCATTTTTCATCCAAAGGTTGATTTCTCCCTAATGACGGAAGCGATCCTCGTCAAAGATGCAATCAATGAATCGGTCAGTATGCAAGTCTCCAATCATGGGTTCCAAATACCGATTATGGATGCACTCTCATAACCAACGATATCCTGACTTGCGGAGAGGGCCCATTGCGATCACGAGGGGTGGTATAGGTACATATACCATACACCCAAATTTTCTAAGATGGGAGATCTTGGGATGATCCGTGCACAAGCCGCATAGGAGAATGGATGTTGTAGGCCGACGGTCTAAAATTGATAAGAGCTGCTGCGTGCAGATCGCGTGTCCCCAACAAGTGTTGGGCAAGTTACAACTCGCAAAAGCGGTCCGGCAATGAACTTAATCCTCTTTATTAGTGCTTCGCTAGTCCATTCTGCGTATGAACGCGCGGTGCGGAGTGCTCAATCGCTATCCTGTTCTTTGTGCAATAATCATGAAATGCCTTTGAAGTAAATTCTCGGCATTGTCCATTCTAATGGACTTCACGCGATGATCGGGAAAGCATTCTTAATTCTTATGATCTGCGAGATCGACTTTGCAAAAGCATGGTTTCTTGTTGACAACAAGCATACATGCGACCATTTCGAGGAAGCATCGATGAGCACCATAAAGTATCGAAACGGCCCTGACAGGGGCTGAATCGGACCGCAAATATCCCCCTGGATGCGTTCCAGGAATGCAGGGATTTCACTTTGCACTTTCATGACAGAGGGTCTAGTTATTAATTTCCCGGTGGCACATGCAGGGCACACAAAATCTTCATGATTCGAGAAATTTTTAATATTTATGCCATGACCCTGTGAGTTGTTCACTATATTTCTCATCATTCTAAGACCAGGATGACCTAATCTACCATGCCATAAAGAAAATAACTCAGAGCTTCTAAAAACAGTCTTCAAGGAAGTATACACTTCGGGTGCATGAATATTCGTGTAGTACAACCCAGATTCATATGAGGGACATTTTTCTAATACCATTTTTCCACATACCGCGTGCTTCGCAATGCACAAGTATTCTTTGCCATTTTCTTCATTGGTTTCTACGTGAAAACCATTGGCGCGGATGTCTTTAAAGTTTAAGAGAGTGCGCGTTGATTCAGGGTACAAAAGGGTTTCTTCAATTACCAGAGTTGTACCCATAGGCAATATAATAGTGGCTCTTCCTGAGCCGATTACATATGAGTCGCTTCCTGCGATCGTAGTAATCTTTCCAGCGTTCTTCGTGATCGACTGGAAATACTTAGACTTTCTTAAGATGGTATTTGTTGTGCCACTATCAACAATGCATATCTCTTCCATTTGGGCGCTACACGATTTCTAGATAAAAGAAATATAATTCTAATCAATCAGAGGCAAAATAATTCAAAATTGCTTGCAAAATTGAAGAATACTGGAATAAAGAATAAATTGCGTATTTATTCATGAAAGAAGTATGCTCTTCTAGAGCTTACAATTCATTATTCAAAAAATTTTGCTAACAACCATAATCTAAAAATAATGCGATTCATGCATTAACGGGCTTTGACTTTCCTTGGCACGAAACTTCTCTTTTCACCCTGCTTGCCCTTCTTTCTATGAGTGGGCTTTTTCACCTTGTAGCTATTGGCATTGACTTCGTGCGGTGCCCTTCCAGTGGTCATGAGACATAGTTCTTGCGTAGAACATCGTCTTGCGATTCCGCAACTTGCATTACATCAATCGATTCGCTATACTCCTTGTATGCGTCCCGACGATAGTCTGCGTGCACTGGATAGCATTAGGGTGGAAGGTAGAGAGAGTTTTCTCAATCTTCTCTTCATCGCTGATCTTCTTGCCACATAGAGAGATTGGTGCAGATTCGTGCAAGATGAATTGTACTCGGCCACTGTTCTGAAGTCTGCAAACCTCAGGCGTACCCAATCTTGCTGTGCTTGGGGCAAGATGGTGTACTTGAGCTTTTCGAACCGCTTCTGAAGTGCAGTCCAAAGCTCATGCGCACTCTCTTCAGCCATGTATTCATTCTTCAGAGTGGCTGAGAGGTGGTGCCTGAGAAAATGCAGAGCTTGATCGTTCTGCTCAGCGGTAGGTTTTGCGTCCTGCGAGGACCCTAGACCAATCGCGGAGCGGAGCTTCTTGCCCCCAAGGACGATCTTTACGTCCGATGCCCAAGTGAGGTAGTTCTGACCATGCGGGGCCAGTTCTTCAAACTCACGATTCACAATTCCAAACATCTGCATGATTTCAAAATTCTGGTTTAGATTACTGCGTGTAATCTGATAGAAAATGGTTGCAAAAAGCATAAAGTTCAGAAAAATAAATTGTCATGCATTGCAATATATTAAATAAAGCAATGATTCAAAATTCATAAAGAAAACTCATAAAAGAGAAATAAAGCAAGAAAAATTAAAAACAGAGCCAAATAAATCTTCTTGATTTTCCGCAATTTTTCAAAATTTTCTGCGATTTTTCTCGCTATTTTCTCTTCTCTTTTTTTCTCTCTTCTTGGCGAATCGCTCGCGTGGTCGAATCGGCTTCTTGGGCTTGGGCCTCTTGGCTGCGTGGTCGAACCGCCAGCCCATCCGACCGCTTGGCCCAAAAATGGTGCGTTGGGCATGAGAATAGGGTTTCCCCCTTGCGCCGCTTTTTCGCGCTTTGCGCCCTTTCGCCTTGCCGCTTCTTGCGTTGCTTGCCTCGCGCCGCCGCCTTCCTCGGGCCTCGCGCCAGCGTCGCGCGCCCGTTCGCTCGCCTCGCCGCCACGCGCCTCGTCCGCCGCCTTCCTCGGGCGCGGCGGGAAAACAATGCGCGGCGTGACCGGCGCGAAGCGAGGAGTTCGGGCGCGCGACGGTGGCGCGTGGAGGCGCTGCGCCACTTCATCGGGCATCGCAAGGCCGCCGACCACCGGGCGGCGACGCGGGCACGGCTTCATGCCGCTGGGTGCGAAGGCCAAGCCGGTGCCTCGTGGGCCGAGGCCGAGGTGCGCGAGGCCGAGCCTAAGCGGGCGGCGTCGCGAGAGGACCGGCGGCTCGCGTCCGCCGCGAGCGGCGGCGGCCGGCCGGGCGGGCGGCGCGCGCGGCTACGTGCCGAGCCGGGCAATAATGGCGGCCCGCAGTCGAGGCCGGGCGCGCCGCGGCGCTGGCCGCCGGCGATCGCTTCATGCGTGGCGGCGTCGTCGGCCGGACCTTCATGCGGCGGCGGCAGGGCAGCTTCGACGGCCGCGACGGCCGGCTGCTCCGTATGCTCTTGCCGAGGCGATGGCCGGAGGCTCCATGCGCACCTGCTGAGGTGGTGGCCGGCGGCTGCGTGCGCGCTGACATCATCAAAAATTTCTTTGCCGAGTAGCTTCGAGCATTCTTCGCGTAGCTTCGTGCCACGTAGGACAGATGCATGCATAGAAAAAGAACGATTAGATTCAAACGCTAATCCCACATTTTCTCACCTTTTCTATTCTGATCTCCGTAGAGCAATTCGTGCTGATAACGTGTTAAGGAACCTCGCTATCGAATAGTCCGGGGTTCCCGAACAGATCTAAAGTGGAGAACAGAAAGAGAGAGAGACAGGTGTTTAGGGAGAGCAACAGCGGAAATACTTTATTGCTATTGAATGCTTGTACATTAGGGGAGACCCCTCCTCCTTTTATAGCGCTCATCCAGGGTTTTAGCTAAGGGACCACATGGGTCTTTCAATGGGCTATTAGGGTTTCTTAACAAGAACAATGCCAAACCTAATTCACTGAGCTGTGCTGGATATGAATATGATACCATTCAGGCAAGGAATCAGTCAAAACACTCATCACACGCTCTGTATCTGCAGTTCTGCACAACCAGATGGGCCGATGAGGCTGCATCCTCTCTTCTAATCTTTGAGTTGTTGGGATTACAACGTATGCCAATTCTTTCTAAATTACTCACTAGTTACATCTCTAGTTTCTTTACATTTGAAATTTTAATTAGACCAGATGCAGCAACAGATTTCTGTATGTTAATTTGTCTGCATCTTATTAAGTTAGACACTACATCTTCACTGATTGGTGAGTGGATCCATGATTTAACGAAAGCCTGCAACGGCTTGACACGAGTACAACGCCATCAGTTCACATCGATATCGATTATTTATTTCTTTTTTTCTCTCACAGAGTTTCCAGTGTCACACTAGACATTCTCACAGTCTATTTATTTTAGTTTTTGATTTTGGATTCTAACCCTAAAATCAGAATAAAAAATAAACAGTTCGATTCTAGAATTTGATTATCACAATCCAGCCCACCCATATACATTGAATCCACAATCCACTTCACATGTAATTTTGGATTCCAGTTTTTAGAGAATCAACTTCTCTACAACCACAATCCAGAATCAGTTTTTAGAGAATCCAAAGCAAAAACAATCAGGCTTTAGAGAATCCAAAGCAAAAACAACCAGGCCTTTAATGCATCACGAAAGAAAAGGGGAAAGGAAATCCTAGGTCAATCCGGCGGCCGGCATCAGCTCTCCTGGACCCTCCCCTTGCTCCCGCAGCAGCTACTGCCCTTGCCCTTCGCCGCCACGTCGGTGCGGTCGAGGAACTTGCGGTTTTCCTTCTAGACCTCGCCGTCGTCATACACCTCCTACTTCCAGATGGGCACGGACGTCTTGATCCCATCAATCACGCACCTGCACACCTCCATCACGTCCGTGCGGTGCACCGCAGACGCTGGCACGAACAAGCGTGCCTCGCGGAGGGGTGGTCTCTAGCCGGCGCCGCGCCATTAACCCCCGTACGCCTCTTACCGGAGCTCCACCACACGCTTCCTGTCGAGGTGGTCGCGAGTGCGTGGTGCCCTTGAACGTGGAGATGGCGCCGATGGAGAGGCCGTGGACGTGGTCCACGTACCAGGCGATGTCCAGGTGGACAGATCCCTCGTTGAGGATCCCGATGAAGTCCTCTTCGGTCGCCATCGGGATCTCGTCACCGGCCATGAGGTATTTGTTATGGGCTACTTCGTGTGTCTTTTTATACATGGGATTTGATGATTTACCTTGTTTTAATTGGTATAATTGATAATTTATATCTTATAACATGTGGCTCTAGGGCTCACATGTCAGTGAGACATCACATAGCAAATTATCAATGGCACAAGTAAATGAGGGTAAATTATCAATTTTTTCTTTTATATATGTGTTCCTTCTATTCATATAGAAAACATTGTACTCACCCTGGTCACGAATAATTATCGTTTTAGATATAGATGTAGTCAAATTTGAAAGTTTGACTTTTAGTATCTTTTTAAATATTTAAATTGGATACTTGAAAATCATACGTGTAGATTTGTCTCAAAAAGTTCTTTGATAATATTATAGTTTTGTTGGGTTTTAGAAATATATTATAATAGAAATTAATGATCAAAGTTGTATTTTGAAAACCGTATCAATATCCAAAACAGCAACCATTTGTGACCAGATAGAGTAACTAGAAATGCAAATACTGCACAAAACAATGAAGGTGATTGGTAAGGAGCTTAATAGTAGTCTATTTAACGTAAAAGAATTGCCACTCTCCCTGATGTAATAGGGGTGGGTATTCCGTTTTTTTTCACCAAATGGTTTGATTCATTCAATTTAAAAATAATTCAGTTTCTATAAAGTGACTATCGATTTTTTTTTTTGAATAAAATGAAACACCAAACCTAATTAGTTGAAATATTTCGGTCGGGCAACCAAAGTACTCACAGGCAGGCTACAACCTATGATTGAAAACAAAAAAGAATCGAGAAAGAAAGTGAAGACAAAAGCGAACGAGCAAAACATACTTGGTGGCGTGAGCTAGTTGTAGGGTCACAGATCACCGGCTTCTCGTCGGAGGTCACCTCCCTCAGCCTTCACAGATTGACGCAAATGGCACACTGCATGGACACATTGTGCCAGTTGGCGCCTAGCGAGGTGGTGGACTACTTGTTAGCGAGATGGCGGGGCAGTTGTAGGCAGGATGGTGCGGGCGCACGACGGCGACCGGTGAGTGGTGGCTAGGGTTTGGAATCGCAGGATTGGGGATTTTGGGCAAGGCGATTCGGTTTTTAAGTGTTAAACCCTAAACCCCGCATTGAACACTAAATAGAGCTAAAATAAGAACTGAACCGATTTCGAAAACTAAATAAATAAAAACTGAACCGATTTCGAAAACTAAATAATCTAAATATTTAATTGTTTTCTGATCAGCGGATCCGGAACTTCTTATCAAAAGCTTCGTTGTCACGAAGACAAAAGATCTGAGATTCACGAGATGATGACCAGAGGGTAACGAGCGGTGACTCTACTTGGAGATGGTCCCACAGCGCTCGATCCGGACCATTGATCATCAATCTAACGGCACACACGCACGTGCATCCTGCCCCAGTGGACCGCCAATTCGCCATTTCCATTTTTCCACCCTCCACGTCACGGAGCGACCTATAAAAGGTCCTCGATCCCTCTCCTCCTCCTCCTCCCTCCTTCCCCGTCCCATTCCGCCACCCTGCAACCGAAACCGCTATTGCCGCCATCGATCGCCATGGATCCGACGCCGCAGTCGCACCCGATCCTAGCCTACGTGCTCTCCCGCCTCCCCAAGCTCACTGCCAGGCAGCCGGCATCCCCGACGCTCTCCTCCCTCGCGATCTCGAGCAGCCGCAGCCGGCGCCGTCCCCTCGCGCGCCGTCGGGCCCCGTCGAATTCGAGCTTGTGGGGCGCATGCCGGGCCTCCGCCACCCGTCCGTCCTCGCCGCCATGACCCGCGCCGTGGCCGACGTCTCCTCCGCGCGCGACGCGCTGCGCCTCCTCGGCGCGCGACCCGATCACGAGCTCGTCGACTCCTCCCGCGCCCTCCTCCTCTCCCACTCCCACGACTACAAGCCCGTCGCAGGAGGGGAGGGTAAGGAGGAGGAGAAGGAGATCAAGGACAAGGTGGCAGCGTGCAGGGAGGTGGTGCGGTTGGAGGAGGCGCACGAGGCGTACGGCTGCCTGCTGCGGGAGGCGGAGGAGAGGCTGGAGCGGGTTTACCGGATGGCGATGCACGGGAGGAACGTGCCGGGAGGGGGCGGCAAGAGTGCGGAGGAGGTGGAGGGATCGGGGGCGGTGGACGACGAGGTGGTGCGGGTGCTCAGGGAGGCGGAGGAGGGGAGGACGGTGGAGCGGGTGCACCTCGCCGACCGGCAGCTGCGCTACCTGCCCGAGCCCTTCGGCCGGATCCGCGGCCTCCTCGTTCTCGACGTCTCCCGCAACCAGCTCCAGGTCAGGACTGATCATTGCATTGATGTCTCTCTGTGGTCATCCTCTGCCTGCTGCATTGCATTGTATACTACAATTCGTGATTTGTTCAGATCGATGGATTGGAGAATGGAAATTGGAATCATTGGTCCGATCCTGGAAATTCGGGTGATAGTGCAATATGTTGGATTTAAAGATATAGTGCCTTAGGCATGCGCAATTGGACTTCTTCTCGTGATCCAGAATTGCAGACCACATGTGTTATCGCAGGGCACAAAAGTATGAATGATGGAATGCAATGCCGGTTCATATTGTGGTATTACCCTCCAGCAACCAAACCGTCTCTCCTTCTGGATTAGATTACAAGATTTTTTATTTTTTTTTCATGGTTTTCATTCGTTGGATCTTCCTTCTTCATTATGAAAGATGTAGAAAAAAAAGTGGGTCTTCTTATATACTCGCTCAGGATTATTCTTCTCTATCTATGGTTTATGGCCTATTAGAAGTAGGAGGTGACCTGGTGCAATCCTTACCAACATAAAAAGATTGTAATCAGGTTGATAATAATCGAGTAATTACTTCGTCCGTCCGAACAAAGGAATCCATTAGAAATGTTTTGAAATGGATACTGTTTGGCTTCTCCCAGCAAATCAATTTGTTACGGTGTTACCGATCGAAATGCTTTTGTTTATCATGTATGTATCTTCTTCAAGACTGCAACAATGCAACGTGCTAGAGTCCTCTTCCCTTGTTCTGCCGACCCATACCTCCTATGTAACTACATTGCAAATCTGTGTAATGTAAATATGTGATTCATCAACAAGGTTAGGATACACACTTGATACACATTTGCCCAGATATACATCCTTTCAGTGCCCCTGCTTTGATAGTGATTTCCATTGAGTTCGCAGGTTGTCCCTGATGCCATAGGCGGGCTTGAACACCTGGAAGAACTCCGCCTCGCTTCCAACGCCTTAGTTTCCCTCCCGGACTCCATTGGGCTCCTCTCCAAACTCAAGATCCTCGACGTCTCCGGCAACAAGCTGAGGTCTCTGCCCGACAGCATCTCGAAATGCAGGTAACCAACAAGCAATGGTGGCATATCCCGTAAATACCAGTGTCCAAGAACACTAAGTAACTGACCACTCGAGAGCACCAGGTCGCTGGTCGAGCTGGACGCGAGCTACAACGTCCTGACGTACCTCCCGACCAGCATTGGCCACGAGCTGGTGAACCTGCGGAAGCTGTGGGTGCACCTCAACAAGCTGCGGTCGCTGCCGTCGTCCGTCTGCGAGATGCGGTCGCTGCGCCTCCTGGACGCGCACTTCAACGAGCTCCGGGGCCTGCCCGTCGCCATCGGCAAGCTGGCGGTGCTCGAGTCGCTCAACCTGAGCAGCAACTTCAGCGACATGCGCGACCTGCCGGCCTCGTTCGGGGACCTGCTCGGCCTGCGCGAGCTCGACCTCAGCAACAACCAGATCCACGCGCTGCCGGACTGCTTCGGCCGGCTGGACCGCCTGGAGCAGCTCTGCCTGGACCAGAACCCGCTCGCCGTGCCTCCCATGGAGGTGGTGGTCGGGGGCGTCGGCGCGGTGAAGGAGTACATGGCCAGGAGGTGGCATGACGCGCAGGCCGAGGAGGAGAGGCGTAGGGGAGCCGCGGCGGCGGCGGCGGAGAGCCCGAAGGCGTCGACGCCGACGGCGTGGCTGTCCCGCAGCGTGTCGTCGCTGAGCACCTGGGTGTCGGACGTCACCGGGTACGTGAGCGGGCAGGACAAGGCGGCGGAAGAGGACGCGTACCTCGAGCAGGAGCTATGAGCAGGCGAGACCCGACCTCCTCCTCGTCCTCGCTGCTTGATCTGTCGATGTCAACCTACGTTTCACTGCACGCGCGCCATAGGAATCACAGCTGTGCATCACCTTCCTCTCGTTGCTTTTGACGTGACTAACGGACCAGCCACGGTTCCTTTGCTAGTTTCAATTGTTTATGTTATTTTGTTCAATAATGCTGTGGAAACTTGTAGGCCAGTTACGTGCCTCGAGACTTGAGAGGGGTACTGACTGCTACGGCAACTAGAAGAATCCTGGTTCTCGGGTTTAGCCTTCCACTGTACTGACGAGCAGCAGCCCAGTCCACGATTCACAAAACCGAAATTCAAAATTCGCGGTACGAAAACCGCAAAATTGCTCGGAAAACCGTCCAAAAATCGTAAAAAACCGAAGGGTTAATAAATCAAATTTTTCTGAAAAATTCAAAAAAAAATAGAAAAACCGCGGTTTTTCGCGAAAAACCGCTCGGTTTTTGCGAAAAACCGCTGCCAACTAGATGTTCGTCGCAAAACGGTTTTTGTGAGCGGTTTTTGACGAAAACCGCTGTTTTTGGAGAAAAACCGAACGCATAAATTTTTTCAAAATTTTAAAAATTTTAAATTTTTTTTTGAATGGACCGGTTTACCGAACGGTTTTTGATTTCGAACCTCAACGGTACGCTCGAAAACCGCGGTTTTCGTCGGTTTTGTGAACCCTGGCCCAGTCTCTTGTGCATATGCGCAGCAACCACGGGCAATTCAATACTTTCTCTGTTTTCGAATCCACTTAATTCTAGCTTTCAAAATTTATTTTTAAATATATATTATTCTACAATTTCGAGACATCTTTTAACTATTTTTCCTCTATATATATCTATCATTCATTATTCTCAATGTTATTTATTATTGTGAAATAGAGCAACTCACATCATCCAAAAGTAATAAGTGAGCTAACGAATAAGGGTGATTTTGTTATTTCTATATATTTCTTGGTTTAAGTGTAAAATACTGAAACGTCGCGTATTCACGAACGGACAGTTGATTCCCACCAAAAGCAACGGTACCAAAAGTATCTCACAATTTTAAAGTATAGCAGCAACTAATTTGGTGTAATAAGTGAGGGTGCATTTGGTTGGAGGAATCCTACGAGAATTATCAGGAATCTTTCAATAATCATATGAGGTTATCTTGTTTGATAAACTAATCAGGAATGTAAAACAAGAATTCAAGATTACCTTGGGAATCATATTACCATCAATTCCAGGTGTTAGAGTTTGAAGCACGGCAAAATAACTGGAGACACAATTTAATGTGAAAAAACTTTGTGGGAAAAATCACGGAAAACAATCCACTATAATACTTTAATGATTACAAGTACAGGAGGTTGGATTATATAGTCAAAAGAGTCCTAGTTATAAAAGAATTAGACTAACAATCTATTTAGATAAAACCAAAAGATATAGTAAGTTGAGATATTGAGTTATCTCTAATAAACCTCCCATTAACTCAAAATCTATAACGAAGTTGTTTCCAGAAAACCCTGAAGGATAAGTAAGCATTGAATACAAGTGCGTTAAAAGTCCAAATGACTACTGAATAAGGAAGACTGGAACAGTCAATTCAAACACTTGTAGTACAAAAAACCATAAAGGATATAAAAGACTGGAACAGTCTTATCCAAACGCTTCTGATGAATCAAGATTGAGCAAACCACCAGTAGGTCGAGAGAAAGGCTGAAATAGTCAATCCAAACACACAGCTATAACAAAGCAAACGAAGAAACATGGGTCTTCAATGATTCATAACCCTAGTAAAGTTTGAGTCTGTGCAACTGACATCTTGAAATAAACACTCAGTCATAAAATGGCATAACCTAAGAAATCACATGTGGTGCTGGGTAGATAATGAAGAATACATAATATAAATTTTTGACATGCTCCACCTGGAACATAAAATCCGGCAAACTGCCTACTGAAAATCCAGAACATCGTTGAAACTGCTCAAAAAATGTCAATATGAAGAAAAACTTCTTGTAACATCAATAGAGTATAAATTGCAGTAGACCCCTCATATCGAGCAAAGACAACAAAACAACGTTGTAGTATCCACGCAAAAATAAACTTCTTCTTGCACTTTAAACCTTCATCTTAAGTTGACATTGAAGCAAAACCTTTACTAGAAAAAACTTTAAAAAGTATAATGATACCATCAGGGTGTCATCAATTCCAAATTAACGTTGCCAAAACCTCCATAATGGTCGTGCAAACGATCCAAATTGCAACGCATTCAAACGGTGAATAAAACACCAAAATATTGGTAATGAAACATCAAATTCCAATTAACGGTGATAAAACACCAAATTCAGTTGTCTCCTCAACTGACGTTACTATTTTTTTCTCTAAAGAAAACGATGAAACATCAAAGAAACCAACAATGTAACATCGAAGAAAATTGAGGATAAAACGTCGAATAAATTTCCAGAAAATCGCTAATGATAAATACCGCTGGCATGCGCGTTGTCATCTCACAATATCGGCCATCCAATTAAGCAGCAGCATAGATTGACTGACGTACGTAGTACCAATAGATCGGGACATCGTTGATCGGTAACACGTCTTCGTTCGTGTGTGTGCTTGCGCGCAGGGATTACATTTTCATTTTACATTCGAAAATCGGTATCTGGTCGACACCAGTTTTTTACGAAAACCGATCAAAATTCGGTAAAAAAGATCGGTTTGCGAAAGTCAAACATATGGTCAAATCGATTCAAAAAACCGAAAACCGATCGAAAAAGTCGAAAACCGACGACGGAAGGAAAAATGGTGAAAATGCAAGGAACAATTGCAAATTTGTTAGATAAATTACAAAAAAATCCAAATTAATCTATTAAACACCTCATAGAAATTTAAACAATTTTTGAAATCATTTATTTATTCTAAAAAAATCCAAAACAGCAATTAATGAAAAAGAATAAAGACACTGTCAGATTTTTATAAATATTTAAATATTTTTTATATTATTAAATTTTAATGTAACCATATTTAGTGCCAAAGTATTATGTAATAAAATTTTCATAAATATTATACTTCATGTAGTACCCATATAAAATCAAAAATAGAAGAGCATATACAGTGATAATAGCACTTTTAGAATTTTTAAAAATACGCATATCTGATTATCATCTGAAAATTTTACAACGTAATTTTAATTACGTTATAACATCACAAAAAAAGTTTAAGAAATATTAGACTTCATTTTATGCCCCTAGAAAATAAAAGAAATGAAGAGCACATATTGTGACAGTATCACTATCAGAATTTTGAAAAATACACATGTCTGATAATCATCTGAAAATTTTATAGAATCATTAGCGTTGCCTTAGGACCTCACACAAAAATTTAGAAAAAAATTAATTCTTTTTGCTAAATTTATTCAAATTTTTTAAATTTATATTTGAACTCCACGATTTACTTTCGGTTTTTATTGCCGAATCGGATCGGCAAGGTCGGTTTGTCGACTTTGTGAACCCTGCTTGCGCGGCTGCGTCTGATCGACAAGGCCTGCCTGCCTACTATGTCACGTACAGCAGTAGCAGACTCCTCCTGATTTGCTAGTCACGCAAGAAAGCAAGAAAAGCTCCGGTAGCTGCGCAAGCAAGAAGGAAGTCGTCATGAGCAAAATCAATCTGCCGTGCACTGCCCGCGACGGGACGGGCTTCGCATGATCGACGGTGGGCGCTGCTGCTTCTCTAGTAGTACTCGACACGATCGACGTCTCTGCGGCGTCGTTGGTTGATGAGGCATGTGAGGAGACTTGGCTGGGGCTGACGCGCGTTAGCGAGAGCCGTCGTGCTGCTGCCAAGAGGATTCCTCAGTGGAATCTAGACAGCTTCGCTGATACATGTCGCCTTGATCACCCCATGTGCGATATGGCGCCGTTAGATGGGCGTCCCCAGGCCCTCCTCTTGGGGGGCAACAACTTGATGTAGAAATCGTAGGCTTTGATATCATTTGTTAGGGTTTAAAGCAAGGTAAAATAATTAGAGACATAATTTAACGTGAAAAAATACTTGTGAAAAAAACAATGGAAAACAATCCACTATAATTTTCAATGATTACAAGTACACGGGTTTGGCTTATATGGTCAAAAGAGTCCTAGTTGTAAAAGATTTGGACTAACAACCTATTTGGATAAAACTAAAAGATATGATAAATTCAGATATTGAGTTATCTCTAACACCAAGAATGTGTTTCCCGTAAAAAAAGGGTGTCTATCTAAGATTACCGGTGGAAAGGAATCTTTGTCGTTGTGCTTTTTATCATTTTCTTTAATTTGTCAAGGTCAAATTTTAAACTTTTCAAATCCAAATTATGATTTATTGATTTATTTGAATTTTTGAATATTAGGGTTATGATTTTTTTTTCCAAAATATGAATTTCAAAACCCAAATATCAAAATTTGAATCCTAAATATCATAATCTTAAATTCAGACAACTAGAATTTTTGGGTTTTGAAAAACCATTCTACGATATTTTGAATATTAAATTTTGGAATTTTCAATTCTGGATTTTAGATATTCCAATTCTAGGAATTCAAATTTTATAAATTTGAATTTTGGGAGTTTCAATTTTTGAATTTTATATTTTCAAAACCTTAGTATTTAAATTCCAAACTCAAATTTTAAAATTTCAAAGATCCCAAAATGAGATTTTAAATCATAAAAATATCAAATTTGAAGGTTGCAATTTTAAATTTTAAAATTTGAAATTTTAGTTTTTAATTTGAAGTTTATAAATATTAACATATGAGGTTCAGTATTTTAAATAAAAAAATGTAAATTTGTAGGCTTGTTGGTTCGAGTTATAAAATGTTTGAACTATTATAAAGACTATTTTATAGTTTCCTTCAAACCAACCAAATGTTGGGATCTTAGGTTAGTGGTAATGTGTTTACCGGTAATCAGATTGAGAGGAATATTAGATTGAAGGGGAATATGAGATTATACGTATCAAACGCACCCTGAGATTAAGGCAAACCGAATTAAATAATTAGCAGCCATAAATAACTTGATTACTCAGGAGTTGGATTGAACCAGCAGCCTTCCAGCCCGAGCACAGCAATGCACACGATCCACAAGAAAGGGGTCGACTAATCCAACTCGCAAACTTGATACTTCGGGATCAAGCCCACGATACAACAATGAAAACCCTAGATTGGTTTTTCACTGCATACAACCGAGTTAGCACGCATGAACCACTAACCGTGCTGTCTGAGTTGGAAACACTAGTCGTTGTGGTAGGTTGGGCCATATCAGGCACTCAAGATCATTGTTCTAGAATAATCGATAATGTGTGACTTTTACGAGTACCCACTAGACCAAGATGCTTTTTTATTGTATTTTGTTGAAATGCTTGGTCTCAGGGATTCAACTTTTATATCGGTTCCAATTCGGTTTATGGAGTACTTTCTGAACTGAAATGGGACTGCTTCTTTTGAGATGCAGTAAAAAGAAATCTCGGTTATTGAGTCCGCGAGTGACTCTGGCTTGTATGTGGCTCAACGCTGGCTGCTGATGCTGGTAGTGTTAGCCTGCAAATGTTGACATGCATGCACAAGGATTTTGGGTATTTCTTCTTCTTCTTATGAGGTTTCGGTATTTCGATTACACGGCAGATACTCATGGTTTCGGTAAACGCTCCATGACCATGAACACACAGTTGGCTTAAACAGTATTACATCATGAGAGTAATCTCACAAATCGCCGTATCAGCAAAACCTGACTAGCAACAAACCACACAGCACAAGCACTCCTCCACGGTACACCCAGATGAAGACGACACCAGCATAACGACCACAAGACAAGTGCTGACCATCCAACCGCAAGCAAAACCAACATTTACAGAAAACACCAAACCAAACCAACACATGAACGGAACACGGACATAGAATATACTGGAACATAGGTCATATATTAAGGTCGCATGTTCTGATCACGACAGTAGGTAGGGATACGGCAGCTAAAGCCCATAGTAATTAACACGCAGTTAACCTGACAAGGCAACTGCTTTTCAGAGGCGAGCACGAGCACATAATACTAGCGACAAATATACAGTCGCACAACACCACGGTCTGAGACACAATGGAGCAGCACCACAGGTACACAGCTGTGCCATCCGTCTCATTATTTACGCATATATATACTCAGATTAGATCTAGATAACTATGTGCTCAAGAGCACATTTTCTTCACTTGTCCTTCTTCTCCCTGGCGATGAGGTCCATCACAGCTCGCTTGATGCTTCCTCCATTCTTTGCGAGCACCTCCTTGTTCATCTCCGTATCATCAAAGCCCTGAAAGGGAGGACACCTAAGTTCAGAAGCTTGCCACCATAGTCGTGTGTCTGAGCACTATGCAGAATAAGACATGTATCTTACCATTTCATGCAACTCTGCAAGGAGCGGATCCCATTCATTGACGCCGCACAGATCATCAACAGACTGCTCCAGGTTGTATTTATTCTGCCTGAGTATCTCCTTGTTAAGATCAACCTGCCTAAAGCCCATTTCCTCCAGCTCCTTCAGCAGTTTCTCCTCTGTGAGATCATTAATGTTGAGAGGCTCGTAAGAAGCCGCATCGATCGGTGCAGATAGAGGTGCAGAGGTGGGCACATCAACAGGTGTAGTTGTAAGCAGAGAGATGGGAACATTAACAGGTGGAGGAACAGGCGTAGCAAGTTCAGGTGCAGGCACATCAACAGTAGGAACAAAAGCAGCAGCACTTGCACTGGATGAGGGAACATCAATGAAAGGGTGCGGAGGAACTGCTGCAGAAACAGAGGGTACAACGCATGGAGCAGGCTCAGATTTCTTGGGCTCAGCAACTTCATGGTATATTAAAGGCTCAAGCAATTCCACTTTGGTGCCTTTGATATGTTCACCAAAGACTCGGTCAACAGGCTCGATATTGACATCAATCAAATTACTTTTGTTTGTGCTATTGCTGTCCGGGGGCAGATTCAAGTTTATAGCAGCAGCCCTGTTGTCATTGACAAAAGAAGGATCTTCCACCTGCAGATCATTTAGAATTCAGACAATATAGACAAAAGTACCAAGATTATATCTATATGGACAAAAGCAATGGTTGTGGGGTAACAACCTGGATATGAACCCAAACTCGCTGACCAAATTTTTGACCAGCAGGTGATGCCAATCTCCAGTAAGATATATACCTCCCAGGCCTTGCAGGCGCCACAAAATCAACAGCAACATCAACCTCCTCATTCACAGGGAACCCATTCACTGGAATCTGCACAGTATACCAGCTCGAATTGAGGATTTCTTATGTTTAAATACCATGCAGCCTAACTTACAGTTCATCCCATAAGTTAAAAGGTCACAATATGCATGATAGTTACCTCTAATGGAATAGAGGTCTGCAGTGCAAACTGATCTCCACCAACCCAGATAAGCTGTGTGCCCAATGGCCACATGATAGACCCATTGTTATGCATGCGCCAAATCTTAATAAACGGAGTTGAAGGTGCCATCGATGTTCCATCAAGGACAGTTACATCCAAAATGAAGCGACTATCAAGTTTCTCCCTCTTTGACTTCATCACAGACCGTGAATGGATCTTTCGGCACTGAAACCAAGAAATTATAGAATTAATCCATTATTATTGTATTACTTCTTCTACCTAACAACTTATTTATACAAATTGAGGTACTCACCAAATTAGGGTCTCTAGATAATCTGTGTGGTAAAATTGGCTTGTCTATTCTGGTGTACTCAACCTTGTTGCCCATGCGATGAAAGCAACCATCACACAAATCATAATCTTCTTTGCTGAGGCAAAGAAGGAAGATGTCAGATCTAAGAACAACAGAGAAAAGGCTATGACTTAATTAAAAGCTTACACGTTAGACTTGTAGCGTGGCCCAACAATCGGTTGCACTCCACAACCATCACACTGAATCCATCTATGGAAAGTGCGTGATGGTGAGCTCTCACTATTATTACCAATATCTCCATATAGATGCCCAGAAGACAAGAGTCGGCCTGGGAAAGGAAAACGTGGAGAAGGTCCATAGCCTGGGGGTGCATGGGGCATTGGTGGGGGTGCGTGTGGCTCCCTATACATTGGAATGCGCCAACTGGAATCACTAGCGGCTTTTGCATCAGCTTCAGATTGCCAAATGGGGGGGTAAAACTTTGGTTCGCATCTTTGTGGCTGAGACAATTCATTGGTAGATGGAGTTGGACGGAAAGGAGGAACAATGGAAGGGGCAGGTGGTCTAGCTGAGGGCATAACAGATTTCCCCTTACTTTGAGTATCATTCATTCCCTTGCAGACAGATTTGTTACCACCTGAATTAGTGGAGAACAACAACTCCTCAATTGAAGGGTATAATGATGCTTGTTGACCTTGAGAAGCTTTAGCACTAGGAGCAACAGGGGCCTCAACTAACACACTCCTAAGACATGCCTCAGATGATTCAGAGTGCTGAACATCCAAGGGTCGTGAACCCAAATTTGCCTCAACTTTGGTCACATCATTAGCTTTGAGATCCACCTTTGTTTGCGGCACACCACTGGAGGAGCTGGATGAACCATCAGCATGCTCGTCAGATGGTCTGTTGTTGCTGTTGCTTGGTGTGATCAATTTAACAAAAGGCTTTATCAGCTCGGTTAATTGTGGTGGTGCTGCCTCAAGTACTTCGTGAGAAAGCTTCGCAAGGGCATCAGGAACTGGCTCCGGGATAGACTTCATAGCTTCATCAATAGCTGTTTTTATCTGAGCCAGTGGATCTTCCTGAGAAGTGGACCTCAAAGGTTTAGATAGGGGCTTCAAAGCTTCATCAATAACTGATTTTATCTGAGCAAGTGGATCTTCCTGAGTGGTGGACCTCGATGTATTATTTGAATCCTGTTGTTTGTTCTGAGATGCTCCAGCATGGCTGTTCTTTAACTGAACGTTAATCCTGAGAGGGTTCAGTTTCTGATGAATAGCTGCATCATTTAAGTCATCGTCATCGTCTAGCATGACAACATCACCATCCTCATCAGTATAAGTCAGAATAAAGTCGGCATCAGGGCCAAACTTAAAAGCAGTCGCAATCTTGGACCGGAGAGCAGATAAATTAAGATTGAATTGTGGTCCATTCGCATAAACATTAAACCTTTTAAGGGTGTCACCAAATTTGACCTGAAACAAAGAAAAAATGGGAATTTTGAGAACAGTATAACAGCAAACCTTGAAGCAGATGACACATCAAAGTAGAAAGACAGGTCTCACCATTGAGAAATGAAATAGACATATGACTACAAACTACCAAACCATTGTTTACATAGCACAGATCTAAACTGGATGGCCATAATGCATCATGACATACGTAATTGCATACTGATAGATAAGATCAAAAGAACAGTTTAAGAATTTTGATCATTTTTCTACACTTGGGAGGCACTAGATGGCTCCAAAGATTATCACAAGACTAAATGGAAATAGGGTGCATAGAACGATAAATGAACATATACCGTACACAAATGTAAATAATAGCACATAGCATACAAGCATTATTGCCTAAGAACATAAACTAAATGATCAAATTGTCAATGTACACTACAAAAGTTATGACGAATTAGCCCTTTTGAGAATAAACATCAATCATAGAGAAGCTGGAGACACACAGTTGTCTCCGTATGGGAAAATGCCAATATTAAACCTCAGCTTCTCTACCTGTGGTTTAAAATATGAACTAAAATACACAAACATTTTGAGAATCAACATCAATCATAGAGAAGCTGGAGACATATAGTTGTCTCCATACGGGAAGATGCCAACATTCAGCCTCAGCTTCTCTACCTGTGGTTTACAACATGAACTGAAATACACGAACAAAATGATACCCTACACCAAAAGAGCATAATTGCCACTATGAACTCAATGTGCAACTATAAAAATAACATAGGAGATGTGTAAAGAGTACAGTTATTCTTCCTTATTATTTAGGAGTTATGTATATCATTAATTCGAAACAACGGCATTGTTCAACCCTCCCTTACAGGTACCCAGCTTTTTTATCTAGTTCCCACATGCATATATACATGAAGCAAATAAAACTAGAGCAAGATCAAGTAAATATGCTTCGTAGTACAACATGTCAAGAAAAAATCTAGTTCTCAGACGCCTACATACATACATGACTAACTCAAACTAAAGCAAGACAGCGTGCTCTGTAGTACCATATGCTAGCAAAAAAATTACACCAAGTCCACAACACAACATATAGAAACACTTTGTTATTAAAAGTTATACATGGACTATCTCAAACCAAAGCAAGACAGCAAGTAAATATGTTCTGTGGTACATGTTAAAAAGAAATATACTTATCACACGCATACATACATGACTAACTCCAACTAAAGCAAGACAGCAAGTAACTATGCTCTGTGGTACCATATGTCAACAAAAAAGAAGTAAACTAAGTCTTACAACACAAATTACGAACAGCTTTGTCATTAAAAGCCCTTGGAATTTTATCCCTTCTTCTGGCCAATTAATAAACCCTGAATTATACAGATATAGACTATAGAGCCTGATGGTAACAGATCTCCTATCTGTAATAACATGGGACTATAACGAACTTGTCCAAAAGATTTACCGCAATCCTAAACAGGCAAATAATGCCCACACCTATTTGTTTAATCGAACAACGCATTCTAACGAACTGATTCTGAAGTTTAATGCTCGGACAGGTGCATTTTTTTTTACCAGCAATCGAATACAGAACCAAAACCATCTGATCATCCTTACGAAAAGGAGACCATCATCGTCAACTTCTAATCTAACAATTAAAGTAGCATCTTAACTGCTTAGCCACACCATGCGCACAACCTATTTCCCCTTCTCCAAAACGATAATAACAACAAATTTCAAGGGGAAGAAAACTTCCTTCACCTCCGAAATTCCTCTCGACAAGAAAAAACTACACCAACACAACAAATCACAAACCCAACCGCACGAAACAACGCAGAATCCATCCTCTGGGCGATCAAAATCCATCACCACGCGATCAACACGCAAACAACCATCCCGATCACCACGCAAGCACAACCCCCCCCCCCCCCCCACCCCTCTCACCACGCCGCTCAACCACCACCAAAAAGCGGTTCCCCCACAACCCACCCCTCCTTAATCGCAAAACAGGGCCACCGTTCCGAATCACAAGGGGCCTGAGGCACCTCACCTTGACGACGACGTCCCACTCGTCGGGCCGCGGGGCGAGCCCGTCGAACGGCGGCGAGCTCCGGCCTGACATCGCGGCGGCGATCGTGCGTAGCAACCTCAAAACCCTAGAGAGGGAGCGGCGGAGGTGGAGGAGAGGAAAGCTGCGTAGCCGTGAGCCGCAGCGTCGGAGGCGGTGGTGGGTGAGTGGCGATGCGGGCGAGGGTCGGGGCCTTCCTTTATCACCCCGTTTCCTTCGATGCGAAGGTGGCCACAGTTGGGGCAATTAAGTGTCGGGTCCCACGCCTCAGTGGGCGAAGTCTCGCTCGCTTGCCGGGTAAAGGGGGCCTGAGCGTAAAATTCGTTGCGGTAGCGTTGCATTTTCAAGGTTGCCGAGGGGAAGTGTGCATTTGGGGTCCTGTGGGCTCCACTGCGTGGGACCGTTCTGTCAGTGAGGATACATGGATAAAAACATTTGCAATAGCTGGAATCCGACTGATGTCTACGCTCTACGCACAAACTAAACATAACTTATACAATAGATTGCCTTCCAAATTTATCTCTATAAAATCCTACAATTTTTAATTATGAAATAAAAAATACTCCCTCCGTCCTTGAAAGTAAAGGAGAGAAGCGTTCAAATTGTGTCCTCTAATATTAGGGATTGAGAGCTCTTCCCCCTTAAATTATGTCATCAAATTGTGCATATGCATACAGATGTACGCAGATACATGCGACCACACATATTCCAAAACAAAAACAAGGCAAGTCATTCCCTATAATCGTGATTAATTAATGCATGTATGTTGCCAATTAATAGAGACACAGTATTGAATAGGGGCATTAGAATTTTTTTGGCAAAAACCATAATCTGTTCTAAAATTTCTTCCGTCCCTTACTTTCCAGGACGGAGGGTCTATTTATTATAGACAATAACTTATATAATAATATTTTATGTTGTCTCTTCGTGTATTAATAAAAATCTTATTTAATAAAACTGATAGACAATTGACGTCACACTGTTATTATTCACGCTATGCTAGCGGGGTTACCGTGTTCTAATCCAGCCATCTTTCTTTGCGCGCAAGACGAGAACTCCTCGTCTCGAGGTTCGCAGCGGGTCACCCCATTGGGATTTATGCCATCGGTATCAGGTTGGTTGTCGGCGAGAGGCATTCACGAGGGAGTGGATTCAGACCGGTTCTCTCTTCTTGGCGTGTAAGTTCGGCTTTTACGTCTAACGAACGGACTAAGGAATCGACCCTTCATGGGGTCGCCGTCGTCCAGGATGGCGGCAAAAGCGCACGGGCGGGCCCTGTACAAGAGGGAAAATATCTTCCGCGAAATATGCTTCCAATTTTGTTCCTCAAATATCATAGGTGTGAGTAGGGCGGATCTATCGAAATGAATGTTGAGCAAATCCTGTGAAACTACACGCGCTCTACCAAAACTATCCCGGACAAGGGATGGTAATTGTGCCCAAATACTCGTATGCACTGCAATGCCAATACCGCGCACAGGAGCACCGTAAGCAAATGCAACGGCTCTTCTCCGTTGAAAACAATTTTTCAAAAAAAAAAGAAAAATAAAGAATAAAAATGCCACGGTATTGTAGATCGGCATTGCTATAGTACACACTTTTTTTCTTTGAATTTTGGATTGTCGCTGAAAAAGTATTTCATGGCCACTTGTGACTAAGGATTGAAATCTCCTTTCGCTCTAAATATCGTCCGTGGCCGGAGAAAAAATCTCGGCGAGATTTATAAATTTTGGAAAAATTCCGGACGAACTGCAAAAACGGATTTTCAAATCCATTTTTTTTACCGAGAAAACCGAAACTTCGGCTGGTTTTGCCGAGATCTTCGCAAAATTACATCGAGCGAAAAATAGCACAAACAATGTTGAAATTTTTTGAAATTTGTTTTGGAGGTTCCTGACGCATTGATGATATTCCCATAAAAATTTTAGAGGATTATCAAATCTGACGAATTTTTAAAAATTCAAACATTATAACTGTTATGATAAAACGCCGATCGATAAGTTTGAACTAAATGAAAAATAAAACAAACCACGATAGAAAATTTTGAATTTTTTTGCATGGTTATTATGTATCAATAATATTCTCATAAAATTTTCAGATGGTGATTAAGCTTCATTAAGTTTTAAAAATTCATACAGTGCTACTGTCTTGATAAAAGTCATACCGGCAAACTTCAAACAAATGAAAAATAGTACAAACCACTCTAGAAACTTTTGAAAGTTTTTGTGGATGTTCCTGATGTATCAATAATATTTCTATAAATTTTTCATATGATGATAAAACTTCAAAAAATTCCAAAAATTCTAAGAGTGCTACGTCCTAATAAAAGGCTAATGATCAATACATAGATTTGCTTTAATAATAAAATAAGGTTTAAAATTTTTGAAAATTTTGCAGAATGGTTATAAGGAAATTCTTAAGATCTCATAAAAGTTTTGAATCATGATCGCACTCCAGTGAATTTATAAAATTCTTACAAGTGTACTGTACCATTTATGTTCTTTCTGTTTTTTATTTTTGAAATAGATCAAATGAAGTTTAATGCATACATAGATTTGATTGAGAAAACAAAAATAGTTGAAATTTTTTTAGAATGGTACTGAGGTAATTCTTAATTTCTCATAAAAATGTTCGATAATGATCACCCTTGAGAAAATTTATAAAACTCTGACAAAGTTACTATCCCAATTATGTTCATTCGGTTTTTGATTTTTTAAAGATAAAAAATGAAGTTAAATTATTTTTAAATTTTTTATGTACGATTCTAAACTTCTTAGTATGGTACCGTAAATTTTTAAAATTATGATAAAGCATGTACAATTTTATAAAAAATTGATAGTGTTTCTGTAGGTTTTAAAAAATGTCTCAAAAATTCGTTTTTTCAACAAATTTTCATAGTAGATGACTTTCTTAAGGTTTATTGATCAATTTACGGTAAAATCAGGTCAAAAAACTCGTGATATGGCGAGATCTCGCCGAGATTATTGTAGCAGTTTTTATTTATTTATTTTTTTACTCCGGCTGGCATTTCAAAACTCGTTCACCTTCGGTAAGCGAAATCTCATGAAATTTTGGTGAGATTTTATTCCTTGGCTGCGACGATAAAAATATTGCTCGCAAAAAAATGTATTATTGACGACCCACAGAATATGGGTTCTCAAATATTTATGTTATATTCTGCCCTCGTATAATATGGGTCCTCAAATATATTCTACGGTCCAATTGTGTTATATTTTTACCACAAATATAGACCCACAAATATGGGTCCCGTAAAAATATTATTTGCGGTTCATGTCAATATTATTTTTTTAGAATTATTTTGTCCATGAATTGGACCCTTCAAAAAAATATTTCAGAATTATTTGCGTGCATTGCTAATATTATTGCTAATATTTGAGGACATATAACCCCCTAAGAAAATATTTGTGAGCATATAGCCCTGGACCATATTTGCCAAGTAATTCTGAAATATTTTCTTGAGGCTATATGTCCACAAATATTAATAATAATATTATCAATGCCCGCAAATAATTATGATTTTTTTTCAGGGGCCCAATTCATGGCCAAATTATTTTTGCGAGACCCACATTTGTGGTAAAAATATAACAAAATTGGTGTCGACTTTTGTAGTCGGCAATGAATTTATGGGGTAGACGCTCGATCTCAAACTCGATGGTCACACAAGACAAGGGGTTTATATAGGTTCAGACTCTCGCAGAGGAGATAATACCCTAATCCTGTGTGCTGGGATTATATGGATCTCTTGGATCTGGGATCGCTCAAAGCACAATATGCTCTGGACGATATGAGGTGTTCTATGCTTTATAGCTTGATTACTCTATACTTGGATGATCGGATCCCTATGCTGTTGCCCGCCCTCTCCCTTATATAGCGGGGTAGGGCGGCTTACAGAGTCCTGATCGATTTGGAGATTCCGATCGGTTACAAGATTCTAGTCAGTTAATGGGATAGAGTTTACATCTTTATCTACCCTATTAACAACTCGGATTACAACCGTATCTATCATATCTAAATATAAGTTCAACTTCCTTTAGGATATGTCCCCTTGCACACGCAATGGGCTCGACGCGGAGTATCTTCCGGCCTCCTCTTGGGCTTGTCATGAGGGTACTCGGGTTCTTATATTCCACAATTGGGCTAGCAGAATATATTTGAGGACCCATATTCTGCGAAGGGCAGAATATAACACAATATATTTGAGAACCTATATTATACGTGCCAAATTACAGTCAATAATATTTTTTTTGCGGGCAATATTATTTACCGTCACAGGTGGCCATGAAATATTTTTTCCCCGCAGCAATCCAAAGTTCATTTTAAAAAATCGTGTGTGGTAGCGTAGCAATACTGTGCTACAGTGCCATGCAATTTTTTTTGCTTTTTTTTTTTGAAAAATTGTTTTCAGCGGAGGGGAGACATTTGCTCGGGTAGTGCAATACAACGCTCCCCGTGCGCGGCATTGGCATTGCAGCACAGGGGAGCTCCGGATTACCGTGAGGGGACCATTTCTGAAAAAAAAATAGGAGGAGGCTAATTTAAAAAAAATAATTTCTTACAACAGTGAAAAATTCAAAGAAACCCTATAACCCTGCACACTCCCAAATCTCCCCGATTCCTAGCCTCCCAGGCCCAGCCGCAAGTCCCCACTCCCCAATCTCCCAAAGTCCCCATCGGCCAGCCCCGTCGCCCTCCCTACCCCGAGCCGCCTCCGGTCGCCCTCCCTACCCCGAGCCGCCTCCGATCACCCGTCCTGGCCCTGCCGCTGGAGACGGCGTGACGGGCCGACGGCCTGCTGCCTACCTCCCACCAGGAGACAGTGCGAGCGCGACGGCCTGCCGCCTGCCTCCTACGACCTGAGACGACGCCATGGCCTGCTGCTTGATCCGCCAGCCCCAAGCTCGCAACCCCGAGGTTTGGTTTTGACCCATTGCCCTCTGAAATCTTGATCTGCTGCTTATTCCGTGTGAATCCTGTAGTGGCCAACTGTGTAAGCTCTTGATTTGAGCTGTCAAGTAGGCGGCATTGAACTATTGGATATGGGATTAAGATTAATTGTGTTCTGATGAACGCTTGTGTGTAAATTTGCTGCGGGAGATAGTGATATCTCTCTTTTTTCTCTGATCCTTATTTTGGGTTCGAACGTGAAGTAGTTTTAGATCAGATGAGATAAATTTGGCTGAAAATTTGTCGTGTGAGTTGTGGATTGCTTTGTATTGCAGCTAGGGAGCTTGATTCTTTAGTTGAGCCCATTAGCTACCGAAGCTCATTCTTTTGCAATACTTTTGGCCAATGTGATTCCGCAAATCATGGATAGTTTCTTCTATTGATCATTAGTTGTAAACCCATTCCCATGGAGCTTGCTCTGTTAAGTGTATTGAAGATGGTACCCGTACCTCAGGATATGGACTATTGGACTATGATGACTGATGTTGGCGGGTAAACTCCGTACCTGCGGAAGATGGGTATGGGCGATATTCTTCGCCCACCACCCTTCCCGGGTATACCTGCAGGGGCGATTTCAGGTGACAGGCACGGGTATGGACGAGTACTACCTAAGTCCGCCTCGCCCGATCGCCATCCCTAATCCTGGAGCTATATTTCTAACGGAACACTACAAGGAAATACGGCGTGATTAGCAAAACATTTAACAAAACACATACATTATGTGTGCCAACGGGTTATAACAACGCAGGCCCACTGTCACATGTATGATGTATGGTATACATCGGTAAGTGATTTATTTTCTGTAGGGAGTATAAGCAAGATACACATAACATATATCATATTCACATTCATGTGTATCTTCTACATATGCTTGAAATTTATTAGAGGCATACAAGCTCTCGCGGAGCGTGGACACGAACTTTCTCTTTAAACGTGTATACATGTGTATACTCTTAAAATTAGAGAACACTAACATCAAGTCTAGAACTTGAATCTGGATAGACTGGGTGCACGCCCATACATCTAACCATCTGGTCATAGGCTAGCTTTCGGTAGGTGACTTATTTTGATATTGCCTAACATTACATTGTTCAATGGATGCCTTCGAGGCCATGTCATGTGGATTTTGGTGGCATGGTTTGTGTCTCATTGCGCATCCTTCAAAGTTAGTGTAACGACTTACAAGAAAACACTACTCCCTGTTCCTTTTTAAGTAACATTTTTTACTTTTTATGAGTTTTTGGATATGACTTAGACAATTAATTATGTAACTTTATCTTATTATATACTAATAAAATTAGGAAAAGTATAATTTTGGTCTGTCAACTTGTGCTCTCGTTTAATTTTCATCCCTTATTTGCAAAACCAGTTAATTAGAATGCCTCCTCTAAATATCAAAACCATACAAATCTCGTCCCTTGGTAGGCATGATGGGTGGTTTTTGCCAGGTTGGCTACCACGTCGTTAGCTTAGGATATTGTCAAGGGTAGCACTTCTTCAAGTCATTTTCCATCTTTATGACTTGATCCTTGAGCTCTTTGTTTTTCTCTACAAGATTAGTCTCTAAACACATAGAGGAACTAGATGCAATTTCATTAGAGCAACAAAGCATATCAATTAAATCATCACAAGAGGTGGACATACTAACATTAGATGAAATGCAAGAATTATCAATTTTGCACGACATTTCATCTATTAAATCACAAGTAATTCCTATGTTCACTCATGGCTTAATGAGTTCCTTGAGGAGGGATTCATGCTCATCCTTAAGCACATTATAATTATTTTGAAGTGAGTCATGCTTAAGTTTCAAAATCTTATATTTAGCCTTCTCCTTCCCAAGATACTCATTGAGCTCCTCTAACATATCCATCAAATCATCATGCGAGGGCTCTTCTTTATCGCTTACCTCATTTTTACCTTTTGCCATGAAGCAACGAATTAGTGATGATAGCGTTGGATGCTCATCGTCGCTTGAGGTGGAAGTTGAGTTATCTTCATCACTTGAGGTAGAAGTGGAGGTTTCTTCTACCGATGTCCAATCCTCAATGCAATCTCTATTACTAGCTTGAGCATCAAGATGTAGGTATTTCCCCTCTTTTAGTTGGAGAAATTTGATCCAATGGAGAAGAAAAGCCGACATCTACGATCCACCAAATTTTGGGGCTCATGGTTTTAATTTGACATGACATGCTAATTTTTCATTGAGCATAATTTGTGCCATCAAAAATTGGTCTCATCGGGGTGCACTAAAGCCCTAGTCGCCATCCTTTCTCTCTAGGCTGTGAAGCTTAATAAAATGAGAGACCAAGCTTTCATACCACTTGTAAGATCGAGGATGCTGACTAGAGGGGGGTGAATAGGCGCTTTTAAAAAATTATTCTCTAACCAAAACCTAGAATTAATGCGGAAGCGTAAATCAAACGGTTTTGACAATTAAGGCCTAAATCCTCTAGGCTCACTATGTACACTAACAATCTAAGACTAAATCAAGGTTTGCAATCCTAGGTTGATAAGCAAGCAATTTAATTCTAGAAATGTAAATTGCAAGATGGTAAATGAGCAATAGAAAGCAAACCACAATTGACACAATTTTTACCGTGGTGTTCGGAGACTTGCCGGTCTCCCCTAATCCACGTTGAGGTAAGCCCAAACGAATTGGACCGGCTCCACGAATTAAGCCAAGCACCTCGAATCCACTAGCGGTAGCTTTTCCCTCCGTGTAGGTGAGCTTCAACCTTCACAACTCGTGGCCTTCTCACAATCTTCTTTGAGAAGGTCACCGAACCAACGACGCCTCCACGCCGTCTAGGTGTCGGCAAACACCAAGAGTAATAGATCAAGCCTCCTAGCTTGAACCTCACCAAGTACAGCACATGCACAATGGTGATCACCGAGTGCAACACATGCACAAGGCTCTCCTCTAAGTGCAACACATGCACAAAGAGTACCCAACCCACTTCTAATTGCAACACATGCAAATTAGAATCGCTCTTAGATCAAAAACCAAATTGGAGAGTGCAACACATGCACAACTCAACCACAAAGAGCAATGAACTCTCCAAAACCACAGCAAGTCAGAATGCCAACCTTCAAGGCTCCTTTTATAGCCTCCCCAAAGAAAACTAGCCGTTGGGGGCAAAACGGGTAAAAACACAGCAAACCCGGTGCTACCGCCTACTAGTGCTGGTAGCACCGGCCTCCTCGCCAACGGCTAAAATTCTAGCCGTTACACAGAAAATCCGGTGCTACCGCTCATTTGGCCGGTAACATCGGCCTGTCTGGCCGAGAAGCACCTCTTCTGGAATTTTCACAACGGCTTTTAGGCCGGTAGCACCACTGCTTCAGCGACTAAAACGGTCACTCAAGTCTAAAATCTAATTTTCTCGAAATCCCTCACATAGACTTGATCAAGACCGTGACTGCAAGCTAGCAAGAGTCAATAAGATCAAATCTTGAGCCATGTAATGATCAACTCATGTTCAAAACAATTTTGCGAAACACATTTGCAAATTCTAATCACATGCTCCAAAATCAAATGCATGAACACCAATATTTCGCAAAACACATTTGCAAATATAAATCTTGCAAACAAGAGTAATCAAGATCATATCTTTGAGTCATGTAATGATCAACACATGATGAAACCAATTTGCAAACTCTAGTCACATGCTCCAAAAAATTGTACAAATATCAACTTGTTTGCAAAACACATTTACAAAACATCATCAAACATGAGCTTTTCCTATTTGCAAAATACATTTGCAAATCAAAGCTCCATGCAAAGAACACATCAATAAAATTGCAAGCATGTGCTACAACTATTTGCAAAACACATTCGCAAATATTTGCTCCATGCAAAAACCAAATCAAGAGAGTGTGAGCTAGAGCAAGCGGGATTGAGCTATCAACACATGATGAGACTCAAGCTATAAGACTACCCCTTTTAATAGTACGACAACCTATACTAGCAACCCGGTCTCCTTCCAAACACCGAGACCGGTAAAAGACTAGGAACACATCCGTAGCCCTAACTAGTTATACCTTTGCCTCACAACCATTTGGAGCTTTCATGATGACCGATCATCTTCTCTCCAAGTCGGGATCTTTATCTTGTTCATCAACACATGATGAATTCCCCTTGTCTTAGCTTTGGGGTCCTCTCTTGATGCTCATCAACACATGATGACGTACTTGTCCCGTTTATCCATCTCAACCTTGGACTTAATCTATTTCAAATTCATTGAAAGTATTAATCCAAAACATATGGTTGTCTCAATCATCAATGCACTCCATTAACACATAATGGATGCTCCCAAGATCTTTTGATCTTTCCCTCTGATGATTGACCACAACCCAAAGACAATTGATTGAAGGATTAATTGTGTCTTGAGTATACTAATGCAACTAAAGCTTCATATACTCAAGAACTTTCGATTGCCCTAGGATCAACAAAGTGAATCATCAACACATGACTAGTTCTTTGTTGATTTACTACACTAGTTTCATATACTCAATTCGATGGAATCAAAAAGTAATGATCCAATTTATATGGAGTGGTGGAAAGGAATCAATACTCTTAAGACCATTAATTATAGAATAAACCCATTAAATGTTTGCATACAAATAATTGAACTTAAATCAATATGCACATATTCAATTTTTGATTGCTTTGGAGTTTATCCTATATTGCCATGAGTATACTACAACTACTCAAGTTAAATATACTCAAGGGGTTGTTTCCAAGTAATGATCCTTGATATAGAAAGATGAATTAGATCAATACTATCGAAACATCAAGGTAAAGCATGAACTCCCTGAAAATGTGTGCATTCATGTATATATGGAATTGAAACATTAATGCACATCTTGAGGTCTAAATAATGGTAGAGTTCATCCTTTAACTTGAATCCGAAATATGCATTAAGATATCATAAAATGAATACGAGTACATACCTTGGTTTTCCATTTTTCAATGAGATGGGACTAATCAAAGATATACTGAATTAAAGAGTTAGTCTCATATTTGGATTTATCAATATGATCAGTCTCATATTTGGATTTATCAATATGATCATGAATATTATATCCAAGGAATGCAACAAGATATGATAATATGAACTCGAATGCATACCTTTGATATTTCTATCTTTTTCATCCAAAAGAAACTAATAAGAGTTAAGCTCAACAAAAGAGTTAGTCTCATAAAAGGATTTATCATTAATTAACAATTGAGACTAATCAATATTATGATTTTCAAAATAGTTAGTCTCAATATTAGATTTGTCATTAACACCAAAACCAAATTAATGGAGTTTGAACTTTCAGCTCTGCCTCCCTACTCGGTCGCGCCACGCCTCCGCGTGCGCGAAACTACTTAGCTATTATTTATGTTTTTTTTTGTGAAGAGAATTTTTAGGGAGATAGAATTTGTTTGTTGGTATGTTGTTGTTTTTTTCGGTTAGAGAATATTTAGGGAGATGGACTTTGTTTGTTGTTAGAGATTTTTTAGAGAGGTGAAGTAGGAGAGGCAGATGAACAATCACCACTGGTTTCTTTTAAAGTAGTAAAGATAAATATTATGAAAGTATTTTTAACAATAAATCTAGTGATACAATTTCCACTAGATAGTTTTAAACATACCAGCTGAATGCCTATGCTTTGCTACAGATAAAAAAAATCATATTACTCTAGCATGTCGAGTCGGCTTCGTCGATATTGGCCTGCCCAGTACATGCCCTTGGCTTCATCTCCCCGCTCAGTCGTGTCGTGCCTCCACGTGCCAGAAACTACTTCGCTATTTTTTTTGTTAAGAGAATTTTTAGAGAGAGAGAATTTAATTGATGTTATATTGTTTTATCTGTTAAAGAATATTTAGGTCATAGACATTGTGCGTTGCAGCTGTTGCGTTCACGAGGTGAGAGAGCCTATAAAGGGAAGGAAAGTTGTGTCTCCTGTGCTCTGTATTCGGTGGTAGAGGCTTCGTCTCGTTTGCAGACTTAAAACGGTTGAACTGTTATTCGGCAGAAGTGAACATTCAGCTAGGACCAGAAGACTTTAATGGGTAATGTGTTCGATGTGATGGCTGATGTAATGCGTAGGATGAGCAGGTGTTTGATTTGTGTCGGTGTGTCAACTCACGGGCCATTGTGTCTGTGAATGTAGAGTAGCAGCAGTAGAACATGAGCAAGCCAGGGAGATCTCCATGTACTTTTTTTTTATTAATGTTTCATTCTAATATAGGGCCCTGATTTTGCACAAAAACGCACATGCGGTTTAAATTTATTTCTCGTTAACAAATCCCGCAATCTATTTGAAATTTGGGTGGCAGGTGTTGTAAAATATGACTGGCATCTATATGAGTGTGTTAAGTGGTTTCATCTTCTATTTCTTCCTTTAAACTTCTCTGTGAATCTTAACTTGTTGTCTGGTGACATCTATATCCAGATGCGTGCAAGGTTATCTGGAGGTCATTTCAGAATGTTAAATGAGAACTTACACTTGCAGGTTCATATTCCTTCCACTGAACACTCCTTTTTGGTAGTTTTGGTTCAATAATTAAGTATAAGAACACGGTGGTGCTTTTGTTTCATATTTTGGAATACCTCACGGTCTTGCGACTAATTGCCTCTGATTCTGTACAAATATTGCTAAGCAATGATCATGATCAAGTGGTGCCTGGAAAAAAAGGATTGCCCTCGTTAACAAAGCATGCTTTTCTTTCTGACTTGGATTACTTAGCATGCTTTTCTTTCTGACTTGGATTACTTAACGTGCCTTTACTCTTGGAAGTGGAACTCATAGAAATCAGAGCTTCATTTTTGCATGTTTCACTCTTCCATTCATGTGTGTTTTACATTTTTCAGTCGACAGGATGCATTTGACTACTTCAAAAATGAGCCCAAGCTTTTTGATGTGGTATGTTATATATTATTCTTCTATATTGTTAATGTTGTCATCTGCTAGAAGAAATATTTTACCTTGTCAACATACTGGTTCTTGGTAACACAATTTTTTTGGGGAGTGTGTGTGTGTGTGGGGGTGAGATGTTGCATATTTGACATCATCAAACCCATAAGTTCATTGCCCATTGTTTTTTTGGTGCTTCCATCTGTACAAGCTTCATTGTATTAGTCTGTTCTTTATTATTTTTTTTAAAATGATTTCTTGTTCGCATATTTCATCTGGGGGAAATGCATTGTAGCGATCAGTATGCATAGAGCTTCTTTGCATAGCTGCAGTCAGGGCAATAATTCACCCCGAGAAAGCAACTCCATATTCACCTGATACATCATACATGGCTGAGATTTCACTTTGTTCTCTTTTAGTATCATGCAGGATATCAAGAGCAGATGACACATTGGCCAGAGCAGCCAGTAAATGTAATAATCAATTGGTTGAAGAGTCATAATGCATCATGGGCCGTTGCTGATTTTGGCTGTGGTAAGAATGCTAAAAGGCTACGGGCTACTGTCTAGAAGTTGGCTACTGCAGCTTTTTATAAGAGGTCTTTTGACAAATAGCTAATTTCCTTTTGCAGCTTATTGTCGAGGAAAATTAGTTGTTTGTCAAACGACTTCTTATAAAAAGCTACGACTGCTTATCTTAGAAAGCTAAAAGGCAGATTTTCAGAAAAGCTACAGCTCCCCCAAACCTGCCCTCACAAGAAGCAAACAGAATTCTGAAGCCAAGGTTTGCTTAATCATTAGCTGCTACACTTTTACTACAAATGGTTTGGTGGCTCTTTTTTCAGTATTGATACATTTGTTTATGCAGTGGTTAGCTTGTCATTGCTGAAGTGAGGAGTAAGCTAGACCCAAACACTGGAGGTGCTGATCCTGATAAGTTTTCTGAAGCCATCAGCCAGCTTGGCTTTTCCCTTGTTTCAAAGGTTTGTTTTACTAACGTTTTCGTCGGCTGATTTCTCAACTGGATTTGATTATGATGAGGTAATTCTATATAGTGAATGGCTACAAGGATATATATATAACATAATATAGCGTTCGCCACCGATGATTCCTTGCATACCCAAATTAGTCTAAACCCCACAAGCTTATATGTAAAAAATTATATGCTATGTTTGTTAGCCGATGAAATATTAACTTAAAAATAGCCTATGAAATATTCTATGTTTGTGAGCAGATGAATATCTTCAATTTATAGATTTTGGGCTGAAAATTAACTTGATAAAAATATTATTTGTTGTATATATCCTATATACTTGTATTAGAATCATAACATATGTGGGAAATTGTGATCCATTCTGCCCACTGTTTTCTCCTGTGTATTTGTTAACTTTTTATCTATAACATTGCTCGAGAATTTCCACAAGCACAAATTCCGTTTTTTATGGACCCAAAGATTCTTTTGCAAAATAATCTTTATGCGATATCTTACTTGACCTTTGCACTTTGCATGCACAATATCAGTGCTATCAGATTCCATCATTATATCATTGCTTTTCCTTGCACACATGGCATCACATCATAGGATCGATATTGTCAGGCGGCGGAAGTGACTGGAATGAAATATTAGCCTAAGGGCTTAAATCCTGGAACACTGAATATCCGGATACACAAGTTGTCATATTTGGTAATGTAAAAATATTATGGCAGTCACAAAAACCCATTGTCTTATGACTGTATGCTACGTTCCACAATATGAAATGGCTGGGTATCACTAAATATTTGGAGCCGCTATGTTGTTTTAGTGCACTGTCTATCAATGGATGAGGTCCTTAGCATATGCTTTAGAAACCAATCTGTTCTTTGTGCCCACTCTTTCTCTTTGTGGAGCTGGTATGTAATTGTGGTTTCTAAAATGTTTTCATTGATGTAACATTTTTCCATGTTTGGAAGTCTATGATAGCTTTCTAGTTTGTTTGGATTCTTTTTAATGTATAGCAACTTTATAGTTTCTGATATACATTTTGTTTTGTATTGTCACAATATATACATCGGTAACACTGTTTTTTACGTTAACTACTCCTGATAATCAACAATTGGATCAATTGACAGTTTATAGTTGAGCTATATTTGGACACTAAACGCCGTGGTTTGACATGTTTCTGCAGGAAAGGAGTATGGTGGTGAAAAACATTGATTGGCCCCAGTTGAAGCCTTGCTTAATGCTTATACAAACAGCGATAATCTCATATCCACTGATAGTTGTCGTTGCACTGCAACTCTTCCAAAGTTTTGTTAAATTAATTTATCTCATGTTCTAATTAGATTTCTGTATGTTAGCCTTTTCTGTTTCTATTCCTTTCATCTTTTCCGCAACTATTTTTTTAATTATGTATCTGTCAGGACCAGGAGTAACACCCCCAAACTCTTTGTGTATGTTGTACTAGTTCAAAAAAGCTAGTACACATAGTAAATAAAACTGATACCACAACATTTCATATGAAATTATATCCGTTTAATTATCAGAGTTTTACAATATTAATATCTCACAGCCCAACTGAAAATATAGCAGGAGAAAGCAAAAGAGGTAGCAGGACCTAGCAAATCTGTAATATGCAATCGATTGGGGTAGTGGCCTAGTTGTTGAGATCCTCATTGGTGATGATGTGCTCTTCTAAAAATAATAGATATAGCAAGGTGAGTACGTAGAGTATTCGCAAGTTACACATGAAATGCTGTTATAACGAAGGATTGGAAAGGAAATCATAATATGGTTAGTTGAGTATAAAGTTTCATTTGGAGTATAATAAGTAATTTCTAAGGAATAATTGATATAGTAAAATTGAGTTTTAAATCAACCTTTCAACACGGATTCATCCCGAAGTTTTAACCACTTTCCCCTTGATGGATTCACTCCATCTGAAATCATTTTCTGTGAACACTTTTAAAAATCAAAGTCTAATCTGCGAACGGCTTACTCGGCATGCCCATGACCATGAGCGCAGCTAATCGATTAGTTCTACACACTGCAGAGGGTGTACAACTTTACCTACAAAATTTGATCATCTCCTTTTACTAAAATACACACTTCCTTTTATGCGCGGTAGATAAAATCATCACATAGCCCTTATAATGCTCTATCCATGTAGTCATGCCTTCTAAGGTTCCACCGTTGAAAGGGATAAACTACCCTAGTCAGAAGACCCCTATAGCACTGTGTGGCAGTCTAAACCAACTCCACATTCAACTTAATGGCACAAATATCCATAGTATGTTTTAATACGGATAGCCAGGTCTATCCCATCCCAGATTTATGAAAATACGATGAGGCTTTACATTCAGCGGAACACAGATCGGTCATTAACTGACTAGACAAGCTTATCACAAACCCAGAACAATGGCGCTACCACTTGGCAACCAATTATTGCCCAGTCTAAATCATATTTTTACTTTATTTTGAACAATATCATTTTCACAATATTCCATGGCACATCAATACCGAGAAATAATTTTATTTCAAAAGAAATCGTTGCTTGGCACAAATTCCCAAAACGTCCTAAATTCAAGTCTAAGCATGTCAAGCCATTTACTATATAGCACTAGTTAATACTATTATTGTACTAACTAGTGATATTTTGCTCTAGGGTGGCAAGGTATAAATATTTTAAAGTCAATTTAGGTCATAACAAATAGGAGTAACTATTCATTTAAATCAAGGATTTAGATTGCAGTGATAAAATTATGAATGTGGTAATTTAAATCAAAATATAATTTCAAATTCTGATATCAACATGACCAAGGGTGTAACTTGCCTTGCTCGGAGCACTAGTACTCTGAGTCGTCGATCTGGTGCTCTTCCAGCACTTCGAAATCTAAACATTGAAAACATATAAATCCAAAAATATATAAAACCGGTATAAATAAGTAATTTAAATTTTATATGAATTTAAGAATAAAAATGAAGTTAATCGGAGTTTGAACGGGAACGGAGGAGAACGGAAGATTTAAATGAAGGAAAATGAGAGCGAGAAAAGGTTTTTTTCTCAATTTTGGAACTATTTTTTTTAAAAAATCTGGATTATTGTGCAATGCTAACGTCAACTTTGATTTTGAATTTTGGATTTTTTCCTTTTTCTCTTTTTCTTTTTTTCCCATCTCTTCTTCACGCACACACAAGGTTCTCACTGCCATGCATAGGGGCGACACAAGAGGAGCACAGGGGGTGGAATGCAGCATGGAGGGGCACACCGGGAAGGCGGTGGCAGTGGCCAGATAGCGACAGCGGGCAACGAAAAAGACGTGGCGGCTGGCTTGAGAAAAAAGCGAAATCCGGCGAAGGGTGGAGGGGATATGTGGAATGGAGAGAGGGAAAAGAAAGAGGAAGGCGAGGCACACCTTGTGACGTGGACGGCATGGAAAATGGAGCTATGAGGTGTTGAGAAGATCATGAGGGCGTGTTAGTCTATGTTGGGGATGCGATATTTGGCTTTGTATTCCAGGCAAACAAGGATGAAAGAGAGCGAAGCGAGTAGAGGAATGGATTGAGCAAAGGGACAGGAACACCGTGCTCACCTTAAATAAGCTCGGGGAGGGTCGGAGAAGGGTAAAGAGGTGTGTGTGTCACGGTGTACGAACAGGTAAAACACGAAATTTGGGAACAGGATTTGCAGGAAAGTAGCCGGGGATGGGAAGAGGAAGGTCCGGGGAATGATTAGGTGCAAAGAGGAAAGAAACTGGGTGAAGAAATCACGGGATTTTGAAGCTTCAAAAATGCATCAATGGAGGAGAGAGAGAAGTAGGGGTTTGGCTGGTTCGGCTGGAGCTTAGCTCACAGGTGGGGTTCGGTCCCACCTGTTAGTGAGAGAATTTCTTTTTCTTTTTTTGAGATTAATGGAAAAGATTTTTGAAAAGATAGCAAATAAAGTTCAAAAAATTATAAAAAATTCTAAAAATACCTTGAGATATTTTGAAGTTAATAAAATTACTTCCAACATAATTTGGGTTTTAATTTTCTCAAATAAATTATTTATTTAGATATGAAAATAGCACAAAATTATTTATAAAATGCTAAAAATTCAGGGAAAATATTATAAAATCATAAATAAATGCTTAAATAATAATTGCAAATTTTAGGGTGTTACAAACTAACCCCTTAAAAGAAATATCGTCCCCGAGATTCGGAAAAGCTAGCAAGAATGTAGGTTTACAAATTGTTCAACTTAATTCTTCAGACGTACCTGTTGTATGTCTTGTTCGGCCTGAGCTGAGATGTTGTTCAAGCGCCTTTTTTCAAAGTGTCGGGTTAGTATTGTTGCATTGATAGCACTGTCATTGGATGTACTAGGGTTGTTCATGCTTGAGCTTGTATTCTGCTACTTCTTAGGGCAATTTATGGCATAGTGCCCAATTTCTTGGCAGTTGAAGCATGACTCCAGTGGCAGGAGGTGAATTCTTCTTTGTTGGTTCTCCCTAAGGTGTGTTGGAGATTACTGTTAGAAATTGGAATGGGTGGCCCATTTCTTTTAATTCCAAAGCATGCATGGTTTAGTACCATATTGCCTAGCCAAGTGGAGGAAAGGCAACTTAAAAAGAGGAGTCCTTGCAACCTCTTGAATAATGACACTTGGCATGAGAATGGCATAGGGTGTACAGTGGCTAAACACACACACGCGCGCGCGTTCGCGTATTTTCGCGTGAAAATTCGCGTGACTTGTGACTTGCGACGAGCGACCACGCCACGTCGTAATGTGTATCCTGACACTTTGAATTCACCTTTTTGCTTTACTGAACCCTACATTTATCTCTCCATTCAATCTGTTTAAATGCGATTTAAACATATATTTGAATTCTGTGTCATTATGCAATCGCCATACTAGTGAGTTAATTAACATTATTTGTCGCCATTAGTAATCGCCGCATTTAATCGACATCATGAGGTCGTTTCTTGTGCGAGTGTATATAAACTCTCGGAGACGTCCGGACGAGATATGAAATTCCTCCTCCATTCTTCCTCCTCAACTCTAAGTGCTATCTTGTTGTGTTATTATTGTTGAACATGCAACGCCTTCCTCCTCGGCGTGCACCGTGAAGGAGGGTGAGCGGTATCTCCAACCATTGCCGCAGAGTTCACTTGCACGAGGCAATAAGGTTCTAGGCGGCAGATCGCGACCGCTCTGCTTCTTCCTCGACATCGACTACTTCCACGTCTGCTGCTTCCTTTTCTTCAACAAGCCCAATAGTAAGTAATTGAGCGATAAAACAATTCCGTTACCATACAATTCTTGAGCATATTCGAAGTACAATGTATTACTCTTTGTTTTATGCATCTCTAGTCTTTTGTTACTTTTGACTCAATTTAAAATCTGAATAAAACATTGCACCAAATTCCAACAATCCGAAACCTTATTGTGAATATTTTTGTGAATCGGAATGGTGGTGCTTCGGATGCAATGAAACACGAGAGGTTTTACGTGTCAATTTCAGATGGCGCACAAGAGCCAAGTTTTGGCTCATGTCATTGAAATGTGGTGGGTGATCCACCCACAAGATATCCATTTACGATTGACGAACCCGCAGTTGACGGTCGCGAACAACACCGCACTAGGTCGCCTTCGACTATTTTGGCAGATCGGCTCTATGATGTGTATATGAACTACATCCGCCATCGAGTTGTGGGATGCACTTGACCGTAAATATGCCGGTGAAGTGGTCGCCGGTTGTATGTGTGTGAGCAATTTTTTGATTTTAGCATGGATGATGCTTACTGTGTTGTCAGGGTGGTTCACCATTGCTAGGTCCTTGGAGAAAGTCACTCTGGGGCTTTACTACCTCATCTTGGTGCTATGAACTTGATAGAAGTGACTCCCGGGATAACTATGGGTGGTAAGGGTGCCTTACGCTTTCTAGGACAATGATAAACATAATGACCCACCTCCCGACATTTGAAACAGATAACCTTGCATTCTTGTTCTCAGGCCACATTAGTTGGCCAATTAATCAATGTCTGTGACTAAACCATCACGAATAATTTAACCAGAGTTCAATTAACGCAGTGGAATGATTGATTGACCACATAATATGATCCGTTTTTCCCGTTTAATCACGAAAATATCTTATACAAACAACGATAATATCATGAACTCAACGGTGAAATGGCCCCGTAGACCTTTTTTTTTGCAAATCTGACCCACATGCGACAAAAAAAGAGCAAAAGTAGCCCCCTCATTGAGCGCCGAAGAGCCCGTAGGGGACACGTGTCGCACTATGGAACCGTGGTAGGGCGCTGGGGCATGGCATCGCATGACTGGCGCGGGAGGAGGAGGCCTGCCACGCTTACTGTGCATAGAAGCAAAGCTCTAGCGCTCCTCGACACCCTTCCGCACTACTAAACCGCGGTAGGTGACATGCATCGCCTGTCGAGTCTTCTACGCTCATACATGAGGCTATTTTTGTAATACTTATCGCACGGGGGCTAGTTTTGAAAAAGAAAAACACTAGAGGGGCTGCTACAGTATAATTTTCTAATCCCATATCCACTGATAGTTGTAGTTGCACTTAAGCTCTTCCAAAGTTTTGTTAAATTAATTTATCTCATGCACTAATTAGGTTTTTGTACGGCAGCCTTTACTGTTTCTATTCCTTTCACCTTTTCCACATCTTTTTTTTAATTATGTATTAGACCTCACGAGTCACGAGACCAGAGTACCAGACCTAGTAGCTACTGATATGGTACACCTTATGATCCCGAAGTCAGTTTATAATTCTGAATCTTGTGTGAGCCATGTATACAGACTAGCGGATAAAATTAACCGTTATATATACAGTGTTATGAAAAACGGCCGACACGACAGATTAATCAGTGACACTGACTAAACCGTCACGAATAGTTTAACTAGAGTTCAATTAATGCAATCGAACGATTAATTGAACGCACAATCTGATTAATCGGCTGTTTTTTCGATTAATCATTTTTTCCAATTTAATCACAAAAATAGCTTATTTTTATTCACTAAGTACGTTAAATTAGTTTATAATATTGTATTAGTGTTTATAGTATGTACCTTTTGGATGAATTATAAACAATAAAATGTAAAACATATGTTGTAGAGTGATAATTTACGATAACTTTGGGTAACTAAAATATTTTTAATTAATCCTAAATGTGAATAAATATATTAATAAGAATGCATAATCGTTCGTTAAATTTCAATTAATCGGTCATATTGTGATTAATCGTTTAGCGGTACCACGTCCGTCCGTCGAGCGCATACCATTTTTCGTAAAACTGCTCTCATGTGGTATCTATTCTGATTTAGAAAACGGAAGAAAAGGAAAGATCCAAATGGCAATCCTTCCTTCTGTTGATTCGATTGCCTCTCCCGTCGATTCACTCGAGATTAATTTCTGCTAATTACACCCCAATCGTTAGCTCTTCTGCTTCCAATTTCGATTGGTACGCGCTGCTCGCCTTTCTTTGCCCAAGCCGCTGCCCATATCCTTCATTCGTGTCTAATCATTCTGATCGTTCCCGGCTCCGGCAGCCCGTCTACGGTTCGACGACCGCCCGTCGTGCGACACTTGCACTGCTGTTCGATCGTTGTTCGCAATGCGGTTGTCGCTGTAGCTAAGCTAGCTATTCTCTACCTGACTCTTCCTGCCCTTTTGACTTGCAAGACTGGGATTAGGGTCAGTGGTAGGAGTGACCGTCGCTGCCACTTTTGGACTACGATTACGACTGATTTGTTTGCCTGCCTGCCACTTTCTGGCAGAATTTTGTTCCTTCTTCCTAAATTCGCCTTTACTTCTTCATATGTGGCTGAGCGTGTTTTCTTCAGTCGTAGCATCTAGCAATTGGAGGTGTGCGGCAGAATTTTGATTCCATCAATCTATGACATGCTTGAGTCATTAGCAAAAGATGGTTGTTTTGAGACGCATTGTACTTCGGCTGGTCTCGCAGAATTGATGGCTGTTTTTTTACGAATTTTTATTTTAAATAATACATTTTTTTATTCAAATTGTAAAAATATATCTCGATCTCAAAAAATTACAAAAATATACTTTTATCGCCCGTATATGGGGCGATCGCCGTGATCGCCCCATATACGGGCGATCGGTGCAGCTCTGAACGCGCGATATTTCCTCTGTCTGCGGTTAGTTCCTAAAGAAAATCATAACTTTTTCATATGATGTCGGATGAAGATGAACTTTATATGAAAATTATAGCTCTCGACGGGATCTACAACTTTTGTATACAAACTTTTTTAATTTGAATCCATTTAGATGGTCAAAAATGTGATAGAATGTTCAGATCTAAAAATCAGATCTGTTTTAGATTTGAAACTTCTATCTCATTTTTGGCTATCTACCTGGATTCAAATGAAAAAAAATTGTATACAAAAGTTGTAGATCCCGTCGAGAGATACAATTTTTATATAAAGTTTATCTCCATCCGACATCATATGAAAAATTTATGATTTTCTTTAGGAACCGCAGACAGAGAAAATATCGCGCGTTCAAAGCCGCACCTGTCGCCGCCCTATATACGGGCGACACAGTTATATTTTTACAATTTTTTAAGATCGAAGTATATTTTTGCAATTTGAATAAAAAATTATATTATTTAAAATAAAAATCGTTTTTTACCCCACCTCTTCTTTTTGTTTTTGCAAAAATAGCTCCTTACATTTTTTTTTTAAATTTAGCTCTCTTCCCCACGGCGGAAGTCGTGGCAGGCAACATCTGTAGCCTGTCACGCACAGGGAGTGCGGGAGGCCGACGTGCCGCAGTTCTGGAGCACGAGAGGCCGACGGCGCAAGAGCTAGCGCCGAGCGCGGCAGCACCGAGGCGCGAAAGGAGGAGACACTACGGAGAGGTAGCGTCGAAGCAGGCGTGGCGCGCGGGAGGAGTCGTGCCATGGAGGAGAGCGTGGAAGGCCCTTTTAGGTAGGAGAGCGTGGAACGTGCCTTCAGCGGTGAGTAAGGAGCAAGATTTGTGAAAAAAATTCAAAAAAGCTATTTTTTTAAAAGAAAAAGGAATAAAAGAAAAAGGGCAAAACAGTGATCGCTTTGGTCTCGCATCGGTAATCCATGCATAGGTGAGAGCTCGTGATGCTTTCAATGGCTCCTGCCACTGTACTGTAAACTCTATGTTTTTTGGTCGTTTAAACTACCATTACTGCACAGGTGGCATGCGCTAGAGCATCTAGTTCCACAGGTGAGGAGATGATCCTATGTGTACGCTAGAGACAATTTGATCGATACTGCGATGGTTCAACTTCAGAGGATGTTTGATGTATTTGGCTGTATTGACGTCGTTTTTTTCCATTTTTAGCTCACATCCGGGTGTATTCGTAGAAATAGCCCTTTCCTACGGGGTAATTGCGCAGAATATGATTTTCCGCGGTTCGCTGACGCGGCGAGGAGATACCCGCGGCGAGCTAGCGCGGCAAGGACTTTCCCGCGGAGTGCTGGCACGGAAAGCAAATCTCGCGGAGGGCGGGCGCTGCGTCGAAATGCCGCGGCAGGGCAGCGCAGCACATTAAACCCTGCCACGGCATTATTTTTTTGTAATTCAATTTTTTTTTTAAAAAAATGAGTGCATAGTGCGCGAAATTTTGGGACGAAAATGAGAAGACTTGATGTATTTGCAAGAATGGCCCGCAGGAGGCAAATTATGACGCCCCCACTCTGGCTGACCAGGTCAGAACCAGTGAAAACATCATAAAGCAGAGTGCGTCAGGATCAGCTAAGGAAAATAACACATATACAAATAGAAACTTCCATCGAATAGTACTCGAGGATTTATTCTTAGAGTACTTATAGTACTATCTTAGATCCGACTACGATAATTTCTACACCGCCCACCTACATATTACATTATTATTCTAGTGTCTCCCTCCTGAGGGTATTTCATTCCGCCAGGTCATGGTCGTCTGAGCCCTCGTATTCATAGCTCTCCACAGCAACATCAACATCAACATCATCATAATAATTCATATCATCATAAAAATCACCTTCTATCTCATTTGGGTTGGTGGACTCAACAGATTCTGTAAACCAACAGAGAAAGTAAGACTAAGTACTCCAGTAGTCAGTAAGCCACAAAAATTTATGCATGAGTATAAAATTATACTTTTCCGGCCACCGAGCCATCACTTCAAGTAGCTCTTTACCCAAAGTACCCATTTACCCATTTGTTAGAAAGTGTCAAGTTTTAACTTTTAAATCTACCGACGACAAAACAACATGGGGTCTTACATCTTATGTTAGAGGAAAACCCACACGACGCACTTCCAAACCCGGAAGCTAGGAGTTATATCACATTTAATTCTGATCAGAGGTGTACTGCTTTTCCCATAGCATCACTTGGCTTATTGTCCAACCAGTGCGCTTCCTTAGACGCACTAATAAGCCAAGGAAACAGAACCTTTAGCCAATCGTACTCTGACCTCTACCATTCCGCCTTGCCTCACCAAAGGCACGCGGATTGAGACTCCTTTCCTGACGTCTCGCCCTGGGGTGACTGTCCCTCTATGGCACAGTCACCTTCTTACCCTTGGCAGGGACAGATACTCATTGGTTACTTAGTTCAGTCCGTCCCATACAGGATCTATAGTCAGCACAATTTGCGCCGTTTTTGAAGTAAGCACCAGTTTGCTTTCAACCTTAAATGATATCCTATGTGGAGGAGCCCTAACTTTCACAACAACCCAACCGGGATTGTTCACACCCTGAACTCCACCCACCAATTATTTCCACAACCCTGCCTGGGTTATAGTTTTACCAATGGATCTAGCTAATCCACTTGACATGTTTTAATTTCTTTTAAAAATTAATATTTTGGGATGAATATAAGAGTTTCAAAATAGCCCAACCACAAAACCAGTTCATAAGACATGGTCGAAGGGCGACTTGTCTGGATGCGTGACTACAGAGTTGTCCACAGCAGTGAGTGGCTCTAGATGTTCCCCGATGTTATCGGGTAGATTTCCTAATGAGAAAACCAAGGATTTTAACATTCAGAATTTTTCTAATTAGAGTTACATTGGAATATAGCCTTTTTTTACTGTGTGCTTTACATGCCAATTTACTATTATGGTTGTATTTTGAAATAGCGATGATTTGCTTATTTTACCTTTATATGCTTTGCATGGGTGAGTGTTAGGAAGTTAGATCATAAATTTAATTTAGAGAAAAGAAAATAGAAAAACAAGAAATAAATTTGGATTTTTTATTGTTTTCTTGATTTATTTTCTTTTATGTTAATTAGCCTCGGTAAAACATACATTGATTTATTTTATATTTTTATTTATTCATCCCTCCATTCATTTATTTATATATATCTGTTTATTTATTTATCTATCAATTTATTACTTATTTAACTATTCTTATTTTATAAGCATATTACATTTATTTATTTATTTTTATTATAGACCCAGCCCAAAGGCCTGGCCAAACCCTAATCCTAATCCTAAAACTAACCCTCACTCTCTCTTTCCTCTCACTTCACCCGGTCGCCGCCTCTCTCCCTCCCTTCTCCTTTCTTCTGCCCCATAGCCTTCCCCTCAAGACGTCGCCTCTTGGCCTCCCCCATCACGCGCCGCCGCCGATGGCCCCTGGCTTCCAGCCCCTCACCTCCTCCGGCTTCCCCCTCTCTCTCTCTTATGCCGCTGCCTCGCTCTCGCGCTCCCGAGATCTCTCGCGCGCGCCACCGTTGGCTCTCGGCCACCCGGTTTCCCCCTCCCTCTCGCACTCGCCTTCCCCTTTGGCCCCAATCAACAGGTTCGGCGTCCCTTGCCGACACCGGCCCTCGGGCACCGCCGCCTGGATTCGGCGGATCTAGCCACTTCCGACAGCTCCTCTTCCCTTCCCCACACCGAGCTAAGCAACTCCACTCCTCTCTAATTTCTCCCTTTTCTTCCCCTTCTCCACTTACCCATTTCTCTAATTTTTGCGCAGGTGGGGCAGCATTGCTGCCCCTGGGCTCGTCGTCACAGTAGTTTTCTCGTCGAAAATGGGGCCTGACTCATGAGCCGTAGGTGTGGGGGGGCAGTGAACCCCCACTCCTCTTCCCCACACCAGCCTCGACCTCAACTTCCCTCAGCCACAGCTAGGGTTCACCCCGCCACACGCTTTCTACAAGCTAAGTGCTTTCCCACCTTAATCTCCTTTACTTCATGTGCCCTTATCACTCTTTGTGCAATGCTCTAGGTTTTGAATTCATAGATGCTAGCTTCGGTATTATATCTGTTGAGCTACTGAGTAACATTTGTGCATAAAGAACATATTGATAGTATTTACTGGGGTCACTACTGGACTACTCTACTCTGTGCTTAGATGTGCTGAGTTTGTGAAAATAGGGAATCAATACATTGCCAAATTTTGAGTGAGAAAAACAATTATGTGCATCTCTGTTGTTCTATAAATATTCTTGCTCATGACAGGGAGTGCATTTAGGTCACTGATTTACAAGTATTGGACAAATGGTCTGAGATTTAGTAACTTTGTTGTGAGCACTTTCACCTTGGTCTCAATCTAAGTAACTCTCGTTATAGAATAGATTTACTCTGGGGTTGATAGATTAAAATGTATGCATTATCTTTTATTTGGGAAGTGCAAGTGTATGCTTGTGTTATACATTCTCTATGATTAGTGTACATGATTTAATGTCGAGCTTTTTGTATATCGTGATAAACTAAACCCTGTCTGAATTTGTGTGATGGACCATGCCTAAATTTGTGTTGATTCATTGGGAGCAAGGGGCAATATAAGTATATGGTTCTGTAATGAGGGCACAGAGATCTGGTAGTAGGGGTATATAAGTTTTGGAATTGTGTGCATGTCTATGCTAGAACAGAGGGTGCATCCTGATTGCTATAATGCACTGTTTAGATTTGATTCCTCATATCTTCTGAAGTTGTGTGTTCATCCGAGGTATGTATGTGTGTAGTTTGGAGTGTCTCCTACACAATGGCAAGACCAATTTCACAGTGCAGTTTTATGCCCTTCCAGTAATGGGATTAGTTCAACTATCATATGTATTTGTGTATGGATCTAAATCCTTGCGGTTAAGATGTGTATGATTCAAAGGATTGACCTTCTGTGTGATGTGATTAGTGGGACCTTAGTTTGCTCAAGCTCTTAGATTTTATTTGGATGGTGCCATATGATATTTATGGTTTAACTCGGTATGATTTTATTTTGAGCTCAAATGGAATGCCTGCACTGTTATGTTCCACTTGTTACTAATCTTCCTGACTATAGAGGAAATGGAAGCACCAAAACATGCAATTAAGCTATTTAATCAACCTTTAGCCTTTATTCTTAGTAGTTTCTCAAGTTATTTAGCAATGCTGTTTCAGATGTACATTTGCACTTTGAATTAGTACGAGTGACTAGTATTTAATGCTACTGAATGGTAATGAGGGGTAATGTACTCAAACTAAAACTTGTGCATCTTTTTCTACAGAGAAGGGTGGAAGTGGCAGGGGAGAAGAGATGGTGATTGCCTTTTTTTCTAGCCAGCTCCCCCCTTTACTCCCACAAGCTAAGTGCTTGGCCTCTTCCCATGTATTACTAGTGTACTATTAGATCCATTTTCAGACTGAGTCGGCATTAGTTGTAGGTTTTATGATGTGATTTATATCCAAATCGATTGTGAGCTAGAGATGTCTAGCATTAGATTTCATATACTGGCATATTGAATTCTCTTGTGATTATTTGTGTATGAGCTAGACATCTGGTCCTTGCATATTGTGATTAATAGAGAAGGTATATCTAGACGGCGAGGTGAATGTCGATGAGTTGTAATCTAGTAACAGAGAGTGGTATATGCATTGGGGTTTCTGTGCTTTCTTGCTTAAGACAGAACGAACTTGATCTTGCATGATTTCTTTCAAATGAGTATATTAGAAATTGCTTATTACCAACGTGAATATATGCTAACATTAATGTATTGATCATGATATTGTGTATGAGACTATGTGGTTGTTGAAGCTCACTTTCATTCCATATTGTTCTTATGATACTGCACTATTCATTTTATTGTTTGTACAACATCATGCTTAGCAATCTTAATTTCTACTTAATTTCTACCACCATTCATCACTACTTCATATAAACGAAGCAAGGCAATTAGATCTTTGATGATTGGCACCTTTCTCATTGCAGGAGGCAGGGAGGGAGTGGCAGGAGAGGAAAGGGACAGAGCTGCTCTTTTTCTTCTCCTTCTTGATCGGGTTTTCCTCCTCTCAGGAGAGAAGGACAAACAGGTAGGTTAACTACTGTCTGGTGAGTAATGATGAGTAGTAGAGTCTCTGGTTTCCTGCATTTGACTTGTTTTTATACTGCTGTGAACCAAAATTGCTGGTTGTAGCCAGGTTTTGGGGGCAAAACTATGGGTTGGAGGGGTATCCGTGGGCTGGCAGGGCAAGTGGAGGACATGCAGGTCTTCCCTTTCCACCTGGCTGTGAGCATGGGCAAGGAATAGGCAAAAGTGCAAGGCAACCAACTAGAGAGGGATGGGTAGAGGTGAATGGCAGCTGGCTGTGAAGTTTCAGGGCATAGAAGCAAGTAGTGTGTTATGTATAACTGGTTTTGACTTTACCGTATTAGGTCATATTTCTTTTGTGAGCTATTGAGAACTGAGATATAAATGCTTTGTATGAGATAAGGACTGTATCCTTTTTGAGTTGGGAGTGAAGACTGACACAAATGATAGTTGTAAAGAAATCTTTTTAATCCGCTTATGCGAATGTGTGAGAGTTTACCTCTATAATTTGTATTAGTGTTTGTGATCAACAATGTAAGGTCTGTTGTGTACTATTTGAAATGAAGTCTCCTGATTTGCCTTTAGATGGTCTGGACCTACTGGATTGGTTGTAGGCATACTAGATTGGTTGTGGTGTTACTGACGCTCAAATTGAATGATAATCATGAAAATTGTGAAATGTGCTTTGATTGAATTGAGGTTGTGCGAAGATGTGTATTTTATATTTGATGCTGACATTTGGGTAGCCTTGTGTATATGTTAATAGCTAACATTGGATGTGTAAGCACTTGTGTGGATATGCTGTTGTGTTGGCAGCGTGTAGAAGCACTTATATATATGATTATTCTTGTACGAGGTTATTCATCGTATGCACTTAATTGTTGCTTTTAGTATTTTTGCTAATATGAATGTATCTATGAATGACTTATTTGCCCTAAGGAATTAAACCTTGTTGACATATGATTGTGATTAAGCAATTGAATTAATATTGATGTGTCTATTGTTCATGCAACAATTATTTATAGGTATATGTATATTTATACGGAATGACTTGTGTTAGGACGTCTGTTTTTTTCGGACGCTTGAACATTTTTCCCCATGTCTGCAATATTTTCTTCCTACGCGTGCAACATTTTCCTTCGATAACAGTAGAAATGTCCGTGCGGAAATAAATGTTGCAGACGTTGAAAAAAAATTGCACCGATGCGTCCGAGAAATGAACAGTGGTCGGACGCCCGATTGCTAGTTATTCCCATATTTATATGCATTTGTATAGTCTTCTTGATTATCATGTATTTTGATTGTGGCAGAGGTTAACGCAAGTTAATATGACTTAGTGTATTAAGAGAAATAAGATGGCTTAATACGCTCATTGATCTTTTAAGTATTAGAATGCTATGGTTTGACTATATGCCTTAGAGTATCCATCTAAAGTTTATGAGTCTACTCTAAGTATTGATTAGAAAATATGTAGACAAAAACACGGTCAAGCTAAATGACGAGTATTCATACAATGGGTACCTCAGCAGCCCGGAATAACGAACGGGCTGTCCCAAGCCCAGCTCCGACCAAAGGCCACACGGATCTGCAAAGGACACTCGACCCCGACCTAACAAGCTGCTCCAAGGTCGTCCCCGACCTAACGGGGCGTCCGACCCCCGCCACATGTCGGACTCCCCACCGGCTCCAACAAAGCCGAGGCAATCTCCGCCAAGGGCCAAGTGTCAGGCCTCCGCCGGCCATCGGCCACGTGGCCTACGGACATGACTGCTCGAAGTGACCGTGCGGGGGCAAGTGGCTCTTTCCCAAGACAGCACGAAGGTTGCTAAAGTCAAGACTCCAGTCTCATCGTCCGATCCGCGCCAAGATGGAGATCGCTCCTCCCGAGGCAAGACTAAAGACTCAATATGATGTCGGCGTCCGTCGACCCAGAAGGCAAAGCGGTCTGCTGCTTTCCCAATGAAGCAGCTAACTGATCTACTCGATGAGCCCACCAACCAGGTATGGGCAGAAGGGGAGGTCGACCAACCACCAAGACCGAGGGTCAGAACTCTTAGCATAGATGTCTTCATCCTTCCCTCTCCCGACTTTCCATGTAACCTGCCCCCTCCGACTATATAAAAGGAGGTAGGGTCTTTTGGGGAAAGGGGGGACGAAAAAACGGTCTCTCTCGCCCTCCTCTCTAGATCCCTCAACGAATAGGCTGTTTACGTTCTCTCGTTCGAGCCCCCCAGCTCCCGCTTGTAAACACTGTGCAGTCTTCTGCTCCTAAAGCAATATGATAAACACCACACGAACTGGAGTAGGGATATTCAGCACGAACCAGTATACATCTTGGGCTTTTTAGACTAACCATTCAAGGAGAGGGAGCGCGAGGCCCCTTAGACTTACAAATTTACTTGCCGGTGACTCGAAACCCCGACACTAAAAATCTAAATTGGTGTTTAGGCGTGTGTGATTTATAATATTGGGTCTGATAACATAACCTATGTTGATTTAAAATCTTTGGTCTTATAACATAACTTGTGTGGATCCAATCAAAATTATGTTTTATGTATTTGGCATTTGAATGTGATGATAAAAGTAATTGTAGTATTATGCACTTCTAATATAATTTTAATGATTCATGGTTATCTATATGTCCATAAAATATATTGTTAAGTGCAGGCACCATCGATTTTATTGTTACGGTTTACTGGATTTTGTTTCGGTTGGAGTGATGCGTCGAGTAGAGATCAAAACTAGGGTAAAAGTTTTAGTACCTGAAAGGTCAAGTGTCGTCGATTTTGAGTTGGTCCTATTGGTGGGTTTTTACACAAATCCCGCGCCATGGCAGAGCTGAATTGTAGTTTGCAGCGCCATCGGCCCGCGGGAAAAGAAAAAAAGAAGCTGCGCAATTGTACAACGGGAAATGTATGGAAAATATTTTTTTATAATTTTTGTTACAAAATATTTTTTAAAAAATATAGAAATTATAAATGCATCAACAAATTTTGTAGATAAATAATAAATGTTTGAACAGAACTTGTTACGAAAAGAATTTTTCACTGTTCTAGCCCCCTAAAATATTTTTTTTGTAGAATTAGCCCCGTGCGTTTTTTTAGCAAAAATAGCCCCTGGCCCGCACGTGCCACACACAGGTACTTGCGTGTTGTATATTTTATATGGGGAAGTAGGTTGGACTGTATTGTCACATCCATTGTTGTTCTTGGAACTGGTAAAGTCATTGCATGTTTAATGTTCGAAAATGACGGAAGGAATGAAAGATATCATTTGATAATAAAGGGGGATTACATGGCGCATACAGTTTGGTTCAGTTCCCATGTTCTCGTTCGTACTTTGGACGATACAAATAGCGGCACAGAGCAGCCATAAACATGGAGAAAGTACGATACAAGTGCGTCTTTTGGAATTGTAAAAGGGCGGGATGAACTACACTTTATGGGAGAAGGGTATTAAGGCTCGAATAGGTAACCGTACGGCACCCACATGGAGTGTTGATCGTCAGGACGGCGTAGACGGGGCTATTGGTCAAGGTAGTGGCAGCATAACTGCAGTTGGCATTGCTGCAGCAGTAGTAAGTGTGGTAGTCGCTGCCAAGGTGGATGACCTCCTCATTGTTCCTCTCCCTGAGCCTTTGACGGCGTAGGTCGTCGTTCTAGGTCTGGAGCTCCAAATTCTACCTGCGAAGCTGTTCATTCTCAGTCTTGACTTCGGTGAGCTCCTCTTCCTTTTCATCAAGGCGTACCAGCAATTTGTAGATGTAACATTCAGCATATGTGGGAAACGGTTCGTCCACCTATTCAGTGAATTTGCAATCCTCGGTTTGCAAGTAAAAGTATGTGTCATATAGCGAGACATGCGCCGAATGGTATGTAAGAGTTGTAGCTGTTACCATGAATAGAGGGCATCGGTAGAAACAACGTGTTGGGCTGGCATTGAACTCGTTGCAAGCCTGCACAATAGCGTCGAAGTCATGCTTGTATGTTGGCCACTTTAGGGGGCGGAGTGGGAGGCCATCGTGGATTGGATTTTTAGGGCCGTAGTAGTCCCTTGTTCGAATGGGAAGATATGGACTGGGGGATCAGGGTCTTGGGGATTGTAGATTTGATGGACCTCGAGTGAAGGGTCGTGGCCTCGAAACCATGAAGGGTTGGCACCTCGAGGTGTGGTCTGACCCTGTGAGAGCATCTAGGCTCCCTATATTGTAAATTATGCTTATTTTATAGGTTTTGGTGTTGATGACTAAAAAGGATACTTAGTGAAAACCAATAACAGTCAGATTTGATGATCAATGCTAAGGTGTTTTTGTAGTTTTGGCTTGGGAGTTGATTCAAGCCATATAGTTAGAATCAACATACTATTAAGAGGGATTATAAATAAGAAATGATCTTGGTTCTATTGCAAAATCGCTAAGATTACTTGGAGCATAGGACTTTTCATGATTCTCTCTCAAAAATCCAGAGCTTTATCTTCTTAGCCAAAACAATTTTTCTGGACCAAACTTCATTCTTTTTAGGTGCTCTAAGATCCTAAGTTCAAATTCCAACCGAGCGTACACCATGTTCGCCCGACCGATATTTTTGGTTCGGCGTTGAAAAATTCTCTTCACTAAGCGTTTTCCATGTACACCGGACCGACTTTCTCAGTCCGACGTTAAGAATTATTTTTCAACCAAGTATACACTATTTTTGTCGGACCAATATAACATCTTTCTTTAATTTAGTCCGGCATAAGTTATATATTCATCTTAAATATATTCTAGTCTATGTTAAGAATTATTTTGCTTAAATCTTAACCAGAAATATGAAGTTTGATGCAGACCAGAATTATATGTGTATGCCGGACCTACTTTTTCGGTCCGGCGCAAACCTGTTTCGCTTTGATAAATCCAGCCGTTTTTTAATGTACGACGGACCAACTTTTTCGGTTCGGCGCAAACGTTATTTGCTGGTACTCAAAAGAAACAAAACCATATGTTCACCGGACCAACTTTTTCGGTCCGACGCAAGCATTGTCTTTCTGATATCAAAAACAAACAATATACGTGTACGACGGACCAATATTTTTGATCCGACGCAAATAGGTCACTCTGAGTACAATTATGCTTCTCCAATCCTATGTACCCCGGACCAAAAATTTCAGTCCGGCGTGAGTGTATAATTTGACTTACGACCCACACACCCTAAAATTCTTATAAAAAGGGCAGCAGTTGACCTACCCCATCTAACCTACCAACCCCCAACGGGCAAATGGTAGGTATAACGGTTATTTCTGTTCAGGATCTATATATAGAATGCCTGGGTTCTCAAACGAGATATAGAGCTTCACACTTACACATCCTTGATATCCTAAACATCTTTTGACATCGTTCAAATCATATACAACTCTTGATATTTAGAATTCCTAAGCTTCATTTTCATCAAGAGTTTGAGCTTGAACTCAAAAAAACACAAACATTCATTCTGAATATTTAGAGTACTTGCTCCAAGCTAAGTCTAGTTTGCATCTAGCTACTGAACCAAGAGACAAGGCTTATGGATAGTCTATTACTCTTGGAACTAGCTGTTCCTAGACGGTTGGAGAAGCTGTTGGTGCGACCTATCCAACATAGATTGTGGAAGGCCACCATTACTGTGAAAGGTTAAGACTCACCTCACTGGAGTAGTGAAAGAGTCAAGATAGTGGAAAACCAAAAGCTATTGAGATTGGCTGTTTGGTGGAGCAATACTTCTGAAGAAGTGCTCTAACGGGGACGTAGGGGTGATCTCTGAACCTCGGTGGAAAATTCTTGAGTTCTCCTGTGTTTGGTTTATCATTGCTTATTATTCTCTCATTGTTTCTCATTCGAAATTCCATTCCATACAAAATTTTCTTGAATAAGTGTTGTGCTGGACCTTTATACTAATTACTTCCATTTCTATTTTTATTGAGAAAAGTTTTTCATAATATTTAAAAAGGTTTTAAAGTTGCCTATTCCCCCCCTTTAGGCCAACTTGGTCCTACACCCTGTCTTCCCATCCTACGGCTTGAGGTGCCTCCTCTTTCTATCATTGCAATGGAGTGGAGGTTGGGCTACTGAAAAAGTGCTGCCTGGATGGCCGGTGGTTTTATAGGCATTGTGTAGTTCATGCAGGGCTGATAGAGTGGGGGTAGAGTGTCCTCACTTTGGTCTGAGAAAGCTGACTGCAGCGTATTGTCGCTTCGGTCTGAGAAAGAGGTGGGCAGAGTGTTGTCAAATTGAGTTGACAAAGAAATACCTATTTTGTTGTTAAATCGGGCTGACAAAGCAATAGGTAGTGTGTTATACAATCGGCCTGAAAAAGCTGATGGATGTGTGTTGTCCAATCGTCCTAACAAAGCTGCTGGCTTCGTGTTGTCCAATCTGACTAACATAAATGCTGACTTCGTGTGTTCAATTCACCCTACCATAGCGTGTTCGATGCGGTAAACCATGTGGGACTGTGTTGTCATGTACATATAAAATTATATATGGCTGAACACAATTTGTTACAAGATACCATACTGGTAGGGTAATACAATTTATTTTAACAAAAAAAAATTGTAGCTCGTTTTTTGTTGAAACCTAGTGATGACGACACGCAAAATTACTAAAACTAGAAAAGTGTGATTTTAATCCAAATTCACGGCCACCTTTTAGGAGCCATCCTGATAGCAAGCAATCCTCGTGCATTTCACACTAGAAGCATGAATATAGGGCTGGTGATCCAACTCTAGTTAATGTTAGTCCCCAAGGTTCTGGTGCTCTAACTCCATTTAATAGTAGTCCCTAAGGTGATGGCGCTAAATCTCCAGTTAACGTTTGTTCCCAAGGTGCTATATCCAATGGTTGGCCGTTCTGCAAGTGTACTGTTGGGAAGTGCAAAAAATTGACAATCAAAGGGGGAAGGCTTGTACGTATGCCATGTAACAACTTTATATAAGTCTACCCCTTTGATTGTTAATTTTTTGCACTTCCCAGCAGTACACTTGCAGATCAGCCAACCATTGGATATAGCACCTTGAGAACAAATGGTAACTGGGGTTGTAGCGCCATCACCTTGGGGACTAGTATTAAATAGAGTTAGAGCACCAAAACCTTTGGGACTAACATTAACTAGAGTTACAACAACAACCCTATGGCCATGCTTCCAGTGTGAAATGCACGAGGATTGCTTGTTGTCAGGATGACTCCTAAAAGAAGGCTGTGAATTTGGATTAAGATCAGATTCCTCGTGCCATGCAAAAAGGGTGTATGTCTAAAGGCATATAGTAATTACACATATGAAGTACGAACCAGTTAGACGCGTGCGTAGCTCCGCAAGTCGTAGTGGGTATCCTATGTCACGGAAAGGGCCTCGTCAAGTTGGCTGGGTCCTAGTTGTTGGTCACAGAACATTTCTTGCACCCACCCAGGAGGCTGCATTGCAATGTACTGTTAGTGTTGTGGACAAAAGAGAGTGCACCAAGTAACTTAAATTATATGAAGCACTTACCAATACCAGTTGCGGGGTCATGGAGTGCTGTGCCCACTGGCTGAACTCCTCCCTAGAAACATGTGCGCATGTAGTGTTAGCTCAGTTCCACAACGCGAATCACTTTAACTGGACAAAACATACCTACCATGGCGCCAGCACAGATGATGATTCCACACCATAATCATGCGCGGTGTAGGTCTGGCTGAACCAAGTCTCGCGAGGTGGGTGATGCGATAAGCGTGCTAGCACAAACGTACCCCAAGCCGAACTTGTTGGTGGCAAGTCCTGATCGGGAGTGTCCACGTCAGAGTCTGTGTCGACCTCAGAAGCTCTACGTGTCAGCGGCGGTGCAGGTGCTTCATGTTCCCGCCTGTATGATGACGATGGAAGGAGACTTCGATCCCGCACGCATGCCGTAAAGGGACATGACATGTAGGGAAATATTAGGTAGCTGCAATGCTAAGAAGTTCGACAGGTGAAGATACGTTCAATAGCAGTTAATAATTTCATTCGGACAGAATGTACCTCATGTGGCACCTGCATAGATGATATGCCTACACTGTAGTCGTGCATGTTGTAAGGGGTGTAGGTCTGGCCGAACCCAAAATCCCAAGGTGTTTGCTGCGGTAAGCGTGCTGGTGCGAACGTACCCTAACTCAAACTTGCAGGTGGAAAGTCCCGATCAGGCGAGTCTGTGTCGGAGTCTGTGTTAACCTTGGGAGCTGTAGGTGGCGTTGATGGAGCAGGTGCTTCATGTTGGTACCTAGACGATGATGGAAGGAGAGAGTGATCACTGCGCGCATGCTGTAAAAGGACATGGCATGTCCAAAAAGGTTACTGACGAATACTTATAACAGGGGTACCCCAACGGCCCGACGTGACGAGCCGGCGGCCTCAAGCACAGCTCAAGCCCAACAGGCCGCTCCCGACCCACTACTGACCAAGCACTGCAAGTCACACGAGACATCCCTTCCCGACCGATCGAGGGAAATGTCTCCGACCAAGCTGAGCTCCCGACCCCCGTAGCGGGTCGGGATCCCCTGACTCCGATCGTGCCAAGACAACCCCTGCCAAGGGCCGCGTGTCAAAGCCTCTACCGATAATGACCACGTACCTACCGGATGGGGTCAATCGAAGTGACTATACAAGGCGGTGGCTCCTTCCTAGAAGGTTTAATGGTCGATCAAGGCACGCCCGATCCCATCGATCGGTCACATACGATGCTAAGACACGCTCTATCCCGAGGCAACACCCGTCATGCGCGACAACGCCAACACTCGTAAGGTTCGCAGAGGGTAGGTACGCCGTTTCCCGGGGAAATACCTAACCGCCCTGGCCAACTAGGCTACCGACCCAGCATGGGCAAGACGGGTGGTGATCAGTCAGCAGAACGAAGGACCGAAGCCCCTAGTGTAGGTCATCTCGTCCTCTCCCAATTCTCGATGTAACCTGCCCCTTCCTTTCGTATAAAAGGAGGCAGGAACCCCCGTAGGAGGGAGGATCGAATCCATCTCGCTAAGCCATTAGCACTCTCGCTTGTAAAACTTTGTGCAGTCATCTGTACTGAAGGGAATACAACGCCACCACACGAACTGGAGTAGGGACCTTCGGCCCGAACCAGTATACATCTTGGACTTTTGAGTCTAACCATTCAGGGAGTGGAACGCGCGGCCCCTTAGACTTACAAATTTACTTGCCGGTGCTCGAAACGCCGACAGTTGGCGCGCCAGGTAGGGGTCTTCGCGCGTCTTCATCACCATCTCCGGATTCCGCTTGCCTCCCTGATGGCATCTTCCACCCGCGACGACATGACTGCGTCGGGGAGCCAGATCTGCTTCGGCTCCCCCAACTTTGCCGTCACCTCGGCGGGAGGGCTTACGCTCATCCCCGCCGCCACCGAAGCCCGCGCCCGGCCAGCACGGGCGCCATCTCCGGCGACCGCCAAGCTCCGGCTTGGCGCCCTGCGAGTCCCAAAGCGAGCCGGGAGCGCCCGCCGTCTGGCGAAGCTCGTGGGCACAGGCGGTGGCCGTGTCACCTCCCGCAGCTCACAACTTGTGGCTATGGTGGCTACATGCCGGCCTCTATCCACGAGCTGCTGGAAGACTCTTCCAGCCACGACTCCAGCTCCGACACGGAGTACCATGCCCGCGGGCGGCACTCTCGCAAGTGCAACATGGCGGGCACGGTCGATTTAATCATAACCCCCGCGATTCACGGGGCCCCATCCGCACTGCGAGGCGCAGGAGGAGGAACACCAGCCAGCGGCGTCGAACGCTCAAGCTCGCGCGGCAGAACTCCAGGCAGGCGCGCCAAGAGCCGGATAAGCGAAGGTCGAAGCTCGACCACCTCGAGCTAACTCGAGCGAGATGATCCCGCGACCCAACAGTGCCGGCGACGCGCGCGACGCGCGCATGTACACCACAAGCTGGCGGAAGAATCAGACGGCCCTCAGTTCTTCTGGCTGCGATGCAATGCTTCGAGGCCTTCCGGAGCCCCCATGCAAGCGAGCGTGGCGCGGCCGCGATCTTGCCGAGGCCTTCCGGGCCGGCCGACCCGAGGCCAAGGCCACGTGCGTAACCTCCGGGCCGGTGGAACGTCGCGGCCGTGCAACACATGCAGGCCTCCGGCTCCTACCGCTCCGGCGCCACCTCTGGCCACCGGGCCCGTACCGCCGCTCGAAGCCGGCTGGGTCCGGCGAAGGCGGCGCCACACCACGAACCACCCCAGGCCTCGCGCACCCCGGTGCGCCAGCGCCTCGGCGACGCCTACGACGTTCGCGCCACCCTCGAGTGCGGAGAAAGGCGCGGAGGAGGCCGTCCACTCACGTATTGTGGACGGCGGCGCCACCGCGCAGCCTCAAGCCCGATGGTCCCGGACCACGGGCTTTACCAGGAGATCCGTCGGTATTTCCTGCCGGTCGGCGCCCACAAACATCGCCAAGTACACTGGGGCCACGAACCCAGGTGTCTGGCTTGAAGACTACCGGCTCGCATGCCGGGCGGGGGGAGCGACGGATGATCTCTTCATCATCCAGTACCTCCCCATCTACCTTGCGGACTCGGCCCGAGCTTGGCTCGAGTACTTGCCCGCCAAAACCATCAGGAACTGGGCCGACTTGAAGACCCTCTTCGTCGGCAACTTCCAAGGCACTTACAAGCGCCATCTGGCAACTCCTGGAACCTGAAGGGCTGCAAGCAGCAACCAGGAAACCCTCCGGGATTACATCCGGCGGTTTTCCCGCCAATGCAACGAGCTCCCCGACATCTCCGACGCCGATGTCGTGGGAGCATTCATCTACGGCACCTCCTGCAAGGCCCTGGTGCACAAGCTGGGCTGTCTCAAGCCCAGGACCACCAAGGAGCTCCTCGACATCACCACCAACCACGCCTCGGCGAGGAGGCCGGGGGCTATCTTCGAAGGAGGAAAGGCCCAAAGAAGAGCCCTGCGTCGGGTGGATCCTTCCGACCGCTCCGACAAGCGGAAGCGGCATGGAAAACAGATCCGCGAGTCCCAAGTGGTCGCCACTATCGACCGCCCTGCCAAGCAGCGGGTGCGACCGACCGTCGCGCCTGACCACTTCAAAAATTGATGGACAGCCCGTGCCCGAACCACGGGTTCCCCGTCAAACATAAGTACCGGGACTGCGAAGTCCTGAGGCATTTCCTTTCCTGCGCCCCACGACGCCGCGAGGCAAAGGAAAGAAGCCAACCACGGCCCCACGAGCCGTGGAGAAAAAGGCGGACGACGAGTTCCCCGAACCCGACGGCTGCCTCATGATCTTTGGCGGACCGGCGTGCTACGCCGACAAGCGTCGGCTCAAACTCGCCTACCGTGAGGTCCACACCGCCTCACTAGCCGTCCCTCAATACCTCCGGTGGTCAGAATTCCCGGTCACCTTCGATCGGGCTGATCACCCCGACCACATCCCCCAGCCGGGAAGATACCCGCTGGTGGTCGACCCCATCGTGGGGAAGAAGCGCCTCACCAAGGTGATCATGGATGGCGGCAGCGGCCTCAACATCCTCTACGTGGAGACGCTCGACGCCATGAGGATTCCTCACTCGAGTCTCCGACCGAGCAAGGCTCCTTTCCACGACGTCATCCCTGGCCAGCAGGCCCATCCGCTCGGGCAGATCGACCTGCCCGTCACCTTTGGGGAACCGGGGAATTTTCGCACCGAGACCCTCACTTTTGAGGTTGTGGATTTCCCCGGCTCCTATCACGCTATCCTGGGGAGGCCATGCTACGCCAAGTTCATGGCAGTCCCAAGCTACGCCTACCTCAAGCTGAAGATGCTCGGGCCACGAGGAGTCATCACCGTGGCATCATCTTTCCAGCTTGCCTACAACTGCGAGCGCAGCAGTTGTGAGCTTGCCTCAGTAGTCATCGCGTCTGCCGAGCTCGACAACCTCAGGAGGGAAGCCTCCGAGTCCGTCCCCGAGTCCAGTAAGTCGGGGGCGGGATCCTTCAAGTCCGCCGAGGACACGAAGAAGGTCGCGGTCGATCCCTGCGATCCGACCAAGACCGTGCGGGTCGGAGCCACGCTCCCCGCCAAATAGGAAAGCGCACTCGTCGACTTCCTCCGCGCCAACAAAGACGTCTTCGCATGGAGGTCCTCCGACATGCCAGGAATCCCAAGGGAAGTCGCCGAGCACTCCTTGAGCATTCGACCAGGCTCAAAGCCGGTCGCCCAACGCCTGCGCCGCTTTGACGAGGAGAGGCGCAGGATCATAGGGGAGGAGATCGCCAAGCTTTTGGCTGCAGGGTTTATAAAAGAGGTCCGCCACCCCGAGTGGCTGGCCAACCCTGTACTTGTAAGAAAGAAAAATGGGCAATGGAGAATGTGTGTTGACTATACGAGTCTCAACAAAGCGTGTCCCAAAGACCCGTTCCCCTTGCCCCGCATCGACCAAGTCATCGACTCCACCGCGGGGTGCGAGTCTCTTTCCTTTCTGGATGCCTACTCAGGCTACCACCAGATAGCGCTGAAGGAGTCCGACCAGCTCGCGACTTCCTTCATCACGCCGTTCGGCTCGTTCTGCTACGTTACAATGCTGTTCGGCCTAAAGAACGCGGGCGCTACATACCAGCGATGTATGCAAACGTGCTTCAACAACCAGATCGGTCGCAACATTGAGGCGTATGTTGACGACATCGTCGTGAAGACCAAGAATGCCCACGACCTTATTGCCGACCTGGAAGAAACTTTCGCGAATCTTCGACGGTTCCGTATAAAGCTCAACCCCGAGAAATGCGTCTTCGGGGTCCCTAAAGGGAAGCTGCTCGGCTTCATCGTCTCCGAGCGAGGTATCGAGGCCAATCAGGAGAAGATCTCTGCGATCGCAAGGATGGGCCCGGTTCCTAATCTCAAAGGGGTCTAGAGGCTAACAGGGTGCCTTGCCGCCTTGAGCCGTTTCGTGTCTCGCCTTGGCTAGCGCGGAATGCCGCTCTACAGGCTGCTCAAGAAATCCGACCGCTTGGTGGACCTGTGAGGCTCGAGAAGCCCTCACCGCTGAAGGCCTTCCTATCCTCACCTCCGGTCTGGTCGCCCCAAGACAGGCGAACATTGCTCCTCTACATCGCCGCCACTACTCAAGTCGTCGGTCGCGCCCTTGTGGTGGAACGAGCGGAGGAAGGCCGTGAACTCAAGGTACAACGCCGCCTACTTCATCGGCGAGGTTCTTTCCGAGTCCAAGGCTCGGTACCACAGTGCGTAACCGCTCTCACGCGCGCCATCGCCAAGAGAAAGCTCGCCCATTACTTCGATCAAGACACCATCACCGTGGTGACCGCGTCCCCCTGCCGGCGAGATCGTCCACAATCGCGACGCCTCGGGAATGATAGCCAAGTGGGCCCTCGAGCTCAGCGGCCACAGCATAACATACGTCCCTCGGACGGCGATCAAGTCGCAGGCCCTGGCCGACTTCGTCGCCGAGTGGACCGAAGCCCAGGCGCCACTGGTAATCGAAGACCCCGAGTACTGGACAATGTACTTTGATGGATCCTACACCAAGAGCGGCGCGGGCACGGGAGTCGTCATCATCTCCCCACTCGGGAACAAACTTCAATACGCCATCAGGTTGCTCTTCGACGCGACCAAAAACATTGCCGAGTATGAGGCTCTCGTCAACGGTCTCTGGATCGCTGCCGACCTCGGTGCTCGCCGACTCTGCGTCCGCGGGGACTCCAAGCTTGTCGTCGACCATGTCATGAAGGCTTCGGAGCCCCGAGACGCCCGTATGGCTGCGTACTGTCGGGAAGTGCGCAAGCTCGAGGAGTGGTTCAAGGGTTTCGAGCTCCACCACAGCTACAGACGCTACAACAGTGAGGCCGATTGCCTAGCTAATCTTGCCTCCAGCAGAGGGTCAGTCCCACCTGGGATCTTCGCTCACGACCTCCTCCAACCTTCCATCCACCGGACTCGGTGGCGAGCGGTCTCCGATTCACCTAGCACGGTCACCCGACCGCCGCGATCGGGCGAGACTTGGTCGGGTCGAACCGCAGCGTGCTAGCAATGAATCCGACCGAGGAAGCTCTTCATCAACCGCTTGACGGACGGGTCGCTCCCGACCCGACCGAGGCCCGCGCCGCCGGCGGGCAAAATCTTTCGTCTGGTCGGCCCGACCTTTACAAGAGGAGTCCTCCGGTCCTCTAGAGGTGCGCTCGCCGACTAAGGGAAGCAACCGCCGCCGATATCCATGGCGGGTCTGCGCCACCATGCCGCACCCGATCCTCATAGGAAAGGCCTTCGACAAGGTTTTATTGGCCGACCGCCGTGTCCGACGCCGAAGCGGATCGCGGCGCACTGCGAAGGGTGCCAATTTTTGCTGGCGCATACATCCGCCACTCGCCTACTGCGCACGATCCCCATCACATGGCCGTCGCGGTTTGGGGACTCGATCCGGTCGGGCCCTTCAAGAAAGCGCCGGGCTTTACTCATCTCCTAGTCGCGGTGGATAAATTCACCAAGTGGATAGAGGCTGCCGCGTCGTGGCGCCACGCCGCACAAGCGCCATCTTCTTCCGCGACATCGCTTTTTCGTTGAGTCCCCAACTCTATCATCACCGACAACGGGCGCAGTTCACGAAAAGGAGTTCTCGAGTTCTGCGGCGACTTCAACATCCGTGTCGATTGGGCAACCGTGGCCCATCCGCGACTAACGGCCGTGTCGAACGTGTGAACGGCATAATCCTTCAAGGACTCAAGCCACGGATCTTCAGTCGGCTCAAGCACTTCGCGGGGCGGTGGGTGGCCGAGCCGCCTCCGTCCTCTGGAGCTGCGGACCACGCCACCCGAGCGACCGGGTTTACACGTTCTTCATGGTGTTCGGCCGAAGCCGCCTTGCCAATGAGACACGGAGTATGGCGCCCCAAGACTATAAGCCGATGAGGCTCGGGGCTCGCCTGCAACAAGACGCCATCGACCCGGCCGACGAGGCGCATGACGGGCCATCCCGCGATCGGCCAAATATCAACAAGCCTGCGGCGCTACCACGGCCGCCGTGTTCGAGGTCGATCCTTCGTTGGCGACCTAGTCCCGCACCGGTCCAAACCAAGAAAGACAAGCACAAGCTATCACCGCTCGAAGGCCCTTCACCGTCAGAGGTTCTCCGACCGCACCTTCGACTCAAGGACGCCGACGGCCGATCCTTCCGAACGCTTGGAACATAGAAAAGTTAAGGCGATTCTATCCCTAAACTCTTTTCTTTTCCCCGCATGGTCTTTACCTTTACCCTTCCGAGCACTTGGTCGCCATATGACGCCTGGGCCCTTGGCGCCCTGCTCAGCCGCTTCGTCGTCGGCGTTTATGCGGGTGGTGACCCGACCGATCACAAGGTCCATCCCGAGTGGTAACCCTCTCGACCCAGCGTTACGGCCTCGCCCAGTGACACGGTTGCTAAGTAGCGCTTTGCGGAAGAAGGAAGTACCCGAGTGGAGTGACCTTTTGGTCGGGCTTGGGAACACTCCTCCCACGCAAAACTCCGCTAGCTCGCTGGCGTTATATGGGTCGGTGACCCGACCGACATAAGGTCCATCCCGAGCGGTAACCCTCTCGACCTAAGCGTTACATACCTCGCCCGGTGCTATGGTTGCTAAGTAGCACTTCGCGGAAGAAGGAAGTGCCCGAGTGAAGTTACCTTTTGGTCGGTTAGAACACTCCTCCCCAAGAAACTCGCTAGCTCACGCGCTCGTCGCGGTCGGTGACCCGACCGTCACGAGGTCCTCCCGAGCGGTAATCCTCTCGACCGAGTGCTACGGCCTCGCCCAGCTATGGTTACGCACTTCGCGAAGAAGGAAATGCCCAAGTGGGCGATCTTTTGTCGATCGGGAACACTCCTATCCTCACAAGTGCGCCTGCTTCTGAGTAACCAAGATTCCTATCCTCTTAGCCCCTCTCGGCAACCCGACCTACGCATAAGTGACCCTTATGGTCCTTAAGGCTATGGCGGTCAAACGCTCACCAAAAACACAAAAGGGGCAAGAGGCGACTGAACTTGTTAACCTTAAAGATTGTTTACGAGCATAATAGTCTTTACAATTAAAAAGGAGGATAAATCTAATCGCTTTGTTCTTCCTCGAGGCGACTGCGGCGAGACGTGGTCGGCAATCTCGAGCGTGCGGCTCGACCAGAGCTCGAACTCGCCGATCTCTCCATCGGTCGGTTCCGGCGACGCCGCTTCTCACCACCGCGAGGTCAATTCCATCGTAGTGCGAGATGGTGTTGACCAAATACCGAGGAAGCTCAAGCGCCGCGCCAAGAATCACCGCTTCTCGGCGCTCCGGCCCAAGACTGGCTAGCGAGGGCGCCAGAGCGCCGGGCCCCCACTGCTCCAGGACCCGGCGCAGACGCCCCGGCGGCCTTGCGAAGGGCTCGGTTCTGTGCGGCTACGGCCCGACCATCTTCGGCAACCTTCAGCGCCGCCAGAGCCGCATCCCGCGCCGTGACCGCCTTGTCACGGGCCTGCTGGGCATCCTTCCGCTCCTCAACGGCGAGGCCCAAGTTCTTCGCACCTCAGATGGCAACGGCGCGGATGATCGCGACTTACTGGCGCCCGCCTACGAATCAAATAAGAAGTTGAGACGCTTACCGTAGTAGAGTTCGCCAGTTGTCGACTTCTTGCCCGACCGCCTCGTAGGAGGTCCTCAAGGAGGTCAGTCCTTCCGAGCGGCCTCCCGCCGGAGCGGACTTCGATCGGCGCCCTTCCGAGCTGGTCTCGCCGGTCCGCAGACGGGTTGCTCGCGCTTGCGCTGCCCTCTCGCGATGGCGGCGGCGTCCTAGCGCCGGTGGCCTCCGCCGAGGAGGACTCGAGCTCGCCACCTTCGCCTCGTGGATCGGGCCTCAGCGCCATCGAAGAGAGCCTTAGTGGCCCCCTCCAACTCTTGGTGGACCTTCGCCGCCTCCGACCGCCTCACGCTCAGCGCCTCTTGAGCTAAGCGCAGCTCAAGGCGCAGCCGGCCGCACTCTTCCACAGCAGCCGCACCGGCTGTCCGAGCGCCGCAGAAGCTCGGCTTTGCCCTCCGAGCAAGCCCGCAGATGCTGCAAGATGCGGACTATCCGTTAGTCTCACGGCGAGTGCGTCAGAATTTTACAAGTTGGGTTCTTTCATCAACTTACCAAGCTGATCGGCCGGACTCCCCCGGCCATCGCGTCCCAACGCCTACCGAAGATTATAGATAAAGAGTCGACCCCTTCTGACTGCTCCATCTCTCGCCGGCGTCCAGGCGCCTTTGTCAAGAGCGACCCACTCGCTCTCTTCCGCTTCCCACCGACCCACTCGGGGCCACTCCCGGCAGCGGGCCCCTAGTCGTCTGCTCGGGCGGGGCGCTACCCGTCCAGAGCATCATCGGCAACGATGGTGGAACTTGTCCCCCGGGGATACCCTCGGCGACTGCGCTGCGGGACCTCGATCGGCACCTCCCGTGGCGGGGGGACACCTCGCACCAGCCAGCCGCTCGGCTCGGTACGATCGATCGTCGGCAATGCGGCCGTCTCCTCCTCCGTGAGGATGATCACGTCGACGGCGGTGTCCCCAATTGAGGCGTCAGAGCTCCTCGCCCGCCTCGGCCTGCGTGGCGGCGCGCTCGGCCGCCAAGACCACGATCGGCGCCGACCGATCGGCGCCCTGGAACCTCCTGCGGCGTCCTGCCGCTACGCGACTCCTCCGGCGTTGTCCCTTGCGGAACCGCCACAAGACGCGCCACGGTCACACCCGTATAGGCGCTGCACGTCGCAAACACTTAAAAGCGGTTCGGGCGGCTTTGCTGCAAAAATGTTTGAACAAAAGAAAAGAAGTACTTCATCGAGCCGAAGCGGGCGCGCGGCGCGCGCCTCTTCGCGGTCCCCTCCGAGGGGCGAATCTGCTCGGCCGCTTCCTGGCGCCTCCTCGCAAGGCGTGATGATGACGGCGACCGCGTGGTCACCCTCCGCCCGAGGTCCCTCGGCCGTGGAGCCTGTGGTGTCGCCCTCCGGCAGGTCCACGCCCGAACCGGGTCAGAAGGGAACCCACAATATGCGTGACCGGGGGTGCTTCCGCTGCTGTCGGTGGAGGTTGCACCCACAGCAGTGGCCTCCGACACGTCCTCACCGCACGCGGCCCTCGCCGCGCGCTCCTTCTCCTTCTTCTTCCTCCTCTCCTCCTTCCGCTTGCGGGGAGGAGTCGAGCTCATGACCTTCGCTCGGGCTGCGCCGCTCGCCTCCTTATCTCCCGGAGCGCGCGCCGAGGACATGCCCAAGAGCCCCTAGAAGATAAAAAAAACGCTGGTCAGACCAGGCGTTAAAAGCAAAGAAAAGAGGGGCGGGAAGAATTCCGGCCAACCTACCAGATTTGGAGGTGGGCCGCCGAGAATGGCTCCGGGTGGCCGCCCGCCGCCTCCGTAGCGCTTCCTCCCATGACGGCGGCAACCCGGGCTTCGACCTCCGTCGCGGCCAGCTCGGGCTCCGCCATCCTCATCCGGTCGGACGCCCCCTCGTACTGGAACAGGGGGCGGGGTCTGTGCGCAAGAGGTTGCACGCGTATCCTCATGAAGGCACGCACGACCACGTCCCCGGTGAGCCCTTGCCTCCTTAGGGCCCTGACCTGCTCTACGATCAGGGCCACCTTTTTCTTCTCTCGCTTCTCGGCGCCCCAGTTCCACTCCTCCGCCACGGCGCTTTGCGGTGAAGGGCGGACGTCTCCGATGTTCTGAGCATAGAACCACTCAGTGCCATCCCTTGTTGGACGACGGTAGCTTGACCTCGAGATACTCCGTGCTCCGGCCGGACCGAAGCTGGAGGGCCAGGCCACCAAAGAGCGCCGTGGCGTCCGTTGGCTTGTCCTTCTAGAGCCTCGCTTGGAAGAAATGCCTCCACAGCGCCCAATGCGGCTCGATTCCCAGGAAAGCCTCGCAGTGTGTGATGAATATGGCGATGTGGAGGACCCCGTTGGGGTTAAGATGGTGCGCCTCCGCCTTGTAGTGGAAGAGCAGCCCCCGGACGAACGGGTGCAACGGCAAGCCGAAGCCGCGCTCGAAGAACGAGGCTAGCACCACGACCTCGTTGTCCCCCGGCGAGGCGCAGCTCCGTCGGCACCTCCAACCGGAAAGATCTTGCGCAGGAGGAAGCCTTTCTTCACTGCCGAGCGCCTTGCCGCTTTGGGCAGAGCACTCGGCCACGACATCCTTGCAAAAGAGGCGACGGAAAGCGAGGAGAAAAGAAGGTGAGTTTTCTTTCCTTGCCTCTTTGTTGTTCCTTTTGTCTTAGGGGCGGAGGCGAGGAAGGCAAGCAAGCGTAACTACTCAAAGCGCCCAAAGAACGCATATATAGAAAACGGCGGCGCCGAACGAACAGCACCCCCTCGTGCGAAGCGTCGTGTCCACTCACGCCAGCCTGGTAACTCCCGGTTTCCAATTCCACTCATTTAATCGACACAAAACGGCAGAGCTATAAAGACGCCGCCCAAGGCGGTCGTCCAGTAACCTCTCGGTCTCCGCCTTGAGGCCGGACGGTTGCTGCAGGCGTGTGCGAGAGGCCCACTGGGCCGCTGCGGCCCCGAAACGGCAAAAGCTCTGTGGCTTGCGCCAGGGGTCCAGCTAAAAGCTGTGGGTTCTAAAGGCCTACCCACCAGATGGGCATAAGGCCGTCCCAGCGAAACTTGAGCGAGGGGCAAGTATGAGGTGAGCCCCACGGTGGGCCCTCGGTTAGGTCGGCTGACGACCCAATCACCTCTACTCGCGTCCAAGACCATACTTCACACTCTCCCGGGAGCTCATCGATGAGCGACAGCCAGCTGTGCCTTGGGTCGACGGACGACCCAGGGCCCATACGGGATTGAGTAAAGAAAGGTTTCTTATGGGTCGCCCACACGAGGTCGACACCCTACTTTGGGACCGTCGCTCGGAAGGGTCCCCCTTGGCGGGACCTCCCAGACCCACTCGGACTACCGTTATAAGCTCCACGAGCACGACGTTCAAACCAACGCGTAAACGTCGCTCACCCCTCCGGTCTCGGACCTACGGATGGGGTATCGTGTGGGATAGGCGGCGCCACTCCTCTCGCAGCCTACCCTCGCCAAACGAGGACTCGGGATGGATGCCCCACGTCCAGCTACGACGTAAAACGAGCCTACTGTAACGACCCCCATTTTCGCAAACTTGCAAAAATGGAAATCTAATGTGCATTTCCGCATTAGTCCCATGATCGGTAGCTAGTATGCACATACACCAATTGGAATCACAACCATACAACAAATATTAATTAAGCGGAAGCTATTACATAAAGAAAACTCTTACAAATCGTAGATATAGCACAAAAGAAGCAAGGTCTTGTAGTGTGCCCATCCAAAACCCGCAGTAACCGACAAGGCATAATCCTAGAAAGATTCGATGAAGAAAATCCCGCAACTCGCGATTTAAAGGAACCTTCAAGCTTCGCTAACTTATCACCTAAAAACAACATATAAGCAAGGGTGAGTACTTTCATACTCCATAAGATTTGAGCAAAGCCTATAATATATGCAGGCCATTTCAAAGGAGGCTACTACAGTTAATTTGCATAAAGCATAATTTATAATGTAAAATCAAGTTATTTGTAAACGGAATTTGAAAGAGCAAGTTGACTGATATGAAATAAGTAAAGCGTAAGTAATACTCACAACCCATCGTGAATATCGAATAATCCAGAAATGGAATCCAACATTGTCGATCCTTTGACATAAAGCAACAGCTGCTAAAACAAGCTCAAACCAAACCCATTTTAGAAAATACCAAAGAGACTAACATTGGAATGACTTCACCAAGTGTCCTTGACCGTGGACGCGGCTAATTAATTAGATTTACACTCTGCAGAGGTGTACACTTTACCCACAAGGAATGATCAGCTCTTTGTGCAGCGCATTTGACACACTTCCTTTGGTGTGCCGCAGAGAGATCATACAGAGCCGTTACATTATCTAGATGTGGCTTTGAACCAGCCCGGGACGTTTGACCCTCGCCATGAAAACAGAAACACTCACCCAAGACGTGGTTCCTTTCACATCACACCCCACACCACGTTTCTGTTCACGGCAAGGCGTACACCGTTGCATTGGTAAGTAAACCCCCTACAGACAGACCAAACCGGAATGCCTGAGCATAACTCCCGCCTTCCTTAGATGCAAAGCCACACCTAAACAACTTAATAGGCTAAGACCCGCCCATACAAGCCCTCGTGGTTGTACGAAATTCTTGGATCTATAGCGTCCCATTGCTCGGTCCTTAATCCGACACGGGCGATACTCCACCCTAACTACGTGCAAATCCCTTTGCACCTCCGGCTATTGCCAATAATCGCCCGCATCAAAACCATAGTTTTATTTTGGGTTTTTAATCAAAATACCCATAACCAACAGCTTTAATTCCAACATTTTCCATTTCTTAAGAAACAAGTTTTGATCTGATCATCATTCTCATTTGTTCTAAAAGCGTGGCTAAGCATGGATAGAAGTAATCGCATATAACCACAATGACATTAAGTAATTGTCTGAGCTCAATCTATGGTTATCAAGGTACACATATCCATACTTATCAAGGAAGTTTCATGAGACAACAGGTATAACTACCAGTACCACAAAATAGCCATTTACAGAAAGTAAACGTATGCATGAAACATTTTAATAAACAATGCAAATTAAATTCTGGGATCAAGATGGTCAAAGGAGGGTGCTTGCCTTGCTCATTTATTGCTTACGACGAAGACACGGTCGCAGATGACGGAGGCAACGACGGAGGAAGGGACGTCGGATTCTACACGTCGATTAATCGGAAAATAGCAATTATCCAACTTTAATAAGGGCAAAAAGAAAATGCATGTAAAATCAAATAAAGATTCATTGTAGAAAACAGGATGATTTAGGGTTTGGATTATATGATTTCGAGATCTCAAGATTTAGATAATTACACCTTGAAAAGTTAATGGCTTTTAGGATGAACCAAACAAGGTTTCATTGAAAGATTATCTATTCTTGATTTACTTAATTCAAGAGGCTAAAATTATGAATTCTTGTATTTATAACTTCAATTATAGATGCTAAAATTATTTGGATTAAAAGAATTAAAACACTAGCTAGGAGTAGGGTTATGCAAATAGCACTTAATCTTAAGCGATTTTACATAAGAAGGGTTTTCGAATAAGTTGGATCTATTAAGCTAGGTTACTAGATTAATTTATGGTTTTTAAGAAGGTTCTGGTGATACAAATATATTAACTACAAACTTCTTCATTAATACAAATCTCACTTATTCACATTATAAGGTTCATTAAACATAATATTTAGGGTTATTTAACCAACATGATTTATGTGAAAAACATGATGAAATATGATCATTTCATCATAATAGTATAGTATATACTTTGGATAATGATTCTAAACAACTTTTATGAATTATAATGTTTAGCTGAAAAGCTAAACGCGTTGCTAAAAAGCTATCGTGACACTAAAGTTTACGTTGAACAAAATCGGCCAAAAAGGGCTACAACTATCCTTATCATATTAGGGTTTTGCATAAGCAAAAACTATATGAATCATAAGTTATAAATAAAACATTTTCTCGAGCATAGTAGTGCATATCTTAAACATCGTTTCGATTTATTCTACATGGGATTCGCATTAGGATGAGGTATTCTATAGATTGATGAAAAGCTTGAGTATTTCTAGAATCCAGAAATTATAATATCCAAGGTTATTTAAGCTATCAAGTTTTATATGTTAAATATGACAAAATAAGATTCTTTCTTCGAATATGATAGTATTAACTTTGTACAGTATTTCTAAACTGATATTATCCATTTTATCAGAAAGACGAGTTATTTTATTTGCTGTTGGAATAGCATAAATGACCACGAAGTTAACGTTATAGCGAGTCGGACTTTGTTTACAGTTTGCGGCTACACCTTATAAGATTATTGATCCATTTTTCAGGCATTAATAGGGGATGACACTAAGAGTGTTTTAAAGCTAGTTCCGCAATATTTCGCATTCATTTGTGATGTTTTTCACCTACATGATCTTTAGGGCTAAATATGGCCTAACCCATAATTGTTCAAAATGTTGCCATTTCTGTACAACAAGTTATTATCTGTTATTTTAAGGTCATAGCATTTGATTTTTGTCAGATTTGAAGTCCGTTTGCGAGAGTTATAAACATTTGATCATTTTGCCGATTGAAGGTTTGAGCATTTAGCAAATTGGTTAAACTAAAGCAAAGTCTAAATATTTTTGGTTATTCATAATCTATGCAACCCCAGGAATACATCTAAACTGGTTTAATCTAATTTTGAGCTCATGTGAACATTATTCTAACCACCTGAAACTAGAATGTTATTAAGGAGTTAAACCAACAATCTTTTATTCAAAATACATTTAAATTTAAATTTTTTTGCAGAAATGGATTGAATACTGTTGCATTTACTTATGGTATTCATTTCATGATTTATGGATCAATATAAAATATACATCCTTCATAACACCTATTTAGGGCCTAATATTCAAACCCTAATAAAAATATTTTCCTGCAAGAAACATATGACTTTTTATTTCAGATTCTAATTCCTTATTTCAAAACTTAAATTTAGAAACTAATTTTACTTCATTTGGACATTCTAGCAAAAAGATATGGAAGTTTGAATGCAAGAGGCAAAATAAAAATTTAAATTGCAAAAGTGGTATTCGAACTCGTGTCTCCACGAATTAAAGTGACAGCTTAACCATCGAGCTACGCGCTCGCTTGAGACAAAAGGGCACACCACAATAGATGAGGTTTACCCGCGAGCCGAAACAGAGGATGACTAGGGCTCGCCGGCATCGCTACTCCGGTGGGTCTCCGACGAGGGGGAGGGCAGCTAGAGCATCAACTCGACAGAGCGCATCCGATTGTGGGTCTTGACGTCGGCGTTGATGGCCAGGGCAGCGCGCCACCGTGAGCTCGTGGCGGCGCCAATGGCGACGTGGGAGCAAGAACAACGGGTGAAGGATTGAATGGGCAACGAATTGAGCATCAACGTATCACCCGATTCCATTTTGGCGCTACTTCAACCGAGAAACGCTAACTCGAGCCGCCACCGTCGCTGGCTTGAAGAAGAAAGCGTCCATGGCGGTGATCCGGCAACAAGAGTGTGATCGACGGTGAGGAGTGGTCGGGGTTGCAAGGATGTGCTATGCGGAGGAATTTTAATGTGATTCATCGGATTGGTTGATTTGATTTCAAGCTCAAGCTCGAGTTACGCCAATCATGGCGGCAGAGAGCAATGCTCTAGCCGGTGTCGGTTGGAGCAAATGAGGAGATGATGAAGTGCTCACCGAGATTGGTGGCTTTATAACCGATATGATATGTAGATAAGCTCGCCCGAGTTGTGCACTCGGCGAGAAGCTCGCGGTGTCTGCACAGGGGAAGAGATGATGTGGTGCAGAGCTGCGTGGGATAGAAATGACCAGGGCGCTATGGTTGCATTGCCGTGGCAAGAAATCAGAGACCAATTCTCCAATGCGCAGAGGGCGAGAAGGGATATGGTCAATGGATTGATCGGCTTTTAATTGCCATGACAGTGAGTTGATTGAGCCTCACTTCTTTGAAGAGGCGGCGCATATGGGTGTGGCGGACCAACAGAGACAGGCTTCTAGTCGGTTCTTCCAGCTTGTCCAGAATGCAACGCCTCATTAAATGAGAGATCATTTCAGGCCAAACATACCTGAAACTTTTGGCAAAGGTCTCCTGGTAATGGGTAGTCGTCAAGTAAAATTTGGGGACAGAAATACCTTCTAGATAATTTATAGAAATTACGACACTGCACCACCCGAGTTTCCATTTCGGATTTTGATTTAATTAAAGGTGCAAATGGTATTAATTATTTTTAAAACTTTTATAAGAGTTCTATTTGATATATTTATGCTCCCATAAAATTTCCAGTTAAAATATTGTATATTTATTTTATAATAATTCGACATTCTGTTTTGCAGATTTTCCAAATCTCTGTTTATGAATTTTTAGAAGGTCTAAATGACATGATAATTTCCTGAAATTTTTACTAGAAGTAGATTCTGCCCTGAGGGTATTATGGTAATTTTTAGGGCTCCAGATAAGGTCCGAAAATTTTATATTAATTCTGACTTGCACTGTTTCTAGTCAAAAGTGTGGTCATTTAACTCATTTATTCATGTTCCTGTACATAAAAATATTATTTGTTGGCTCAATTCGTCCACTGCATGCTTAGAATTACCATGGTAAATTTTTCTAACTTTTACTTTTACCATTTTACCTTTTTACCATTTTCCATTTACTAATTCTATTTGTTGGATTTCCATACAAGACAAAATCCAAAGAAATTCAAATAAGAACCAATAAAGCCAATAAAACTCATAAATAAATATTTTCAAATTTGAAATATTTATTTTTATATTACTTCATTTTTCGGGATGTTACACCTACGTCCAGCTACGACGTAAAACGAGCCTACGTCCAGCTACGACGTTAAACGAGCACTCGGACACCCGAACCTCGCGCAGAGGCATCGCGGTCGTCCCTGCCGACCAAGGCACGGTCCAGCTACGACGTAAAACGAGCACTCGGACACCCGAACCTCTCGCAGAGGCATCGCGGTCGTCCCCCGCCAGCCAAGGCACGGTCCGGCTCGACGTTAAACAAGCACTCGGACACCGAACCTCGCGCGAGGCATCGCGGTCGTCCCTCGCCGACCAAGACATGGCACTTTCGGACACCGAACCTCGCGCGAGAGGCATCGCGGTCGTCCTGCCGACCAAGGCACGGCACTCGGACACGCGAACCTCGCGCAGAGGCATCACGGTCGTCCCTGCCGATCAAGGCACGGCACTCGGACACGCGAACCTCGCGCAGAGGCATCGCGGTCGTCCCTGCCAACCAAGGCACGGCACTCGGACACCCGAACCTCGCGCAGAGGAATCGCGGTCGTCCCTGCCGACCAAGGCACGGTCCAGCTACGACGTTAAACAAGCACTCGGACACCTGAACCTCGCGCAGAGGCATCGCGGTCGTCCCTGCCGACCAAGGCACGGCACTCGGACACCCGAACCTTGCGCAGAGGCATCGCGGTCGTCCCTGCCGACCAAGGCACGGCACTCGGACACCCGAACCTCGCGCAGAGGCATCGCGGTCGTCCCTGCCGACCAAGGAACGACACTCGGACACCCGAACCTCGCGCAGAGGCATCGCGGTCGTCCCTGCCGACGAAGGCACGACACTCGGACACCCGAACCTCGCGCAGAGGCATCGCGGTCGTCCCTGCCGACCAAGGCACGGTCCAGCTACGACGTTAAACAAGCACTCTGGCACCCGAACCCCGCGCAGGGGCATCGCGGTCGTCCCTACCGACCAAGGCACGGTCTAGCTACGACGATTAAACGAGCAACTCGGACAACTCAAACGAAGCAAACTCATCACGAAGACATTCATAAAGAAAAAGGAGATTTCATTATATGCCTACAGGCTCAAACTTTACACAACTTTACATATAGTACCCAACAGACACAAGAATAGCTACGCTTCGGCAGGACTTTATCCGCGCCAAGACCTCTTAAACATCCGTGCGGCATCGGTGGCACCGACGGCATCTTTGGTAGGCCCTTGCAGTCAGCGGGACAACCGCCCGCATTCTGTGCGGAACCGTCTGACGCGCTTTCTGCCCGTTCAATGCGACATCGACGGCGCAAGATCGATCGGCGCCCTCGCGCCATCGCCTCTAGAAGGGCCCCCCTTGCTACCTCGAGCCTCGGGACGACCTCGAGCAGCGCATCGATGGCAGCAGCATCACGGGCTACAGCTTCTTCCTCCCGGAGTTCGGCCATCGCCTGGTCGTACTCAGCCCAAACCTCGGCCAAAGGATCTTCTTCTTCTACCACGACATCATCACCAAAGCCGAAGACTAGAGGGTGCCCCGAAGCCATTTCAAGGAAGCAAAAGAAAGGGTTCTCGTCTAAAGGTTTATCACTCAAGCAAGCCGTGGCGTCCTTATATACCGGACGGAGGAGATTGAGCGTCTCGAATAAATGCAAGCGTCGGAAAATGGCGCCCTTCACGAAACCCGGCAATCCGAGAAGACGAGCGGCGGCGGCGCGTAAGCCGTCTTGCGCGCGTCGCGCAACGAGGTGATTCAAAGCCCCCGGCGGTTCGAATGCCCTAGGCAAAATTCCAGGGCAGCCGTCGGATGCGTCGGGGTACACCTGGCAGAAATCGTTTGACCTAATCGGTCGGACCAACCACTCGGGCCCAGTCACCATTCTCATCCAAGCTCAACCCCCAACCGAATCTGCCGAAATCGCTCGGGGGTTCGGGGGCTACTGACGAATACTTATAACAGGGGTACCCCAACGGCCCGACGTGACGGCCGTGGCCTCAAGCACTGACTCAAGCCCAACAGCCGCTCCCACCCACTGCGTGAAGCACTGCAAGGCCACACGAGACATCCCTTCCCGACCGTCGAGGGAAATGTCTCCGACCAAGTGAGCTCCGAACCCGCAGTGGTCGGGATCCCCGACTCGATCGTGCCAAGACAACCCCGCCAAGGGCGCGTGTCAAAGCCTCTACCGACCATGACCACGTACCCCACGGATGGGGTCAATCGGTGACTATACAAGGCGGTGGCTCCTTCCTAGAAGGTTTAATGGTCGATCAAGGCACGCCCCAGCCCCATCGATCGGTCACATACAAGACTAAGACACGCTCTCCCGAGGCAACATCCACGTCATGCGCAACAACGTCAACACTCGTAAGGTTCGCGGAGGCGTCGTGCTTTCGGAGAAATACCTAACCGCCAGCCAACTAGGCTACCGACCCGGCTGGGCAAGACGGGTGGTGATCGGTCGCCAGAACGAAGGACCGAAGCCCCTAGTGTAGGTCATCTCGTCCTCTCCCAATTCTCGATGTAACCTGCCCCTTCCTTTCGTATAAAAGGAGGCAGGAACCCCCGTAGGAGGGATGATCGAATCCATCTCGCTAAGCCATTAGCACTCTCGCTTGTAAAACTTTGTGCAGTCATCTGTATTGAAGGGAATACAACGCCACCACACGAACTGGAGTAGGGACCTTCGGCCCGAACCAGTATACATCTTGGACTTCTGAGTCTAACCATTCAGGGAGTGGAACGCGCGGCCCCTTAGACTTACAAATTTACTTGCCGGTGCTCGAAACGCCGACAGTTACATTGCATAAATAGTACAAATTTTGACAAATAAGGTACATCGCATACTAGGGTATCCTGAAGGCCAACCTGAGATGAAGACAAGTGAGCAAAGCTGGATCTTCTTCCGGTAGCACTCGGGCGTGAGGACCTAGGAGATGGAGGATGGGCACCTCGCTCAGCACCCGGTATGGCGACGTTGTTATGACGGCCGCAAGTAACTGTCTTAATGGTGCCCTTCGCATTGTTCAAGATGGAACATAGAACCCCAAGCAGGTCAGACACAGTGTTGTGCTTCCCATGCCGTAGTGTAGTGGAAGCCTCATCGACGATACGATTCGCACGATCGAACTATAGAGACAACGCGAGAAGTTGGTTAGTCACAGAAATATGAATTGAAACGTAATGTAGGCTCATACTATGTTGTCCTAGCATGTTGCGCGGTGTACAGGGTGGCCGAGGCCCAACCTGTCGGCATGCGTGACCTCCTCGGGCCTCGCGGGAGCGGGTCCAGTAAGTCGAGCACATGTACATAGCAAGTACCACTCCAAGTACGCGATGTACAAGTCCAGGTCGTATTGCTGATCCTCAAACATTGCCTGCTCCGTGGCAAACTGCTCCCACGCAGTGGTCCACGGTAGTTGTGTCTGGACTCAGTCGTCACTCTTTTGCCCCCTCCGAGATTGTCTGCGGGAAAGAAAGTTGCAAGTTAGGAATTATAATTACAACGTGTAGGCTCGTTGTGGGAAACACAATTGAAATTTACGAATTACACTTACCTATGCACTTGTCGTGGTAGAGGTGGGCCAATTGGAGGGGGGATTTGCTGATGATGTCCGAACTGGCGCATCACTCGGGCTGGGCAATACGTCTCCACAATGTGATAGAACATGAGGTAGCACATCATCAACCAGTACTCAACATCTTGCCCACACTGCACCGACAATCCATGTGGTGTCGTAGTGAACAAGAAATGTGCAGTCCAGGGTTGCCATATGATTTTGTCTTTATGTAGGGCCTCGAAGTAGTTATAAAACTCTGGGTAGACTCTTTGAGGCCTCTCTTGCCCATCCCAATTGGCTTACCGTCCACCACATACCCATGGTGGGCCCATCGATCGGGTCCCCACCCTCACCGTAGAATAGAGCCTCCAATGGATACGGGTGAACAGGCTCCCCGAAGTACGGCCGCCCAACATGAAAGTGCTCACATGACCATATCTGAAGCAACGAGTAGTATACTGCAAGCACGGGCTCCTCCCCCTTTGTCTTCAGGCTAAACCCTAAACATTCGTCTCTTTTGGATACTCCTCCAAAACAAGTGTAGACTCCTCCTCAACTGGTGATATTGTTATTGACAAGGGTGAGTACATAAAGCACTCAACAAGTTATGCACAGAATGCAAGTCTAACATACTATATGCATGGCTTGTTCCAAAGGAATAGCTAACATGGTTATTTTGCAGTAAAACAACATTTATAAAAGAATACAATAAATAGATTGAAATGACAGTAAAACAAATAACAATAAATAGTGTCTTTCAGCATTTCTCAAGTAAACGTGGCACCCAGCCCTAACATATTCCAAACTTCCACTAGCACCCTGCTTTCCCATCCAAGTTTTTATTTTACAAATTATATTCCTTCACTGTAATTCCTGAGCATTGCTCAATACGCGAGCACGGCTATCTGAATAAATTATATACTCTATAGTGGTTATGCACTTTACCCACATGACTTGATCATCTCCTTTTGCCTCTAGATAGGAGTGGGCATTCAGTTAATTCGGTTTTTTCGGTTCGGTTTATTCGGTTTAAAAATATTTTAGTTTTTGAAAACTATAAACTGAACCGAATAAATTCAAAAAACAAACCGAATTAACCGAAATAATTCGGTTCGGTTAATTCGGTTTTCGGTCAACCGAATTACCAAATCAAGCTCCCGGACCTAGACCCACATCCCTCCTCAATCCGCCTCCACCCCCGGTTAGATTCGCTGTGGATCGTCTCCACGAGCCATGATGTCGAGTGGGGGCTTTGGGCTGGCCATGGCCGTGTTAAAAGAGCACACGAGCAGGCGTGCCAAGCACACACGACATCTAATCCAAACCCTAATTCGAAGGAGGAAAAAAATTGAACAGGGAACGAAGTCTAGGAAGCATCACCTATCCTTCTTCTAACCGCGACGCCGCGCGGCGACGACGCGGTCTCTCCCGTCCGAGGCCATGGCGTTGCTGCTGCCATCTTCTCTTGGCCGCTTGGATCTTTGCCGCCTCAATCGCGCGTTGTCGGGTTGCAGGAAGGGTTGTGCGTAGCAGTACGATGAGGCGGGGGCGAGGAGCGCGAGGAGGATGTCGCGGATGAGCGGCACCTTGGGGGAGAGGTCGACGCCGAGTTGCGCCTCGAGCTAGAGCACCACGTCATCGGCCGATATCCCACCGGCGGCGCCGTGGGGGAGCGCGGCGGCCTAGCGGACGAAGGACTCCACATAGCGGGCGAGCTCCTGGTCTGACACCATCGGGTTCGGAGGAGGCAGAAACGGGGATCGCAATTCGCAACGCTGCGGAGGCGTTTTGTTTTGGGTGAGCTTCTGGTTTGTGCCTTTGTGGTGCGACGTGTGAGACTGCATGTACATAGAGATTCGGTTTTTCGAATTTCGGTTTTTGGCGTTTAAAAATCGAACCGAAAATCGAATACCACTAAAATAAAAACCAAACCGAAAAAACCAAAAAAATCGGTTAATTTGGTTAGGTTTTTCGATTTCGGTTTAAATGTGCCCACCCCTACCTCCAGATTAACACACTTCCTTTGGTGTATCGGTAGAGAAATCATGACAAAGTCTTTACAATGCTCTGGTTTAACCCAGTACTACCCGTTAAGGTTTCAACACTGAAGGGACTGGTTACCACAATCAGGACCCCCCTCTTGATCCATGTGAGTTTCATCGTTCAATCGGATCTCACACCACCACTAGTAATACCAAAGATAAGACATTGTAAATTAATCAGCTAGGTCCGTCCCATCCCAGACATGTGGTTGCATGTTTAACTCAGATCAAATGCTTGCAAGGTTAAGTCCTTAGGTTGACCGAGGTAAGACTTCCACAACCCATTCTGCCACATAGACCCATATTTGCATACTGCCCCTTGCCACTTGCCTCAATCTAAATCATCAACACTCTAGTTGATTACCACGAAACATATGCCATCAACAATTTTAACTTCGTTGCAGAACAACACATGCTACCACAACTCAACATCATCATATAACAACACATGACACGCCAATTCTATAAATATATTCCATATTCAATTAGTCAAGATTAACTTTGATATTTCAAAAGACGTGTCATACGTGGCATGGCTAAGTAAACTATACACGGTTTAACCAACCCATGTTGATCTGTACTAATAACCAACTAGTAATGAACCAACCTAGGGTGATAATAATCATGGCACACAAATGATAAGGTAGGGTATAATTCAATTGGGTTGAATAACTAGATCCCAAACTATTTTCAAAGCAGTTCTACGTATAAAATAACATGCATAATTTAAATCAACATAGTAATTTTGTAAAATTGGGTTCAACATGATCAAAGCATAACTTACCTTGGAAAAGCTCATGTTCCTACTCTGGACTTTGGCCTTGGTTCAATGATTCCTCCTCGGACGTTCCAAGCACTTCAACATCTACACATATCAAGAGAAAACACAAAAATAGAGAGGAAAAAACTTTTAAAAATAAATTAAATTCACCATTAAATATATCTCAATTTTATAAATTTTTAGAAACTTGAATCGCCTCAATCGGAGCTCGTATGAGGAAGAACGGGCTATCAAAAGATTAAAAAGTAAAATCAGGAAAATAGAAAAAATCAGATTTTAATGGATTATTTTTATATTGAAAAACCTTATTATTGCATCATGTGACGTCAGCATCGAACCGGCCAATTGCCAGCCGACACGTCACCTCGTTGCATGAACCCGTTCCATGAACCAGATCGGTTCACCATGGACTCGGTCCACGGAAGTTTGACCGGCGGTAGTTTATATGAGCAGATGACGCGGTGGCTAACGCACGCGTGGCACACACGTGGCAACACCGAGGCGCTGACTCACGCAAACACGCAGACGCGATCGACCCTGACACTTGGCGCGCATCTATTGCACCCCATTAGATCCAATGGCTGGCGCTACAACAACGAACGATGACGACGCGGTGGCGAAACCTCACCAGATGCGAAGAAGAAGACCTTCGCGGCAGCGTTTCAGCGACGGTTTGATGACAGGGTTCCACGTATCTGATAGACAAGACGATGGTGAACCCGAATCTGACCTTCAATCCACCTAAGACTCCTCGGGGGTGATGAACCATGTAGACAAAGGTGACGGCGACAATCTTTCAACTCCAGCAAGCTAGAACACATGAACCGAGGCGTCTCGACGAAAACCCTTTGGTGAAAAGATGCACAATAGCCCGATAAACCTCGGATGGGGGTTGACACGCCTTATAAAGCCCTAAGCTTCCATGTTCGAGGCGGAGTCCATCCCGTACGCGGTGGTGGTCTCCTGTTCCGAAACGGCGGCGGCTGCGCACAGGAGATGAATTCCTCACCGTACACGCATTAAACATCTAGGGGTCCTCACGGCGCACGACATGTCACCATCCAATACATCCATACAGCGCAATCTGACGAACACCACAACGCGAGACATGGCATGATCCGGAACGTCCACACCGACCCAATCCGACAGCTAAAAGGAGCTCTAGGGTTTCACTCAAACCCTAATCTTCTAACCGCTCGATCAAACGCTAACGACCATGATCACTTCACTCTCCGGACCGGGCCGCACGAAGGAGGTGGGCTGGCCTCAATAGTGTTCTCGATCCAACACTGTTCATTATTTTTTGAAAAGCGTTTTCTTTTAAAACAATTCTGATGATTAAAATAATTCATATAAAATATTAAAAATAACAAAAAAAGAAATTTTATAAAAATATTTTGAGACATTTAGAATTCAAACAAAATATTTTTGACAAAACTTTATTTAAACTTTCTCATTATTCAAATAATTTTCTTAATAGGCCATATTTAATAATAATAAATAAATCCAAATAAATTCCAAAAAAATCTCGAAAATTCAGAAAATTCACAAAAACCATATTAAATCCAAATGAGCCAAAAATTGGGATTTTACACGTGCAAAGCACTGCTGATCCAATACTGAACTGCAGGACGTCATCGAGCTGGGCGTGAGCCAAAGCCTTTGCGATGTGGATGTCGTAATATTATACTGACATTATTGAAGTTATGCATATGTCGCAATAATATTATACCAATATTACAATAATAAAAGAAGTATATTATTGTTATTATGATAAATTTATAATTGTATCACAGTAATATAAGTATAATCGTAATAATATTATATGAATATTACACTAATATAGAAATTATACTAATTACACCATTATTTTTTCCTTACATCGTTATTTTATGTACTAATGGAGCACTACCATTATACTACCAATTGCTTCGAATTATGAGCCCCGACTAAACCCGTCCAAAATGTGAACAATAAATAAAATCCTCCAACAATGCGCTGCATAACATTACAAGAAATAACATAACATTACAACACTAATAGTAGAAATACTATCATTTTACATACTACTAATTCTATCATATTATACTGGTACTACACTAATATTTCAATAACATGGAGCCATTATTTACGCTATATCCCTTTATTTCATGTAGAGCTAATTATACTAATGTCGTTATTGCATGCACTACTATCGTTATTTTATGTACTACTAATTGCACTAACATCACACTAAGTATACAACATTATTTACAAATTGTATCATCAATTCGTGTACTACTCACGACACTCCTACTCTCATTTTATCTACTACTCATTATACAATTACCGTTATTTTATGTACTGCTCATGTACTAATACCGTGGTTTCATATACTACTATTTACACTAACCTTCCTGAAGGTCAACTAAATATTACGACAACTCGAGCAACGTACAAACTAAACTTCCTGGATTTTACCTGCAAAAAAGGCTTCTTAGTCAAATGCTGGAAAACATGAACCCCGAATAAATTCCTCCAAAAATTAACACTTAGTAAATTCGTCCTGAATTACGATTCCAAATTTTCTCTTCCACCTCTCTTTTCCCTCCCTTCTGTCCCGCATCTCCTCTCTTCTGCCTTTCGATTTCCTCAGCTCACTGAGACGTTTCCGAACTCCCTCTGCTTTTTTTCCCTCGTTGAAGTGAATGTCTGATGCAAACCGGAGGGAGTCCTAATTTATAGCGCCCTCCTCAACGCGCATGCACGGGAGACGCAGCCATCGGTCGGTGCTTTCAACATGCCATGGGACGGAGCGAGACGACGTAAATACCAGCTGTGCAAAAGGCCACAACGTTGGATGCCAGTATGCCATGGGCGCCAGGCCCCCCTAGCGCATCGCATGGTTCGTCCGGCGCCAGCCACGTTGATAGCATCTAGGCCCCCTCAATTTTATTATTATGTTTTATTATAGTTTCGATATTGATGACCAAGTTAATAATACTCAAAGCTTTGAAGAACATATGCTGGATTCAATAAAGAAGCAAGTTGGACGAACAAGATTAAGGTGCTTAGTTCTAGTCTATGACTTGGGAGATGATTCAAGTCAAATAGCTAGGCTTGTTTCTTTCTTTTTTTGGTTGTCTAAAGAGGGACTTTGCACAAGCTAGTGGATTGGATCATTAGGCAAAGACAAAACTAGATTTCTCGGAGCAAAAGACACTTAGTCATTGTCCTTTAAATCATAACTCTTAGTACAACGGACCAAATTTCAGCTATCCACTTCTTCAGTCTGTTACATACATAGCATATTCTTTTAAAGTCAAGAAGATTCTTTGATCCAACTATGAAACTCTTCTGCGTCAAAACTCCTATCAAATATCTGATCATCGGACCAAAATCTCTTGTTTTCATATTCCTTCATCCTTGGTAAAAACCTCCTTGAAAATCATCTGATAGCTAAGGGTTTGCTATGTATAACAGACCAAATAATTTGGTCCGACATACATGTTATAGTCACTTCTCCGTGACAGACCAAACATATTCTCCGTTTTCCATTTATAGCAGACCAAATATTTTGGTCTGGCACTCTTTCAGTTCCTAAGCCTTTGGCCGGACCAAATTGTGTTGTCCTATTTATTGAAACTTTAAATGAATATCCTTTATCATTCAAAAGGGTTTTACTTTGACAACGGACCAAACATTCATGCTTAAAAGCTTAGTCCGTTGCTAAAGTAAAACGCTTGAATAAAACTTATCTCTGTTGAAAAAGAGTCTTTGGCTACTAACTCTTGAAAAGTCTATATATGACGGACCAAACATTTGGTCTGACGTACATGTGTCTCTATGCCAAACCTAACTCTTGAAAAGTCCATGTATGACGGACCAAAAGTTTGGTCCGACGCACATGTATATCTCTCAGTTGTATGCTGGATCAATTTCTATGAAAAACCCATGTACAACAGACCAAATTTTTTGGTCCGTCATACACATGTCCAGTATCGCTAGGCACTGTTGCTTAGTCTGTTGTACATGTATATTTCTGATATTTCTGACATCTGACACGTCCAACGCTCTCTTTGAGGCAGTGTAACGGCTATATTCATTCCAAATGGCTATATAAGCATTTCCTGAGCCATCTACCAAAGACATAGATGAACTCTTTACTTTTTAGTATTGGAAAAATAGCTCTCATTCTCAAAAAGGAGTCTGTGCTTCAACTTCACACCATAATTCTCAAACATTTCTAAGTGTGTTAGCTCCAAGCCAAAGTCTAGTTTTGTGAATTGCGAAGTGAACCAAGAGACAGAACTTGTGCAAAGTTTATTACTCTTGGATCTTAGTGATCCTAGACACCTTGGAGAAAGTGAACAGTGCGACCTGTCCAAAGGTGATTGTGGAAGGCCACTGTGATTGTGAGAGGTTTGGAACTCACCTCACTGGAGTAGTGAAAGAGTTACCTTAGTGATCACCGAGCTATCATGACTAGCTTTGGAGAAGCAAAACTTGGAAGAAGTGCTTCAACGTGGATTAGGAGTGCAGCTCTGAACCACGGGATAAATATCTGTCTCTTTTGTGCTCTATTTCTCTTTATTGCTTTCGCTGTTTTCAATGTTTGTTTTTTACTTCTGTTATGTACTATTCTCTCTTAAAAAATTGTGAATTGTTTTAATAAAAAAAATTAAAACTTGAAAAAGTTGCCTATTCACCCCCTCTAGGCCAACTAGATCCTTCACACGTGCGCAAAGTAGCCAGCGTCGCTGTTTGGGCCAGGACATTCCAGCACTGCCACACCGCTGGAATACTAAAAGAAATTCAGTTGTCCCGGTTCGCGGCAAAGCCAATTCCAACGCCTTGGCTGCGCGAAAAATGTCTACAACATTGCCCCAACACGCGTCACGGCTATCAGCCGGAATCCAGCGCAGCACAAGCACGGAAAAGAAAATTCCTGCGCCACCCAAGCGCGGAAAATAATACCACGCTACCGCTCTCCTGAATTTTGCCGCATATCCAATACTAATCATTCCGCGCTCGTGTAGAGAGTTATATATGAAAATTCATTGTTACAAGAGCCATATTTGTAAAAAAAAAAAAAAAAAAGCCAAACGGCCATTACAGTAAAAAAAATTCGTTCTGATAAAAAACGACACTCCCCGATTTTGACTTTTATTTGTTTATTGCATACGGAGTATAGCTTCTTCTCCAGTACAGAAGGAAATAGTACTACAAAATAAATAAATGCCCCACGGGTGACACCCTAATCCCAAGACCGGATTACTTAATTAATCGTTTGTATTTGTTTTTTGCGAAGGATTATTAATTAGTTCTGTACAGTGTTATGCTAAATGGAGGATTGCCCTAGACTGACAAGTGCCCAGGGGAGAGAGAATAAACAAAGTGATTAGCTAAACTACTACTACGAGTAAGGTTTCAAATTTCGTTTTCGGACCATGTCTCGGGGCAGCCGAAATCTGAAATCTCTACGAGATTTCGGAATTTCAGACGAAATCCGATCAAAATTTAAAAATCAAATTTTAAATCTGGTATTTTTTATCGAGGCAAAAAACCAAAAATTCGACTAAAATTTCATCGAAATACACGGAATTTTGGCCCTTTTCAACCCCATGTGAAATGGTCTCCTGAGGATAGAAAAAATTGGAAAAAATATAAAAAAAATTTATGCAAGCATTTATCTATATTTTCTATCTGTTTGAATGCAAAATACTAAGTATTTGCACATAAATTTTCCCATTGAATGGATTCAGCCTCAGGTTTTTGAGTAAAAGGTCCAGTATGTTCCACATTGCATCCAAATCTTTGCCAACAAACGAAATCTAAGTTAGAGTTTAGGGTTTAGATCGAAATACAATTTAAGGCTGAAATCCAAGTTAGAGCTTAGGCTGAAATACAATTTAAGGCAGAAATACATCACGCCTATTAAGAACCAAGGCGAATGCGATAAGTACATGCACACATATACTTGACAGAATTATATATACTACTACGACCGCACTACAAGCACACATGAGACCTGAAATTCGGTCCTACAGACATGAAAAAAATTGTGATCTTCTCGGTCAAATTTGTGATCATACTAAATCTGGTCCTGCAAACACACATGAAAACATTCTAAATCTCGGTCAAATTTATGTCAAACATGCTAAATCTCAGTCAAACAAGAAAACATGCTAAATCCTGCAAACACACGTGCAAACATGAAAAAAATTGTGATCATCTCAGTCAAATTTGTGATCATGCTAAATATATCCTATCCTACACACACACACACACACGTAAACAAGCTAAATCTCGGTCAAATTTGTGGTCATGAAAAAATACGATTGCATTACAAGCACACATGCTAAATTCGGTCTTGCAAACATGAAAACCGGTCAAATTTGTGATCATGTCGGTCAAAAAACCCGAACTCTCATCGAAAAATCCCGAGATCCAAGGTAGGGTTTAGGGCTAGGGTTACATAATTTGTATTAGAAAAGGTATTACAATTCACCATAAAAAATTTGGCGTGAAATCCAGTCCTACAAACATAAAAACTAGCCAAATTTGTCATCATCTCGGTCCAAAACGTTGAGATCTCGACGAAATTGACCAAAATTCACCGAATTCACCGTAGTATTTTGAAAATTTTCAAAAAAATTATCCCGCCAAGATTTCGAATTTCGGCCCTGACTGAAATCCGAAATTTCGATCAAGATTTCTGAAATCTCGACGAGATTTTGAACCCTAACTCCCAGTGAAAAAGCTACGAAAAAAATGGAAGGTGAACTCAAAGAATTGGGTTAAATTGAGATAAACTTATTAAATAGTTTGTGTTGTATTCTTATCGGTGTGAGGGTTATTAATAATACTTTATTATTTGGGAAATACTTGTACAACGTTCGCTTGTCAATCTTTTGTAAATTTATAAACAAGTTAATACCAATCAATCAAACACATCAGCTATTATCTCTATTCAACTCATTTGCGCAGTTACAATTGACAAAAAAAATCATAAATTAGAAGGAAGGCTCGCATTGCTTATCTGCTGTTTTGGTCAGCCCACTTAGCCGGCCAGACACTTGAAGAAAGGCTTGTATTGCCTATTTGTTATTTTGGTCAGCTCACTTAGCCAGTTAGGCACTTGAAGAAAGGCTCGTATTGCCTATTTGTTGTTTTGGTCAACCCACTTAGCCGATTAGGCACTCGTTGACTCATGCTACGTTGTCTTCCCTGCCTGCTCGCCATCGCCGCGATGGATTGCCCGTCGCTGCACGTCCACGACCTCGTTGGCTCCCCAGCATCCACTCTCCATGACACACGTCAAGCACCTTTGACTCGGTGGGCTGCCATGTCCCTACGAAGCAGAGATGTTGAGCCACATCCTCTCTCTCTCGCCCTATGATTTTTGTGTGTGTTTAGGGTTCGAGTTTTGTTGTGCAAGCAGAAAGCGAAGTCACTGTCAAATTAGACCTCCAATAAGCAGCAGCCCACCAAGTTACATTTTACATAAAACAGCTTATCCACCTAGCAAAATTTATTCTTTCTTAAGCAATGTTCGAGCCCGTGTGCATTCGCTGTTGTCTATACCAAAAATTAAGCACATATGCTAAAAGAGTACTTAAGGTCCGGCGGTTGGAGGTGGGGCTCCGGCCTAACAGAGAACCCCACTAGCTAAGCCCCTGACTACTCCATCCATCCAAGTTTATGGGAGGTATTTTCTCTTGCATGTAGACAAAAAAAAATTAAAAATGACTAGATTATCCCTAATTAATACCTCAAAGCACTACATTTGATACATGCACGCAGAGAATATTAAGTAAATTTGATTATTTATTAGAGGTATAAGAAAAAACATCACATAAATTTGCACTGAAACATAAAATCCATCTTATATTTATAAAAGATTTATTTTTAAAAAAAATACGATCCGTGAACTTGGACTTACGGTGGATGACCATCGCCATCACTCGATGGAAACACGCGCTCTCCAGTTGACCGGATCCCAATCATGAATCGAAAGAAATGGGTTTGTGTGCAAGCCTAATAAACATGGGTCCATTTCTTACTAATTTCACCTGTCTAGTGCTTCGTTTCTGTGTCGAGGAGGTTTAGGGGAGGTGGCCAAGCTAATATGCTTAGTTTGTGGACATTGTCTACGGCTTCGGGGTATCAGCGGCAGACCGGCAGTAGCGTGTTGATCAGCTGTGTCTTGTGTGACCTGGGTTTTTGTGCTGTCGTACGAGAAATTGGTGATGCTGTTGCGGCACGGTATGTGTACAATAGTTCAACGGTAAGTGCATTTGGTATTCCAAATAATTTCCTATATGAAAAATCACATCATTAAATTTATCGCTAAAAATAGTTTCATAATATTATAATTTCATCTGTACGTCTTAATGTAAAGTTATAACAGTGCACGTCAAAGTGGCCTATCGGAAACCGTAAAAAGGTAAAAAAAGAAGAAGAAGAAGAAGAAGAGAGAAAGGGCGCACTGGTCTTCTTCTCATTTCACTGCCTGCCAGTGGATTAGTTGGGTTCGTTGAAAAAGCTTTCACTGCACTGCTGCCCCCACTATACCACCAAATGAACCAGCAGAAAATTCTGGGAAAGTGGGAAGGAAGACTTGAGACTTTCAGTTTCTTACACAGGGATCAAGATTCAAGAGTACTCCCCCAACCCACACAAGTCATCAAGGGAGAGAGAACGCCTGGCCTGACTCTTCTTCCCTCAAATCTCAGTTCTCTCCTACTTGGGAGTAAACCAGCGAAGCCAAATCTGACCAGCAGCCATTGTTACTAACAGGAGGGAGAGAGAGAGCTCAGGGGTGGTAAGAGAGAAATGAGATAGGGAGGGAGGAGAAAGAGAAGAGCAACAGTACAGTAGAATCTCTCGATCTCACCCATCGTTTCACCCCTCCCTCCCTCACGGGCTGCACGCTGCCTCGCTCCGACCGACCGCCACACCCCACATCCCCCCCCCCCCTCTCTCTCTCTCTCCGCGTTGCTCTGCCTCGGCCTCGGCCTCTGTCACTGCTTCACCCGCGGCTGTGCTCCTCATCCCCTTGATGCGGCGCCCGGCGCCGAGCTGCTGCCGCTCCAGAGCCTGAGGCGAGCTCCCCCGACGCCTGGCCTAGCTGCCCCGCCGCGCGCCTATTGGAGATCCGGCGTTTCTAGGTAAGCTCTGCTCCCGCCCTGTCCTAATTGCCGGTCCAGTCCGCCTGATCCCGCCCGATTCCGGTTCTTGCATGCGTGCTCGCGGTGGATTATTGCTCGCCGCAAGCTCGGTCTTGTAAGCTGTAGGTTATAGTCCATGGATGCACTGTCGTGGCGGCGTGTCGTCCGATTGCGACGCCGTACGCGGTTTCTTGGTTTGTATCGCTCCCTGGGCCGCCGCTTCTGACGGAGAAAAGCTTCGCGACGCGGGCTTTAAATTAAGCGTGGGGGAATTGGGCTTGAGGATGTTGTTAAACTGTAGGCGTGGCGGCTCTGTGCTTGTGCTTATGGTAGAAGCCGCCCTTAAAGGTGGCTCTTTTTTTTTCTTTTGGCAGGATCGTGCGGGGCTGGCTCAGTTCAAGCCGCGCCAAGCAGGTCATGAGTAGTACAAGGTGCCATGGTGATCTCGTCATGATGCAATGCGGTTGCTATTTCTTTTAGTAAGAGTTGGTAGAGATGGCAAACAATGCCCTAATTTTCAATTGCTGTGATTTTGTGTCGGACTGCATTCAAGAAACTCACTGAGTCACTGTAGGTACTCATGCATCTTCAAAGCATATGGAATAATGGAAAATGCCCTTTTTATTAGACTTTTAGTACTGCATAGCCATATGTATATATTTTTCTTGCTGCAAACATGGTTCTAGTAGGTTCTTTTTGCTGTAAGCTTTTAGAGGAAATGGTGGCATGCGAACCTTGCGCAGAAATTGTCCAATGCAGTGGGTTCTTCTAGTTTATACCAATTTTCTGTTGAGGAGCTTACGCTTGTTTGTAGTATACTTTCATACCAACTTTCGAATACTTTCGAGAAATAGATTTGTCAGTACACGAGCGATCCTTCCAAATTATACCTATGCCTAGTCGGGTGTTCTACGTGTGTTCATGATATGCTTTTCTACCAACTTTTGAATGGCTTCAAAAAGTACTTGTTGAATACACGGGATCCTTCTAGTTGCTACCTATGTCCAGTGCGGACTGTGCGGTGCTCTACACGTGTTCATAATGTACTTTTCTACCAACTTTCGGATACTTTATAAAAGTGAAATTTGTCGAATACAAGAGATCCTTCATCCTTCTACTTTCCACCTTTGTGCAATGAGTTGCTTGATGAGTGTTCATGATATACTTTTATACAAATTTTCGAATACTCTCTAAAAGTAGAATTTGTCGAATACCTATGTGCAGTGAAGCGAGGCGCTCTACATGTGTTTATGATATACTTTTGTACCAACTTGTGAATACTTTCTAAATTTAGAATTTGTCGAATACACACCTATGTCCTGTGAGGTGCTGTACGTGTGTTCATGATATGCTTTTCTACCAACTTTTGAGTATTTTCTAAAAGCTGGTCTTTTATTTAAGCGTTTAGTGGGGTCGTGTGACCCCACAGGACACCAAGTGGATCCTCTCCGGCGGGGATGGAATCTGGGAGTGCGTGCTATGCAGGCGAAGGTCTCCACATCGACCCCAAATGGCTTATCGACCCAAAGCTTCTCTTTGTTGGGCCACGCATCGGTGAGGGAGCACATGCAAAGGTCTATGAGGGGAAGTAAGGCTCATCTTTTTGCACTATCATCGACAATTTGCTTCTTTGTATGAATGATTTGCTTCTAGTTTAGCTTTTGATTGATTCCGGGGTTTGTAGGTACAAGAACCAAAATGTTGCCATCAAGATAGTGCACAAGGGAGAAACCCCTGAAGAGATGGCCAAGAGGCAGGGGAGGTTCTTGAGAGAGGTGACGATGCTGTCAAGGGTGCAGCACAAGAACCTTGTCAAGGTCTGCTTCGTTTGGCTGACTCTTATCAATTCTTTCCTTGTGCTGGAAGTTTAGGATGCTTTTGGATATTGAAAACTATACCTGCTTGTTATTCAGTTTATTGGGGCTTGCCTGGAGCCTGTCATGGTGGTGGTGACTGAACTACTAGTGGGGGGCTCTTTGCGCAAGTACCTGGTTGCTTTCCGGCCTAGGAGCCTGGAGCCTCGTGTAGCCGTGGGATTTGCATTGGACGTTGCCCGATCTATGGAATGTTTGCATGCACATGGGATCATTCATCGTGATCTTAAGCCTGGTAAGATTTGCCATTTTGCAACCTGGTTACTTTTTTTTTGACAAGTAACAGTGGGGGAGGCCCCTACTGTGTTTGTGCAAGATGGTATATGTACAATGGAAAAATATAAAAAATATTACAACCCTCTAGGGGCAAATATCATCAAGCAATTGCTTTTAGCCAATCGAAGATTTTCTGTCTATGTTCTTCCTTGACTCGGTGCACATGCAACGCGAGGTCATTCTTAAACAGACATTTCCAGTTTGTGACATTTGGCGTGATATTCTCAAACACTGCTATTTATTTGCTTCCAAATTTGCCAAGCAGCAATGATAAATATTCCATAAAGAACATAGAATTAAAGGTTGATCTGGTTCTCTCCACTTTGAGCTTAGTATCCGTCATATTATCCCAATTAATACCAATAATATTCCAGCATGCTTGGCTAAATTCACAATCAAAGCAACCTGGTTACGTCATGCTATCTGTTATATTCTTTTATTACTATGTGGTATCGTTTTAGGATTTCTTTTGTGAGTGTGGGCGTTTGGGTTTCGGGGGTGTGGTCCACTCTCCTCTCCCTCTGCTAAGTCAATTTATACAGTAATCTACAGATACATCGTCTTGTATATCTTTCTTTATTACCTTCTTTGCCATATAATTAACTTGTAATAGTTATTTATATTTCAGTTTAGTATTAGTTACTTAACCTATATATTTAGAAATGGATGTTAAAATCGGCATTATCGTGAGTTCACCAATTCACCAAATTCTCTTGAAGATCGACATCAAGATGAAAACTTTCTTGTAAGTAACATGGGGATGAGAAGTTAGTCTACTCTGTTGCACCTTGCCTTCAATATCACAGCCATTAATGTCAGAGGGTCTGACCTATAATGTACCTTCGCTTAAATGTTCATGATATTGCACATCAAGTTTCATATTGCATAAGCAATGTGTATTTTCATGGCTATAATTAAGATGTTGTGCTGTTATGTTTTACATTTATCACTATTATTTGAGCAATATTTTGTGTTTCGTCCAAGTTTGTGTTGAATTTTATGAGCAGAATTAAGTTATGGAGATGCTAGGAAGTTAATTAAAAACGTGAGCAGTGGTTCATGACTTACTTGTACCCCTCTGCCCGTGTTCTATTGCGTCGGCAATTGCTGCTATTATGGTCAAGTCCAATTTTGGGAACCACACACCTGAATACTTTGTGCAAACAGCACCAATTGTAGGCGCAATGGAACTCAAGTGTGGGGAAGCAGGTAGGTGCACTCTTTTGGGTGATATACCTATTGAAGAATTTTATTAATCATCACCAAATTAAGCATAATTTCATATTATTCTACATGTTGAGGCATTTGATACATTCCTCAGTTATTACATGTATGGTGGAAACAAGTACAAAGGTGCAGGATGATACATTGAAATAAATGATTACTGAAGTAGCTCATTTACATTCTACAGATAGTGAGAATATAGTGGACCAATGCAGCAGTGCTCAATGTATACACATGCTGTAAATGTGTAGAAACATCTGAAGCCACTTTAATTAAAGCAAGTTTCGTGATCTTGAAATCTCTCTATAAAACTTCGAAAAGAAACCACAAATATTTGGGCTATAGAGTTGGATGGAATAGTGTGTTATAGTCAATTTTTAGATCTATGCAATTTATTGCATAATGCTCAACATGATCCGATTTCAACTCTTATTAATGAGTATATGATTTCTATCCTTATGTATTTGCTGATCGAGTATCTTTATTAATAAGAAAAATGCAAAATTACAAACATAGTAAAGAACACAGTCATTTGCAAATATAAGTAGGAAACTGTGGCTCTCAATGTACAGATCTACTCTGAGACTGAGCGTCCACCCTGGAACCTGATGTATACCTCCCATCTCTTTCCTCCGGTTGCATATACCTTGTTTTGGCCGTCAAGTTTGTTTTGGTTTTGTGCACTAGAGTCCTTATTTCTGTGATTAACAGAAAGTCAGAAACTATCGCCTACTTTAGTAACTTTTAAGATTTTCTTTTCTTATTAAGAAAAAAATCAGTATCGACTGATATGTGTATCTCATCTTTAGTACTCCCTCCGTTCTTTTTTACTTGTCGTTTTGGACATTTGCACGGTCTCCAATACACTCCTTTGACCATTACTTTTTCTAAATATACGTTATAAAATTTTGGCAAAATTATAATGATGTGGAAGTACTTTTGATGACGAATGTCATTTCCATGTGACAAATTTATATACTTTTCTATGTATTTAATTGTCAAAGTTTTAAAATGTTGACTGCAAGCATTCTAAAATCACATCTATTTGAGAACGCGATGACACAGCAAGATCAGAGCATGATACGAGCATACTAGTTTCTAGAGTTGTTGGATCTTGGATTAAAGGTTTGCCTTCTCTAGATCTTGCTATGTGTGCATGTCTGAAAATTTTGTTAGATCCATGGACCTATGAATACTTTGTTGTATTTTTTTACACATTTGAGTTTTTTTAACCAGATAGTGTATTAAATTGATGGTGTAAGATAAGCAGTCTTGGATTAAAGGACTCCTTGGCTCTTATTTTTGGAGAAACTATTCCTTTCCGTAAGTGTTTTTTTGTTGTGTTTGGACATTGACTTTCCACTATTGGACCAAATTGAGTCTATGTCTTGGCCTTTTGGAGTGAAAAGTTCTATGCTACTATAATAAGTGTGGATGCTGAATTTCGCTTCATCGCTCAGCTTTATTTATGGGTTTTCTTCCTGTCTGTTGGATACACGAAGATCAGACAATCCATGAATCTAACTGACACAATCACCAGTCATCATCTCTGCATGGATCTGCCCCCCAATTAACACTGGTTACCACATGCTCTCTATCAAATAGCCTGCTACCTCATCTATGCATATTTAACCTCTCTAGTGCTTATATTACTACTCTAGATGTGTTGTTATAAGTGGCAGGTAGCCAGGTATGCTATTAGACACTAAACTTCACAGTACATGTTAACAAGCTAGAAATGGAGATAAAATGGCTCATGTTGGTTTAGAAGCAAGAATTGCTTCATTGCGAATGTTTTCCATGCACTGATTGAACATTTCAAAAGCTCAAGCTGCAAGAGTATGTCAGCAATATAACCCCAATCAGCAAATTTCACAGGCACGAAGAACCGAATTGCTATGATTGTGTCTTGCAATCTTGCTTGTTATTCTTTTATAGCATTTTTTTTAGTTTTACAATGGAGGATTGGAAGGTCATTAATTATCAAACACAATGTTTTAAAGAATCAAGGTTAGACATCAAGATAACATCCAGTAGCGGATTTGAGGGTTTCTTGGTAGGCCTAACATGGCCGAAACAAGTTTGAGTTCATTTACTTATATGTTTTTGGATGGACAATTACTGTGGAAGAACCCAAGTATGATCCGTCGTTTGATTCTTTAGAGAGAGCACATCATAAAGGTTTGGAAAGGTAGCTTCAATTCTGATAGCCAACTTTCCAGGGTGGATCCTTTTGGAGAGGTGATTCTCCCAAATAGAAGATTATTGTTTTCAGTTCAAGATATAATAAAAGCACTACGCATGGAACAAACATAGGAGCTTACATATCAAGCAGATAATTGATGCCTAGCCATGGATATAGTTTAACAGGTAGTCATGCATTCATCGTTGTTCACAGATGAATTTGAGCAAGATAATGGAGGTGCATAAGATAGAAGAGGAATCGATATGGTTTTGCAGTAGAAGGTGACTCTGCGAAGTTGGTTTGCATTTTGTTAGTATGTCTCAGTTAGCTACAGCTTATAAATCATTATGTGTGTGCCGAGTTTAGTTTATAGTATCAAATAGCAAATCTTTCAGCACATGGTGAAACTAGCAGCCACAAAACTTGATCAACCACAAGGAAAAGACTACTGTAATTTCCTCTATCAAGAAAGCACCAGGAAATATAAATGAGTTGATGTAGAGTCACCATCACATATAGCTGTCTGAAGATGCATACTGCAGTGTAGATGTAGTCCTGTTCATCAATGGACAAATGCTACTGAATCTGTTCAGACCAGATATGGCCAATGAATCAATGCATATTAGCTCTGTTATTTCAGCAAGGGTAACATCTTGTTTTACTGTTAGTTCATCTATCATTTCTGAAGTGATGACTTTTCTAGCCCCCCTTGCCTCGTTTTTTCCTAATCTAGCACCCTCCAAAATAAATTGCAAATCTAGCCCCCTCCACCATGCTCACGCACTCCCTACCGCGGGAGCCGGCCTGCCATGCCCCGGGAGCGCTATAGCGGGCTAGAGCGGCACATGTGGGGCACCGGCTGGGAGCGCGGGAGAGCAGTTGCAGCGCGCTTCCATGACAGCTAGGCGCGGAGGCGGGCGAGCGCGAGGGAGCCGGCCTGACGCGGCAGCCGGGCGCAGGAAGCAGCTTGCCGTAGCCGGCGAGCGCGGGAGGCCGCCTCCCGTGGTAGGGGAGCAAGGGAGGACGCTGGAGGGGGCTAGATTTGCAATTACAGTCGGTAGGAGGCTAGATTTGGGGTAAAAACGAGGTAAGGAGGGCTAGAAAAGTCATCACTTCATCATTTCCTTGGCCTGTTACTCCGTATTCATCTTATGGGAGCTTATCTTTTCTCAAGTCAATCTCTAATGATCTGCCTGAGGATATATGTTTATTCAAATAACGTTTCCATTGTTTTTGTCCTTCCCTTCGTACAGAGAACTTGCTGTTGACCGCAGACCAGAGAACAATCAAACTTGTTGACCTTGGTTTAGCAAGAGAAGAGACGTTAACAGAGATGATGACTGCAGAAACAGGAACATACCGTTGGATGGCTCCAGAGGTTCTGCTACTGCAGTTTCATATTTGTCAATTATTGAATACTTTTGTTTTTGTGCTATAATTTGACTAATCCTGACATATATCAACAGTTGTACAGCACAGTCACATTAAGGCATGGAGAAAAAAAGCATTACAACCATAAAGTAGATGTTTACAGCTTTGCTATTGTGCTATGGGAACTCCTTCACAATAAACTGCCCTTTGAGGGCATGTCTAATCTGCAAGCTGCATATGCCGCTGCTTTTAAGGTAACCACTGATACTTCAGTCTAGTGGGCGAAAGAAAGGTGTAGCCACAATTTGTTGGAGTTCATTATGCTAGGTTCGATTAGATTTTACCGTTCAATCTTACACTTGATTTGACCTGGTGAAAGCCTCATTTCTGCAGAACATCAGACCTAGTGCGGATAATTTGCCGGATGAGCTGTCAGAAGTCCTAACATCCTGCTGGAAGGAAGATCCAAACGACAGACCAAACTTCACGCAGATAGTGCAAATGCTTCTCCATTACCTCTCCACTCTTTCGCCACCAGAACCTTTGGCGCCGCCTCGTGCGTTCAGTTCCGAGAACGCAATTCTACCCCCTGAATCCCCTGGAACAAGCTCACTGATGGCTTCTCGAGGCGATCTCGGTGACACACCAAAAAGCAAGATGGAAGACGAGCCAAGGGGCTTCTTTTTCTGCTTCAGCCAGTGCTATTAGCGCACAGAGCAAGGGAACTCCCCGAGAGGATGCAAATATCGAAAGAACATCGTCACCAAATGCGCTGCGACTCTGATCACCGATCGGGCCTCAGCGCCCATAGTCCATACCCAAAGAATGGCAGAAGTTCTTGTAGAACCGTTGTTTCTGCTAATCCGGCCGTCCCGCCTGCATCTGACAGTTTAACATATCGGCAGGATAAATCGAGTATCCTTCTGACTCCTGCTAGTAATGATGAAAATAGTTCTATCGTATGTTTCCGGTGAACCGTGGTACCGTCAGGCTATTCCATGTCCAAATTGCCAGCCCATCGTATAGTAATAATCGGCATTAATTTCTCTATTGGAAAGGATACTGCAGGCTGTGTTCGTTCTGTGTAAGCATTCTTTTTCTTACATTATTAATGTTGTTTTGCCGGTCTATATCGGAGCTATGGAGGAGGCTGCGAGTGCAACACAGTGGACAGTGCTCAGTAGCAGTGGATGCGTCTTATTACAAACTGACCGCCTAGATCTACATGACTACATGTATGAATGAAAAACTTTTTTGCCCCTTCTCTTAGAACGGGAACCGTCGGTTAGCTCAGGCGCGCATCTATATTTAATGCCCTGGCAAAAGAGACCGTAACAAACAACTTAGGCCTTACACCTACGTACCAAAACACGACATTAGTCACCGTTTTGGAATATAAGAATTTTACAATAAACAATTTAATTTTCATAGAAATTATAAAAAAGAATCGCATGTTCCACACGGGGCCTGACATCTGAAATCAGGGGCGGAGACAACCAGGGTGCCAGGTAGGAACACATATACCCTAGAACTATTCCATTGGCTAAACCTTAGCCCCCATCTAATATGAGAATTAAAATATTTCTTATGAAAATGTTACTAAATACATGTATTCCAAACAGCCCATTACTTACCCTCGATAAGGGCAGCATGTGTCAATTGCACTGTAGGCAGTGTATCTACAGTGTCCAAGCTAGGAAAGGAAACATCGAGTCGTCACCCCCTTGCATGCCCGTCTGCCGGCCGGCTGCCGCGGGTGCCAACTTGCCGCCATTTGTTTCCTTTGACACCGATGCGGTAAATACCACGCGGTACTCGCGTGATCTCTGAACAGTGTCGTGATTTGATCAGGGACGAGAGCAACAAATGTACTACTAGTGGTACTGCAAGTCAAGAGCTAAACAAGTGCGAGGGTCGGGAAGCAGGGGACAGGAAAGACATGAAACCGTCTAGTCTTGGCGTTGCAGCCTACGCTTGCAAAATCTTGAGATTAATTGCCGAGATTCTCAGTCCCGTTTGCTCTTCCTTTTTCTCCAAATTTGCTTGTCCATCGCGTCCTTGCCTGCTGCATGAACAGTTTAATGGCCCAAGGAAGCAGCAGCTAAAAAGTGCTGCTAAATGCTTCCTACAGCATTGGTCGACTCGAGGGCCTGTTTGGATTTTTCTTTCAAAAATTATTTTCGGAATTTGTTCGAACAGTGCCATATTAGTTGGGGAAGGATAAGACTTAAAAGTGGAGGACAGTGAACAGTAAAATATTACAGACATTTTACACAATCTTCAGAGATGTGAAAAAATTAGCAAATTAAAACGGAGGCTGACAGTCTGAGAGCAATGGAATCGCCACCGACAAGATGGCCACAATTCCATCCATGGGTTGAGCCAAGACCACCGAACATTCCCAAGAAAAAACAATACACTAATCGGACAAGACAGTGGCTGCGACGCGGGCATGAGGACCTTATCGCATGAGGAGACAAAGGCTAGGCACCTTTTCGTCATCGTGTATAGTGAATTTTAGATCCCCATCGATCGTGCCGAACGCTGAGAATCCCGGCTGCGGTACGGCGCGTTGCCGCTGCCACTGTGGAGCCACAGCCACCACCCCCTCGTGGCGCACGATCACATAGCTGGATCCGGTGCGCGCGGACGCTTGGTGGATGGCCACACGCGCTTTTCTCCTCTCGGCCACGGCGAAATTATCTCTTTTCTATTCCTCTTCTCATTTTTTTTTATATAAATTTAATCTCCTCACCAACATATTTACAAAATTAATCACATTATTGACCGAAAAAGTTTTTCAAGGTGATATATGTTGCCTTTGATGCTTTCCTACTGCAGAAAGAACCTCCCGCGCTTTTGATCCGCGGCAGCAACTCCCTGATCGTAGCACCAACCGTCCTTCCCATGTTGCCTGTCCATTGGAACTGTTGCTCTGTGTTGGCACTCCTGCTCGCTAGGGATGATAGTCTTTATCTGATAATTTGATTCCCTGCTGGCTAATAATGTTCACCGGTATATTCGCGAGGAAAAACACTTTTCGGACATAGGTGAGCTCTATCCGTGCTCTTTATCCGATTGCCCGTAGGGATGACAATCGGGTATACCTTCGGGTACGACTGGTGCCCACCCAAACCCGAAACTCGAAACCGTGCCGCCCGTCCGAACCTACTAGACCTCTTGGGCACAGATTTGTACCTACACCCGAACCCGTGCCATTCCACACACACTAGAAGATGATGGGTACCCAAACCCGTGGAGAGAAGAAATTAGCAAATAAATGTTAAAAATTAGCAAATACATGACTGACCGGTAAGAATGGAACTGCGTTCTGCCAAAATGTCCATTACTAGTTTATGAACAACACAAACCATGAACATTGACAGTTGTAAATGATGCATGACCATTGTCAGTTCCTGAAGGGATTTCCAATAGGAATTCAGTTCACAAAATATATGTAGTAGCGAATGAAAAGGAATTTCTTAAAGGAACTCTGCTAAAAAAAATGTGTCTATTAGCAAATACATGAACACTGTCTCGAGGGAACAAGAAAATTTATTGCATACATTCATATCACAACTCAGATTTGAACTAAATTGATCTATAGTTCAATCCTCCAACAACAAATTTATTTGCTAGCAGGCATCAACCAACAACACATTTCGAGCTAGAGAATCTACCTTGCACCCGGTTGGAGGGATGAGGGTGGCCGCGCGTGGCTTCGGGACGAGGACGGCGTGGCGGTGTGGGGGAGGACCGCAACACAGGCCGGGGGAAGGCGACGGGACGGCGCGCACGGAGGGACGAGACGAACGGAGGTCGGTGTGGAGAGAGGATTCGGACGGAGGACGATGATGGGCTGGAGATGGCACAGGCGAGAGGAAGCGAGGGCGACGCCGAAGGGTCGTCGGAGTCGGCCAGGCGCAGGAGGCATAGGAGGCCGAGCGTAGTTAGGCCGAAGGGTCTCTTCAGCCTCGCGCTTCCGCTTCTTAGGGGTCGACTCACGGCGGGCGGATCTGGCAGCATCGGGAGGCGCACGAGCAAGGTAGGTGGCTCCGGCGGCAATGAGCTTCACCGAGCGGAGGAGGCAGGGAGGACCGGGAGCCTTGAGGGCTCCGCGAGCCGGAGAACCAGCGGAGCGCGTGGCGCATTGAACCGGCGGAGCACGCGAGGCAAGGGAGGCGGATTTGATGGAGACGAGAGGGAGAGGCTGCACGAGGTTGGGGGCAAGAAGGGGGTGCGCGTCGCGCGGCCCGCGCGAGGCTCGAGACGAGCGCAAGCTAGGGTTTCGCTGTGCTGGATATCGTTGTACAGGTGGCGAGCGGCGATAAGTAAAAGATTTCGTTTGTATCTCTGGAAATTGGGGTCTGTATATCATGGGATACCCATTGGATACCTATGGGTACAAATTGATATCAACGTCTATCCTACAATCTTATCGGGTACCTAAATCTGTAAATACACGGGTCTCAAGTGCTACTCATACCCGTCTTTATCGGGTCGGGTACCCGTGGATACCCGAATCCATGAGTAAATTTGCCATCCCTAATTGCCCGCCAACTCCACTGACACGTGGGCCATAGGAAAAAAAACCGTCTCGGTCCCTTTGCCTCCCCAATCCCTCACATATCCTGCGGCCATCCCAAGTCCCCGATGCTTCTCAGTTCCAACCTTTCTCTGCCTCTCTCGATCCAACGCTGGTATATATGAACATCGCGATTAATGCTTACCGGAGATGTGAATCTTCAAGCACATTCATTAAAGGCTACAAAATTTGACTGCATTCTCCAAAATTTTCACGTGAAAGATGCATGACATCTATAGACTTGACTAGAAATTTATACGCTACGTGTCACGCTGCGAGCGCTACTTTCCACGCGAGAAAATCGAAAAAAACTCATGATTGACGCTCCACGCACGAGTAAATCGAGAAAACGCGCGAAAAGGATCTAAAATTAAGACTTTATTTTTCGCAAAATGGTTTGAACATAATGCTAGAAAAGCGGAAAAAACGACATGAATACGTTGCATATTTTTTTTTCTTAAAAAAGGACCTAAACGTAATTTCGATTTTCATGAAAAGTACCTGAGCGCTATTCCTAAAAACGCTAAAAAGGCATGGACGTAATATGTAATCTTTTTCGGGAAAAGGATCAAATCGTATTTTTTTTCGAAAAAGAACCTATCTGTAATTTTTTTTTGAAAAGGACCCGGATACGAAAAAAAATTGGCCTTTTTTTTAAAAAAAAGAAGCGGGTTTTTTTTTTACAAAAAGGACCTAAACGTAATTTCGATTTTCCTAAAAAGGATCCGAGCGCTACTCTTAAAAACGGTAAAAGGGTATGAACGTAATATGTAATCTTTTTTCGGGAAAAGGATCAAATCGTAATTTTTTTCCAAAAAGGACCTATGCGTTTTTTTTTTTTGAAAAGGACCCGGATGCGAAAAAAATTTGACCGGCTCGGCCGAGCCGGCCCCTCCCGGCTCAAAACACCCAGGAGGCGGCAATTCTGCAACTTATAGTATAGGTATGATTTCATTTTCTTAATTAAGAGCGGGGCCGGGAGATCGATCGATCCCATAGTGAAGTTTTAAGCTGCAACAAAGAGAACACTCTTGTATACAGCGACGGAGCCAATCCCGGCGATTTATGGGCGGCTGCCTGGGTTTTGCTGGGGCCGCGGTCTCGGGAGAAGCAGCCAGAAGGCTGTTTTCACCTTGGACATTGGAGCTGGGCGACCGAGCAACATAGGGAAGGGAAGTGACGTGGCGCCGGCCGGGCGACGGGAAGTGGAGGAGTGCATCTTGAAGTGTCTGGTCGGAGGACTAGTGACGGATCCAACTCTAAGAACAGGAAGAGAGATCAGAGGATTTGCGTAGCATCACAAAGAAGATGAAGTTCTCGATCTATTTTGTAAATTAGGTTATGCATCATTTGATGGTCTAGTTGGTTTGGCAATTAGAATATAAAGACCAACAATCCGGTCCATTTACGAAGTATACATACACAACCTATTTACGGTTGACTCAGAAGAAACATCAAATGATGCCATCGAATGACTTTTTGCAATCGAGATAGACACGAGCCACATGGCAGGATTTAGGTTAGGGCTGTAGGGTACACGACGAGGGTTTTTAGGCTCATGTTCAGGTGCACGGTGAGGTGATCAGGCCTGGGACGACGGGTGGACGAGGCGCACGGTCGGGAGTCTTAGGTAGTCAGGGCACAACCTGGCTTGTGCACGGTAAATTTATGACCAATGAGGCCCTCACTCATATCTTTGCAGGAATTATGTCAACTTTGTATTTTTTTTTTTGTGGCCGAGGATATGAATAGGAAAATATATATATATACTTTTTTTAGCGTGACTACGTTTGCCCGAAGAAACACTAGCCATAGATCAACTTGTCCGGCCTCTAATAAATCTCTGGCTTCGCCGCTGCTTGAATATCTACTCTGGGTAGCGAGTAGAACAACCAGATACCTCCGAATGCTAACTATACTATACTCTGAATGCACGCACGTATACGTACGTATCCTACGTGGATGCATGTACTCGTGCAGTTGCAGGTTACGCTGTGCATGCAAGCACAGGATGTGGTAGGTCGTGTCTAGGTGCTCATGGTCAATCCTAGATGCATACATATGCATGGTTGCATCTGTGAATGCAGGCCAACACGAGTATACTGTAACGCAAAGCATGCAGACACGCATGCAGTAGGGAGTAGTATACGTAGAATTAATCGTGGAGGCTATGATCTGGCTATACATACTAGTACGCAGTAGCAGCAGCCTACGGAGAGGAGGCACGCACGCACGGGAACGAAGCCGCCTCCTGGATGCTGTGCCCGCGGGCTCTTGTCTCCGCTCATAAATGGAGGCTTTGGAGCCTAGCTTTCTCCTTGCTGCGACATGCGTCCATACAATGCAAGCATCCAGGCGCAGCTAGCGATACATGCCCGCGCGCACACCGGAGAGAGACTGGCGAGAGCATGCTCTGGATCTCTCCACATATCTGCGTCGCCGCCGCGCTTAGGGAATCGCGTCGGGGAGACAAGAGGATCGAGCCTTTGTCCCCATGCACGATCCGAAGGCTGAAAGGCGATATGATCATTTTTGGCAAGACGCTCCACTTTTTGTTTCTGCCTAGACCTAGCGCTTGGCCGGACTTTTTTTTTTCAAGTCCGTGGCAGGCTATGCAGGGCCTAACAATCAAGCACATGAACAGCATGGTACAGCTGTATAGACTATGTTTGGACTGGTACGATATGAAACTGACTCGAAGCACACACGGTATGTGGCAGGGCACGGTGGCACGCGGCAAAGAGGCATGCCAAGCCACATCCTGTGGCCGAGTGGAGACTGTAAAGTATCTATTAACCAACACCAAGTGCACATCGAGCCGACGCCTTGCCGTGCCACTCACTGAGCATGCTCGTGACGTTGTGCACGGCGTTAGCCGATGCACCATCGTGCCACTCACCACCCGCCTTTCGGCTTGCCTCATGTGGCTATCGACGCCACCACATAAGTGGTCACGTTATTGCTTCCACACTCATTGCCCAAGCGGCCACCGGTGTACAATTCTAGAGGGTTGGGAGGGCACCACACTGATCGCCCCGTGTTGCATCTCTACAACTACCTCACACTAGATATGCCCACCATTTGGATCTCGACCGGATCCCCGCCAATTGGTGGGGGTGGGCAAAGCGGAGAGGGAGGCGGGGAGACCAAGAAGGGGAGATGGAGAGTCAAGTGGTGGGCTGATGGGAGATGGCGAGGGAGGTGGAGAGGATAGAGAAACGTAGAGGAGGGTGAGAGGGAGAAAAAATGATGTGAGGCATGTGTCTAGAACTGTTCACTGAAATTGCTCTATAGACTTAATTTTTTGCAAATCTGACTTCTGTGCGACAAAAATGAAAAACAACCCCCGTTGAAAGCGGAAGAGCCGACAGGGGGACACTGTCTCCAATCTTGCTATGCAACTGCGATAGGGTGTTGCTATTGGCTACCAACTCCTATCACAGCAACCGTGGCAACCGCGCTGCCTTGCCGCGGTAGGTCCTACCATGGTTGCATATCGTGGTAAGGGATAAGTGTCCCCTGTCAACTCTTTCGCGTTCAATGTGGGAGCTATTTTACAATTTTTATCGCACAAGCTCAGTTTTGCAAAAAAAAAATAAACCACCTCGAGCGGTAGGAGAGCAAGGGAGGACGTTGGAGGGGGCTAGATTTGCAATTTCAATCATTAGAAGGTTATATTTGGAAGAAAAAAAAGTGGTAGAGAAGCTAGAAAAGTCATCACTTTATCATTTCCTTGTCTGCTACTCCGTATTCATCTTTTGGGAGCTTATCTTTTTCAAGTCGAGGATATATGTTTATTCAAATAACGTTTCCATTGTTTTTGTCCTTCCCTTCGTACAGAGAACTTGCTGTTGGAAATATTAGGAATTTTCTCAATATTTTAATCCACAGAATTACGTAAATCATGATTAAACAAAGATGCATTTTTTGTTCAAAGCCAAAGGTACTAGATAACAAATTATCTATCTCATACGCAAAGACTAATGAACAAGAAATCAGCATGAATAAAACACGGTATAAGTTAATATACCCTTGAGCCGGTGCCACCGTTAGCACAGCGCAGCAGTAACATTCTCGCTCGCCATGACGGTCGGCGAGACGATCACAAAGTTGTCGCAGATGAAGCGTTGGTGCGATGAAGAGGTTGATGCAAAGCGCAGACGCTGCGTTGCGCGCGTATGCGCTTCAGAACACCTTCGAGCGATCGCGTGGTCGCTCCCCAAAACCTTATCGGCCTTCTATCTCGAGCAAGATCTCAAGAAGGGCGAGGTTTCGAGGCTCGCTCCCTCTGCTACTTGTGCGCGCAAAAACAAAGGCGGGAATGCAAAGGACAGCAGAACAAAGGATGAATGGAGTCTGCGTGGGAGAGTTCTGCAGGTGAAGAAAAGCACAGCCGTGGCTCTCCTTATATAGCCTCGCGACATGCAACGGGCAGAGCCGGCCATTACCAGCCATCAACTCAGGTAGCCGTTACCAGTAACCGACGACCATTATGCCAGCCATCAACCACGTCCGCTATGTAATCGACGGCGCATCGGGTCACATTAATCACTGCGTTATCGGGTCATATTGACTATCAAACGGCAAAACAAACCGCCCCGCCCAGACATCACGTCCGGATCGGCTGCTGCGGCACAAGCGCGCGCCACGCCACGCCACGCCACGCCACGTCTCGTCACGCCTCGCCTCGACTCGACTCGACTCGACCAAGACTTCGACACGCCACGCACACGCTGCGCGCGTGGCACGATCTTACCCTTTTCCACCTTGTTAATTGAGAGACACACAACTCAACTATTTAAGTTGGTCAAACCTTCTCTCAATTACCCATATGGTACTAAACCAATTTCATGACTCCTAGTATTCTAATGGGCCTTTTGGAATTTCTATTAAATTAATTATGGGCCATCCCATAATAATCTAACACTTGCGGATGACCGCAGACCAGAGAACAGCCAAACTTCTTGACCTTGGTTTAGCAAGAGAAGAGACATTAAAAGAGATGATCATTGCAGAAACAGGAACATACCGTTGGATGGCTCCAGAGGTTCTGCTACTGCAGTTCCATATTTGTCAATTATTGAATCCTTTTGTTTTCGTGCTATTATTTCACTGATCCTGAAATATATCAACAGTTGTACAGCACAGTCACATTAAGGCATGGAGAAAAGAAGCATTACAACCATAAAGTAGATGTTTACAGCTTTGCTATTGTGCTATGGGAACTCCTTCACAATAAACTGCATGTCTAATCTGCAAGCTGCATATACGCTGCTTTTAAGGTAACCACTGATACTTCAGTTAGTGCGCGAAAGAAAGGTGTAGCCACAATATGTTGGGAGTTCATTATTCTAGGTTCGATTAGATTTTACCGTTCAATCGTACACTTGATTTGACCTGGTAAAAGCCTCATTTCTGCAGAACATCAGACCAAGTGCGGATAATTTGCCGGAGGAGCTGTCAGAAGTCCTAACATCCTGCTGGAAGGAAGACCCAAACGACAGACCAAACTTCACGCAGACAGTGCAAATGCTTCTCCATTACCTTTCCACCCTTTCGCCACCAGAACCTTTGGAGCCGCCTCGTGCGTTCAGTTCCGAGAACGCAATTCTACCCCCTGAATCCCCTGGAACAAGCTCACTGATGGCTTCTCGAGGCGATCTCGGTGACGCACCAAAAAGTAAGATGGAAGACGAGCCAAGGGGCTTCTTTTTCTGCTTCAGCCAGTGCTATTAGCGCACAGAGCAAGGGAACTCCCCGAGAGGATGCAAATATCGAAATAACATCGTCACCAAATGCGCTGCGACTCTGATCACCGATCGGGCTTCAGCGCCCATAGTCCATACCCAAAGAATGGCAGAAGTTCTTGTAGAACCGTTGTTTCTGCTAATCCCGTCGTCCCCCCTGCATCTCTGACCGTTTAACATGTCCGCAGGATAAATCGAGTACCCTTTTGACTCCTGCTAGTAATGATGAAAATAGTTCTATCTTATATTTCCGGTGAACCGTGATACCTTCAAGCTATTCCATGTCCAAATTGCCAGCTCATCGTATAGTAATAATCGGCATTAATTTCTCTATTGGAAAGGATAATGCAGGCTGTGTTCGTTCTGTGTAAGCATTCTTTTTCTTACATAATTAATGCTGTTTTGCCGGTCTATATCGGAGCTAAGAAGAAAGCTATATGTTCCATCTCAATTTTGATTAAAGTTCGATAATACCTTAGTGAACACTGGAATTTCACAAGAAATAATTCAATTCCGGTAGGAACACACGGGGCTTTAAGCTTCACAGACAACTGAGACGGAATGCCGCACAGGTTGAACTATTCCATTGGCTAAACCTTAGGCCCATTTAATATGAGAATTGAAATATTTCTTATGAAAATGTTACTCAATACTACATGTATTCCAAACAGTCCATTACTTACCGTCGATAGGCACTGTAGACACTGTATCTACAGGGCCCGAGCTAGGAAAGGAAACATCGAGTCGTCACCCCCATGCATGCCCGTCTGCCGGCCGGCTGCCGCGGGTGCCAACTTGCCGCCATTTGTTTTCTTTGACACCGATGCAGTAAATACCACGCGGTACTCGCGTGATCTCTAAACAGTGCCGTGATTTGATCACGGACGAGAGCAAAAAATGTACTACTAGTGGTACTGCAAGTCGAGCTAAACAACTGCAAGAGTCGGCAAGCAGGGGACAGGAAAGACATGAAACCGTCAAGTCTTGGCGTTGCAGCCTACGCTTGCAAAATCTTGAGATTAATTGCCGAGATTCTCAGTCCCGTTAGCTGTTCTTTTTTCTCCAAATTTGCTTGTCCATCGCCGTCCTTGCCTGCTGCATGAACAGTCTAATGGCCCAAGGAAGCAGCAGCTAAAAAGTGCTGCTAAATGCTTCCTACAGCATTGGTCGATTCGAGGGCCTGTTTGGATTTTTCTTTCAAAAATTCTTTTCGGAATTTGTTCGAACAGTGCCATATTAGTTGTGGAAGGATAAGACTTAAAAATGGAGGACAGTGAATGTAAAATATTACAGACATTTTACATAATCTTCAGGGAAATGTGAAAAATTTAGCGGATTAAAAATGAGGGCTAGCAATTTGAGACAAAGAGTGCGCAGTGGAATCGCCACCGACAAGATGGCGCCAATTCCATCCATGGGTTGAGCCCAGACCACAGAACATTCCCAGGAAAAAAACAATACACTAATCGAACGAGACAGTGGCTGCGACGCGGGCAGGACGACGATATCGCGTGAGGAAACAAACGCCAGGCACCTTTTCGGCATTGTGTTCGGCGAATTTCAGATCTCCATTGATCGCGCCGGACACAGAGAATCCCGGCCGCAGTACGGCGCGTCGCCACTGCCATTGTGGAGCCACAACCACCACCCCCTCGTGGCGCACGATCGCGTAGTCAGATCCGGTGCGCGCGGACACGCTCGCGGCTGCGATGAAATCATCTTTGTTTTAGCTTCTTTTCTTATTTATTTTTAAAAATTAATCTTGTCACAAACTATTTACAGAATTAGTTTTTGTTCTCAATCGTGAAAGCCCCTCAAGGTGATACGAGTCACTTTCTGTGTTCTCTATCCGCCACAGCCTGGCTGCCGGCTCCTCGACTACAGCACCAACCATTCTTTCTACGCTGATCATCCACAGAAACCGCTGCTACCGCACTAGCACGTCTGCTGGCTAGGGATGATAATCTCTATCCGATAATTTGATTCCCTGCTGGCTAACGATGTTCACCGGTATATTCGCGAGAAAAAAAAAAGCTTTTCGGACATGGGTGAGCTCTATCCACTCACTTTATCCGATTGCCAGCCAACTCCACTGACACGTGATCCTGCCGCCATCGCATGTCCCCAATGCTTCTCAGTTCTAACCTTTCTCTGCCTCTCGATCCAACGCAGTATATATATGTAACATCGCGATTAATGCTCACCGGAGAAGTGAATCTTCAAGAACATTCATTAAAGGCAACAAAGTTTGACTGAATTCTCCAAAATTTTCACGTGAAAGATGCATAACAGTCTTGATTTCATTTTCTTAATTACCTTTTGTACTACAGCTTATCACAAGCCACACATCTAGAGGACGAGCAAACCAGTTGGGCTAGCGTCGTGAGTTCGATCTCAGATCAACTCACAGGCCTCACCTAAAAAATAAAAATTAGGTTGTGTACATACATGCGTGTGCGTTTAGCAAAAAGTTAGTTAGAGACCCTCAGGGTCTCTACAAAAATTTCTAGCCTGTTAAGTACACACGCGTGTGTGTGCGCGTATGGGTGTGATGTGTGTAAGTGTGTGTTGTGTACGTCCTTGTACCCAACAAAAAAAGCCACACATCTAGAGCAATTAAACATATGAGGGGGGGCCTAGGATAGATGTTCCATAGTGAAGTTTTAAGTTGCAACAAAGAGAACACTCTTGTATACAACGACGGAGCCATCTCCCGACGACCCTGGGTGGTTGTCTGGGCTTGTTGGGGCCGCAGTCTTAGGAGCAATAGCCAGGAGGCTGTTTTGACCTTGAACTTTGGAGTCGGGTCGAGGACCAGTGACGGATCCACCTCCAAGAACAAGAAGAGAGGTCGAAGGATTTGCACAGGGTTAGAAGGAAAATGAAGCTGTTGACCTATTTTGTAAATTGAGTTATGTATTATTTGATGGTCTAGTTGGCTTGACAATTAAAGCATAAGGATCAACAACCCAATCCATTTATGAAGTATAAGTACACAACCTATTTATTGTGGACTCGGAAGAAGCATCAAATGATGCTATCGAATTACTTTTTGCAATCAAGATAGATACGAGCCACATGGCTGGGTTTAGGTCAGTGCTGTAGGGTACACAATGAGGGTGTTTAGGCTCGTGTTCAGGTGCACGCGGGAGGTGATCGGGCCTGGGACGATGGTGAATGGTGAGTTGATGACCAATGAAGCCCTTGCTCATATCTGTGCATGCAGGAGTTATATCGATTTTGTATTTTTTTTTTGTGGCTGAGGATATAGATAGGAGATTTTGTTTTGTAACGCGACTACCAATGCTTGTATGTCTACTCTGGGTAGCGAGTAGAACAACAAGATACCTCCGAATGTTAAATATACTATACTCTGAATGCGCGCACGTATACGTACGTATCCTACGTGGATGCATGTACGCGTGCAGTTGCAGGTTGGTTACGCTGTGCATGCAAGCACAGGATGTGGTAGGTCGTATCTAGGTGCTCAGGTCAACCCTAGATGCATACATATGCATGGTTGCATCTGAATGCAGGCCAACACGAGTACTAGTATACTGCAACGCAAAGCATGCAGACATGCATGCATTAGGGAGTAGTATACGTAGAATTAATCGTGGAGGCTATGGGCTATACATACTAGTAGTAGCAGCAGCCTACGGGGAGGAGATGTACGCACGCACGCAGCGCGCATGCACGGGAAGGAAGCCGCCTCCTCGATGCTGTGCCCGCGGGCTCTTGTCTCCGCTCATAAATGGAGGCTTTGGAGCCTTCTCCTTGCTGCGACATGCGTGCATACAGATGCAAGCATGCAGGCGCAGCTAGCGATACATGCTCGCGCGCACACCAGAGAGACACTGGCGAGAGCATGCTCTGGATCTCTCCACATATCTGCGTCGCCGCCGCGCCTAGGGAAGCGCGTCGGGGAGACAAGAGGATCGAGCCTTTGTCCCCATGCACGATCCGAAGGCTGAAAGGCGATATGATCATTTTTGGCGAGACGCTCCCTTTTTATTTCCGCCTAGACCTGGCGCTTGGCCGGATATTTTTTCCTGGGCAGGTTGGTCCGTGGTACGGGCCTTACGGTCAAGCAGGATGGATAGCATAATATGGCTGTATGAACTGTTATCGGGCTAGCACGACATGAAACTAACCCGAAGCAGGCACGTATGTGGCAGGGTATGGTGGCAGGGAGGCATGCCATTCCTCATCTTGTGGCCGACGCTATCGCGGTCTTCGCATAAAGTTAGAAGGGAGACAACGGAGATGCCGGAAAGTAGAGAGTGGAGGCCGTAAAGTACCTGCTCATCAACACCAAGTGCGCACTGAGCCGATGCCTTGCCGCTCGCCAAGCACGCTTTGTGACGTTGTGCACAACGTTAACCGATGCACCATCATGCCACTTACCACTACCCTTTCGGCTTGCCTTACGCGGTCATCGACGCCACCACATCAGTGGTCACATTACAGCTTCCACACTCGCTACCCATGTAGCTGCTGGTGGACAGATCTAGAGGGTTGGGAGGGCACCACGTTGACTGCCTCATGTTGCATCTCTGCAACTGCCTCACACTATATCCACACACCATCTGGATCTCGACCGAATCCCCACCGATTGGTGGCGGTGGGCAAAGTGGAGAGGGAGACGGTGAGACCAAGAAGGGGAGCCGGAGAGAGAGATGGAGAGTCAAGTAGTGGGGCTGATGGTAGACAGCGAGGGAGGAAGAGATGATAGAGAAAAGCAGAGAGGGAGAAAAAAATGATGTGTGAACTGTGCTTAGAACTGTTCATTGATATTGTCCAATAGGCTTATTTTTTTGCAAATCTCGCTCTTATACGAAAAAATTGCAAAAACATCTCCCATTGAACGCGGAAGAGCAGACTAGAGGACCTATCGCACTATGCTACTATGATAGGGCATTGCTACTGGCTAACAGCTCCCCCCACAACAATCGTGGCAGCCGTGCTACCCTGCAGTAGTAGATCTTACCACGATTGCATAGTGTATGTAATATAATGGCCAGTCTTACGAAAAAAAATCTATAAGACTATTTTGATAAACAGTTCTTATTTTTAAGTTACAATATCACGGAGGTGGCCTAGCGTGCCGCGCTGGATCACCAAAACATGGTCTTGGACCACGACATGGCCCGGTACCGCATGGCCCCATGCCTAGGTATATTTCTGCCTACCTATGATCAGCACATCACATCAAGGGACCGGCCTCTCCATATCTGCATTCTGCATGCTCCACATCCTCTTTATTTTTATTTTTTTTACAAAAGAAAGGACTGCGTACTTCGTGTCAACAGCTAGAGTTACTCGAGCATGTAGGTGGCCCCTGGTTGTCAGGATTTGAATCTGATTTATGTAAGTGCTATATCTGTAGCTTCTGGAAATAACATAACAGGTCCTTAGACATGTACTCTCTCTAGTTATAAATAGTTATTGTTTTAGACATCAATACGGTTCTCAAAACTCAATTTTAATTACTAATTTTTATTGTAATATATTTAAAAAATCTAATAAAATTATAATATTATGATAGTACGTTTCGAGACGAATCTATATATACAATTTTTATACATCTAACCTAAATATTAAAAAAGATATCGATAGCTAAATTTTTGAAGGTTTGATTGCACGCATCTCAAACCGACAACTATTTGTGACTGAAGGGAGTAATAATTCATTAATTGTTAGTACGTCAATATACACAATAATTTTGTGAAATTTTACTTTTATTGAACAAATAAGCAGCAGTGTTAGGGTAACCTGGATGAATTAGGGATGAAAAATCAAAGAAAAGAGGGATGAGAAACAAGAGAATAGAGATGGGGAAATTTTAGAGTTCACTCATTTCATCGACAGTCTATTGCGAAATCATTACTTTTCTAACCTCGTACTAATTTGTTTTGCAAATTTATCTCTTCTTACGAACGCAATTGCAAAAATAGACATATCCTCGACTGCAGAAGCATCGAAGGTGACACATGACTATTTTTACAATTGTCGTTCGTAAGAAAACCAAATTTAAAAAAAATCACAAACAAGAATAGAAAAAGAATGATTTCGGCTATTGTATACAAGGTGATTTCGTCTATTGCATATAAGGATCGGGAAGTTAAGCCCAGCTTGACGACATCGACGAGTCGACCTCCTAGTCCATGGACATGGACACGCTCGCATAGCCATGGACCACGTACACCTTCGTCCAACTGCTGTCTCCCTGCGGCCAATGCATGCATTTCAAGTACAAAGGCGTACGACCCTGATTAGCTAGCCCAAGCTATCGTAAGCTCTTTTCCGAGCTCCGACTCGGTCCGAGTGTCAATCGTCAACGGTGTAACGCGCGCGCGCACTTAACGCAACGCAGGCACGGCGCGGCGTGCGCGCGACTCGCACCGCGCGTCGTACGTGTGGGCGGGCCAGCTAGATCGGGAGTGCGGGATGGTGGGGGAAAGTTAACGGCGGCATGCATGCATGCATACATGCATGCAGTGGGAGAGCGCGAGCTAATGATGAGGTGATTAATAACCGTAAACAGCCTGCCACGCATCCATTGGCCACCCACTACCGGCTGGGCGGCTACCACTGCAGCTCGAACGATCCCGCCATGAATTCATAGTCATAGCCCCAAATAATTACAGTAACAGAAGAACCAATTCCTTCCTTCCACTAACTACCTGCTCTTTACTGTAGTACAAGTAGCGTCGCAGCAACTTCTACCCCCCTTCTTTATGGAAGAGTAAATTTCACCGAACTACTATGAGTTTCTTATACCAACTATGAGAGAACTGCATGTTTTAACTTTTATTTTATAAAAATATAGATTTTAAGAGAATTCATATCACAAAAATACATGTTTAGAATTGATCATTTTTTGTTGCGGGTCTGCTAGTGTGGGTCCACGTGGCAGCCTCACGCGCCTCCTTTTACCGTTTTACTCGCACATGAGGCTGTCATGTGGGCCCACACAATCAAACCCGTTACAAGAAATGTTTCATTCTAAATCTTATAGTTTTGTGATGCAAATTCTCCTAAAATCCGAAGTTTTGTGAAATAGAAGTTAAAACATATAGTTTTATGATACTCTGTATAAACAATCTCTTGTTTTATAAAATTTACTCTTATAGAAAAGAAGATTATCTCTTGCTTATATGCATGGAGCATCTCAATGTGTTTACTCTAGAAGTGTTTTGGATAACAGGGTGCCGAAATGTAATTTCGACAGGTTATTTTTATTATAATGTATTTATAAAATCCAATCCTAAAGAAAACTTTTCTATATTTAGGCAGTACATGGAGCATGGGAATTTCATATAAAACAGTTCAATTTTCCTGTATTTCCAGCGTTTTAAAAGGGTCCTTAAGTTTTGACATAAAAGGATTAAGCTCGTAGAATTCCTACAAAGACTCGTATAGAATGGCGGGGAGGAATTCTAAGGTAATGTTAAACCATATGATCTACAGAGTTCCCTACCAAAATCAGGACGCGACACTGTCGTCAGTGTTCTGGGGGAAGAAAGGGCAGAGACAATGGCCGGCCCCACACCCATCACATGAGACGATCAGTGGTGCATTAGCCCTTCACTTCCCTTGCCGGCCTTGCCCTTTATATAAGCAGCGCGCGCGCCTCATCATCCCCGCACACACTCCAGACGAGCAACCATCAACGCGCGCGCACACGCCAACGATCCATCGCGTAGCACCATGGACGAGGCGGCCGCCAACGCGCAGCTCTACGGCCACGGGCTCGCGCACCCCCACCGGAGCAAGCGCCCTTCCTCAGGGGCTGGCGACGCCTCCGCGACGGGCACGCGCTACCGCGGCGTGCGGCGCCGGCCGTGGGGCCGGTTCGCGGCGGAGATCCGGGACCCCATGTCCAAGGAGCGGCGCTGGCTCGGCACGTTCGACACCGCCGAGCAGGCCGCCTGCGCCTACGACGTCGCCGCGCGCGCCATGCGCGGCACCAAGGCGCGCACCAATTTCCCCGTCCCCGCCTCGCCGGGCGGCTACTGGTCGTGGGGCCCGCCGCCGCAGGCCTCGGCGCATCAGCAGCAGCCGCAGCCGCTCAACACCTTCCTCCTGCACAACCTCCTCATGAGCTCCTCGCCCCACGGCTGCCTCCTGCTCCACCACGCCGGCCATGGCCACGCGCACGCGCACGCGCACGCGCATCCCCCTCCTGCCCCCACACCACCACCGCCTCCTCTTGCCACTGCTTCGGCCCCCACTGTCATGAACACGCAGGCCTCCACCACGGCCTTAGCATCCCCTGCCCCGGGAGAGGATGACGACGAGTGGGGCGGCCTCCTGCGGCGGGAACCGCCGGAGGCCGGGCTGCTGCAGGACGTGCTGCAAGGGTTCTACCCGACCAGCCGGCCGCGCGCCGAGGTCCGCAACGCGCAGGAGGCGACGGCGGTGCTGCTTAAGCACGACATGCACGACGTGTTCGGCGCCGTGGCCTCTTCTTGCGACGTCGAGGACGGCGACGAGGATGCGGACGAGTTCCCGATGGTGCCGCTGGGGCTCCTCGAGGACGTGATCCAGTACCCGGCGTTCCTGGAGGTCGTCGAGGCGCCGTCCGCCACGGGCTGCAGACGCAGGGGGTGATGCCTCCGGCCGACCGGCCGGCGGGCGCACACCGCGTGCGTGCGTGCATGCATGCATAGGGTTGGAGAATCTTGTGCCTCTTGTCTAATCATGGTCCGTGTGTTTCGTGGTGTTTTGTGTACTAGTTTAACATGGGAGTATTAATATCTGGTCTGGTAACTGGCAATTGCATGTAACTAAGCTTATTTGAAACTTGATCTGCAGTCAGTTAGTACATCTTTTCATGGTTTGATGCTAGGATTTCACTCTGATTCGTCCTATACATGTGCCTAGTTTTTGGAAGCTCTCCTCGTAGGCGTTAGTATTTGATGCGATATGTAATATGTTTCGTGAAATCTCTTGCCAAAACTATGCATATGTAGGTTATGTTGGACTCAAGACTAAGGCGTGACGGTGAGAAGGAAAACGCATATCCAGTTCAGTTCTGTGTCCAAGAAATATGCATGAGACTAGTAAGCGTCGCGTCCTGTGCCCATCGATCCATGCATGCAAATTCCGGCACGCAATGTACGTCACCCGCCGTCAGCATGTCGCCCGTCTACTAGTATGCTGATTAGAGCGAGTGCGATTCTGCTTCGGCTCGTCGCTCGTGCCTTCTGATCCTGACGTTGATGGATGAGACTTGCCATCGACTCGCATGGTGCGGCGGCTCCGAGCTACTCGCACGAACGGTTGAAGCAACGGCGGATCGATCCGAGTTCTAGACCACGCGAATGCGTTGTTACTCCAAAAACGGCCGATTTCTCCTCGTCGGAACTCGGAACGCGTTTAACGCTCAGAAGCTACGGGAGGGAGAAGTTGATGCCCTTTAATTTACGTGCACTTATCTTCTCATGATGAGCTCGAGCGGGTCGGGTTTCGATCACGTTATGCTCCAGTTATCAGTATGGATGCATCTGAGCAAGGAAAACGAGAAGAATTCACTTTTCTATTCTCTTACAATTTTTTTTTGCGTAAATCTGATCTTGTTTCAAATAAATTTATAAAAATACTCCCTTCACCCACCGCAAGAAGCACGTGACCTCGGTAGGTTTCTGAGCCCATGGCACAGGCTAACCGACTACGGCAATAGTGCTAGGCCCACTACGGTGTTGGAATAAATGAGGTATTAACAAATTTATTATTACTTTAATTCTAAGCATGAGTAATAACCAGAGGAACATCAAAGCCATAGCACAAATGCATTGATACTGAAACATGATATTGGATAATATCACAGCATAAGTACTCAATCATGTATCTAACCATGTATATATAACAATGAACAGAACAGTGGCTTGCAACTAGCAACTATAGCTCAAGTTAATATAGAAATTGTTCTCAGATATCAAACTGCTTTAATTAAAACACCTCATCATCACTAGGGATAAGATCATAGACTAATTTGTAACAACCTTACCAATCAAATTTACAAGAAACAGATTTCTATACTCAACTGTTAATATACCCAATCAATTGATTACCTTAGATCAGGGAAGCAAATTCAAGCAAAGCCCACTGATCAACAATTATGGCTGGCAACAGAAGGAATAAACAGAGAATAGTAATGTAATAAGAAATAACAGCAAGCAGAATAAACATATATGTGAGCCATTAAACAATTTCAAGTAATCAATTGTCCTCTATAAACAGACAAGTAAATTGCAGATTACAAAAGCTGAAAAGTGTTGTCACAAATTGTCTCTTTATAACCCACTCTTCTTAGAACAAAGCCACTCTAGCATGCAAGGTCCCCAAGGCATCCAATTGTCTATAGCCCCTTTTGTAAGCACGCACTAAATTGCGCAAATGAATTTACTTACAGTGCACTGAGTGGATGTCAATATCAATTGGCTAAGCTCGTCGAAGACATGTCCCAGTAAACAATATTGCCGCTGCAATGCCGCAGACTCACCGACAAGAGTTTCAAAGATACAAAGCCGCAACCATCGAGTGAGGCAAGTCACCAAGTTGTTTGAGATGCAGCTAAAGCTGCACAGAACCACAAAACCAACTCCCTGGCCAAGGGGATGACTTCGTCGAACAAGATCAGCAAGCCTCGAAAGACCTGCTTCACACAAGGCAACAACACAATCGAGCCAATCCACCACCACAGAGAGCCGAACTAGCCAATCAGACTAGCAAGGCTCACAAGCCCGGCCACAGAGACAACCTCACACACATTGCCTTCCACCGAAGCCACAAGTCGATGGCCAAGGTCTCCACCTCAAATCACCTCGGGTTACTCGCAATAGCGGCGTCAAAAAGGTAAAATAGGAGTAGATCGGAGCCAAGGATCACAAGAGAGTGTCAGGAAAGCAAGATCCAAGCAAACCTCAACTAAAAATGGTGTGGATTAGGAATCGACCGAATGAGGAAAAAAAGGTGATTCTTCACCGTAAGCCAAAGAGGAACACATACCTCATCCTTTAAAGGAGCGCGAGAGGAGGAAGCTGATGGGCAACGGCCGCCAATAACGCCTCATCTCGCCACTATGCGGGAGGCCGGCGCCGCACGACGCAGTTGCCTCCCCAAGACCCACACGTACTTAAGGCTCTGTCTAGGGTATGGCACCGTTCCTCAGTGCCTTATCCTCAGCCGACGAGCCGACTGGGCTGGCTTGGCCAGTCCAGTTGGCCTTTTCCTTTTTTCCCGAAATTTAGGAAAACTAAATTCATACAACACTCGGTACCACACTCTACCCAGCTCGGAAGGAGGTCCCGCGCTCGATAGGTGGCCTACCAAGTTCCCCATGTTTGGTAGCAGTCCTATTGAACTCTTCATGCTCAACAGCTACGGCACCAGCCTACCGCGGGCCCAAAAATCTATCGAGGTCCACATACGAGGTAGGTAACACGTGTCACCTGTCACGTCTTTCGAGGTCGGAAATGGTTCTATTTTTGCAAATTTATTTAGAAGAGTATCAGATTTGTGAAAAACTTGTCAGAGAGGATCCGTTGTGTACTAATGAAAGTATCGTGCATGTTGGACTACCTAAATTATGTTTGGTGAGCATTATCTAACGTTCAAGCTCAAATGCCTAGTAGAGTTCAGGGCTCTAAATTTTTGCATTTTATTTTGAATCGGAGATATATAGCATCGCTAATTAAAGGGAAGCATGGTCTGAACTACTAGCGTTCCTCTAAACTTTCCTCTAAACTCTTCATGCTCGACAGCAATACATTGTTGTGTAGGCGAAATAAACATTCGTGTGTTTGAAACTTGAACATGTTGTTTTTTAAGATAGAGACATGAACATATTGCCATGTTATATTTCTGTCTAGTATTGTTGTCGACTTAGACCTTCTGGTCCTGTTATGCTCAGTTTTGGCTCTTGCATGTAGTCTCAGTCGAGGTTCAAAATCCCCATAAAATTTCAGCCGAAATTTCGGATTTTAGCCGGAATGAGATTACAAACCCTAGGAGAATAACAAAATCTAGACAGATTTTGGCTGGGGACAAGATTACAGGTTTAGATTTTGGATTACGGATTTCAAGTTTTTTTGGACTGGATTTGGGACAATACCTCTTAAAAATGTCATCTGCCATGTTTTTTAAAAAAAAAACCGAATTTTTGATGCGTTTTATAAAAGTAACAGAAACACTTTCAGATTTTTATAAAAATGTACAAGCTTGATGATACTCTCAAAAAATTTTGGTGCGATATTTAGCATTTGAGGATCTTATAGAAAAATTTCCAAAAGAATTGAACTTTATCTGTTATCTCTGAAAAATCAAAAACAGAAGGAATATAATATGGCAGTAACCTTGTCAGAATTATATAAATTCGCTCGAGTGTGATTATGACCCAAAATTTTTAGGAGAGATTAAACATTACCTCAGAACCATTCTCTAAAAGTTTCAAAAATTCTAAACATGTTTTGATTACTCAATTAAATCTATGAAATCAATACACTTACTTAGCCATCTCAATGTAAGGCTTTTCTCAGGATAGTAGCAATTGGTGATGTGCCCTTAAGGCAATCATGAAAATGATTGTATCACATCTTATATTTATGGAACATTATAATTGCTTATCCATTAAATAAATATAGATTGGATTGATCAACAAGTGCGTGACTTGTTCGTGAAACTCTTTTCATATATAAATATTATTCAAGTTATCCTTTATCGGTTATCATAATATAGGACGATTATATTTTATAGATCAGTACATATATTGCTTGATGACCACATTTTATGGGTCATAGAGATATGAAGATATCTAATCAATAATGTAGACACATGTTGGAAAACATGCATTGGATAGACCAATATGAGATATTGCGAGAATTGTTATAGATTCTTATGTCTTATCAGTTAGTCTCATCTATAGTGTATGTATGATCCTTATATCTAATATCGTCATTGGTTTCCTAGATGTGTAATGGTTTACTTAGGGGATGCCAAACTCTACTCTTTAACCACGTAGTTATAAAAGTAGTTTTTGGGTTTACCATAAAACATGTTGAGGTACATGAATGATCAAGATAAAATTTGCCCTTCCTACATAATGGATAGATATCTCTAGACCGCTCGAGGTAGATAGATTAAGAAAGTGCATGACCATACTGAATGTGATTGAGAATCAATCTAGATAAATTAATCCTCTACGGTAAAAGTGATTGGATCGAATTGTTATAAGATGACACGACTCTCATCTTGAGTTTGATCTAATATCGCGAGACAAAGGGAACATCATATTATCACACTATATTAGATTCGTCTGATACTTTATGAATATTTGGGAATCGGTATGTACTGCTAGAGACCGCTATCGATTATTGGTCGGAAAGATGTTTTCGAGTCGTGTCTAAATATATATGAATCTATAGTGTCACACACTACAGGGTTTGAAACGATTACAATCGGTTATCCGAGTTCGGATTGGATCCGTTTTAACAGGCCGAATTGAATATGGACTCAAATTGGGCACAATAGTTAGGTGCCACCGATGGCTATAAAATGGGATGTAGGTTTAGGGTTTGAGATAGATGTTGTATGCAAGAGTTGCATCACCACCGAAACCCTAGCCGTCCTTCATCATCTCTATTGTGCGTACGGTGGTAGCACCCCGACGCTCGGCGTTCCAACCTCGGACGTGCGGATACTGATAGAGGCACTGCTCTATTGCGTTACTGTTTGAGGATAATTGTTTGGATCAATGAAGGAGTTGATTGGACCGATCCAGAAGTCGAAGGATCAACTTGTTGCTCGGCTATCGCTCAGACTAATCGCACTGTTTAACGACCATACCAGGACGCGCAACGTCGATCTGCTTCGACATCTTCTTCCACTGCACTACGCGTCTAGTGGTAACGATATGTAATATATGATCATTTACTTGCGTGGTCTCTTGTGATCGGTAGAATTTTTAATTTGTGCTAGTGTAGCCTACCGTAACCCTTCAGTAGCCCAATCAATTTTTTTGCAAATTCCTCAGACTTGATCATCTTGTAAAAAATTTATGGGAGCATTAGTGATGCGTTAAGACTATCCACAAAAATTTTCAAAATTTTCTAACGTGGTTTGTACCATTTTTCGTTTTGTTAAAATTTGCCGAGATTTCGACAATTTTGGCTGAAATCTTGGAAATTCCGGACTTGAATTTGCTTTTTGAATTTCATTCAAATTTCGTCCGAAATATTTTAAAATCTCGCCGAAATTTTGGATTTCGGTCGCCTTCGAAATATAGTCTTAAAAATAAAATTTGAAACCTTAATCTTATTACATCTCCAACCTGTATCCAAACCGGTTCTCCAGTATATATCCAAATTGGTTCTAAACGCGTGTGCAATGTTGGTCGGAGCTAGAAGAGCTTTTTGGGTTTTGGACTAGTCTAGAAGCACCGCATGCAGTGTGGCTAAGCAACGTTTTTCGGATGTGGTAGCAAGTCCCAACTTAGCTCCTTTGCATTATCCAAACATTATGGATGATGCCCTGACATAACTTATGCTATAGCTCTAGATCGAATTAGAGTTTTGTGAGATAAAGCACGAGTGTGCACGGTCTTAAGAATGAACCAGATGAATCTCATAGGAGAACTAAAATAACAACGTCTAAGCAATCACAACAGGAGAGAAAGATTCGGTGAAGCCGATCGCAAATTCTTCAAGCACAACATCAAAAGAGTACAAGGGATTGTTACTCTTGCAAAACCTATCGACCTTTTATGACATTCTGATCCTTGCCATATATAAGAATATAGTGCTAAAGAATAATCTAGCCTTTAATTCTCTCGTGTACTTTTTTGCTCTAGATAAGTTGTCTTGTAGCTTCTTCGTTACTTGAGTTCGCTATGATCATCCCATGGGTTTATATAGCCTTCCTAGTTCTCCTTCAAAAACGAATAGGAATCTTACTTCTATTAGTATTAGGAATTCCTCTCCTATTAGGGTTAGGAATCTCCTAATCCTATTAGGATTCTGTTGGCGCCCAAAAAGAGTCAATCGGTTCAATACATGCGAACGTAGAGTTCAAACGGGTTTTAGTCGTGCCAGCTGATTTGATCCTACAATCAACAAGATAGATCTAAACAGCAATTACAGCCGACTAGATGATTGATAAAGAACATTTTTCTAAAAAAAAATGATGCGCGACAAGATTAGTATGAAAACAAACCTGAGGTAATTGGTGTAAGTCGATGATGATTGAAACGACGATGCACAACTTTATTGATCAAAAGTGAATTACAATGAAAAGATTCTAAGTCTATAAAAATACTCCTAGCCGACAGAAAGTAAATAAAAGTATATGTGAATAGCTGATTAATTTGTATATGATTTTTCATCTTGCACGTCGACTCCTTTTATAGTGCATAGGCCGATCGTATCTTTCTCCGATTCATACAGATACACGATTTGTATCGACCTCAACTTTTTGAAGATAAATTCTACTTTAAACCGATATCGGTTAAGAATCTTTGTCCATGTTTAACTCCATATTCCTAAATCTGTCACTTTTGCTAAATTCAGGTGTGAATATATTCGTCTAGTACACATTTTCAAATCCTAAAATGCTAGATATGAGTCACCATATTTAACATATAAGTTCTATTGTTTAAATAGTCTTATTTAGAAATATAATTCTTGCATATAGATTTAATGAGGATTTTTCTACTATATCTCTAGTTATTCTCTATCAACCATATGCATTCTTCATTACCATCCACATAATGTATTGTATCTCTCATCTTTCAAAGCTATTAAATGGTGTTTGTAAGTTATTTTCTCTCGCATCTCTATTAATTTTATTGAAATCTTAATCTTTGTACAAAGTCAACATACATTTTATATTTCTCAACGGACTGTATTCTAATCGGGCCAGTAAAGCTCGACGTAGGGCCAGTGCATCCAGTTCAGATCTGTTCAGTTTACGCATAAAGGGTGGATGGGATGATCACATCTACCCTTGTAGGAATAAAACCATCTAAGTTTACATTTGGTTGAAGAGACGAGAGATGAATAGGATAAGCCAAATTTTAATTTAGTTGGAGGGATGAGAGTTGGATGTTAAATGGGATGTGAGTTTAAATTTGATTTGTGGGACAAAAGTTGGATGATCTTATCTAGCTAAATTTATAGGATAACTTCATCCAACATCTAAAAAAAATATTTATGAGAATTGGTTATTCTCATCCACTTATCTATCGGACTAAACATCGAGATAAATAAAAAAATTTGAATATATCCTTCCCATCCACCCTTCGCCCCTTCAACCAAACGCACTCTACGTTCTTTGCGCGTGCTCTGTGGTACGTTCCCTGTGGGCTGCGCCCGGCACAGATTCCAGAGTTTATGCTTCGCTAGAAAAGAGTCCAGCAGCTAAATCTCACGACACCACTGCCAAATTAAAGAATTCTTTGTTGAAACAAAGAAGCATGCATGGTTAACAGTGCCAAAAGCAAATGACACCATGTTAGCAATATCGAAATCGTGATTTTCAAATGATTTTTTATTTTTGATTATCGACAAAAATCTGTCAAAAATCTCCTGAAATTGAAAGGTTAGGAAATCAAAATTTTTAGAGAAGAATTGATAAAAAATCGTAAATCAACCCGTTTTCACCGAAAACCGGTCAATTTTGACCGAAAACCGTCGACCGGCCAATTGAATGTTTCTTAGAACCGATTTTGAGCAATTTTCGCTCGATTTCCATAGAAAATCGAGCGATTTTCATCGATTATTGATCGGTTTACGTTACATAAATTTTTTGAATTTTTGATTTTTTTTATTTGGATTGGTTTAGTAACCAGTTTCTACTACCGAACCATCTTGATACACTCGATTTTCACGATTTTCGTTGATTTTGTGAACTCTGAATGACACCCTCGGTTTTTCTATTTGACGTATTGGTATCTACGGGCCTATGATCCTATTTACATTTACTAATATAAAAATACCCTGTCATTAGATTTATTGTTAAAAATATTTTTATAACGTTATAATTTTATCGGTATATCTTAATACAAAATTATAAAAAGTAACGATTAAAATCGTGTCTCGAAGATTATGAAAAACAAGAAATGTCAAGTAAAAAAGAAAAGAGTGGGTCCCTCCTAGGCCCTAGCTGTAATCTAAGGATGCTGTCAAAGGGGATATGGATGGATATCACTCGTTTTGTATCCAGTTCCATATTTTTTTCTTTCCAAGTTGGAGTCAGGCACACAATATCCAATTTCACTCCAAAAGCCTTTGGTTGTTCAGTCTATTGGATGTGGAAATTATCCGCTCCGTGTGCACGTTTACACAGCACAATTGATAATACTGGTGTAACAGGAGTGGATACAGTCATACAGATGAATATAACTTGAATACTTTTCTATATTTTGTTTCTTGAACTCAAAGTAAGACATAAATAATACCACAAACCTATTTCTCTCTTTCAAATTTGCTGTGAAAGCCTTGTTAGGTCGGATGGAAATTAGCGTTTACATGCACCGCTGCTCTCGTCAGGTAGGCATACTACCTGTATTAAAGATAGGGGATTTTGGACGAGGCAGTGTGCCACGTCACCATTAAAAATATGTCCAAGTCTTTGTACCAGTTCTTTGCAAAAAAGCCTTCGTAAAATCTGAAATTGCGTTTAGGGCCCTCTAGAATCCAAATTGCGTGCAACTCCTCAACCGGCTTTTTCGCAAAAGACCCTTCGAAAATTTCAAAAATACGTTTATGTCCTCCTACCGCTTGTTTTGCCAAAAAAAACTCATAGTTCCGTAAGTTCGAGTCAAGCTCATTCTCGAGCCCTTTTGCAAAAAGTCCTCGTGGTTTAAGAAAATTACATCCGGATACAGACTATACCCTTTTAAAAAATCTTAGACCTTCGAAAAATTCAGTTTTCTAAATAGCTAGCTATAGCTATGATATAACTGCGCGATAGCTTTTTTGGACCCTAAACGTGAAGCTACGGGCCATTATTCCGCTATATTAACTATAAGCGCTATATCTAGCGATAGCTCCGCTATTTGATGTAACTTGTAGCTAGCGATAGCTCCGCTATCTTATATAAGTAATCATGGGTCAAAATATTAGGTCTATTTTGAAAACCAACGTTACTAAAAAGGCCCATATGCATCTCTTATAAGCCTGAACTATGGGAAAATCTAGCAAAAGACCTCATCTCGTCCTTTTTCAATAATCCAATATCCGAATTTCTCAGTGATTGATTACTTATTATTCAGAACATTATGATATAATTATCATTTATGGTCTTTTGGACATATATTAGTATGTATGTTGATTTCAGATTTGACACATATTCTTACTATAAAAATATTAATACTTTCTAAAGTATCATGTTTTATGTAACATCCCAAATTTTACCTTTTATTTGATTTAATGTGTTATTTATGCATTTTAAGGATTTTCTGAATTTATTGGATTTTTATGGAATTTATTTCAAATTAAGTATATTGGCCTTTTGTGAAAACTAATTATTTATAGATAAATTAATATAAAGTTTGGCTAAAAATATTTTATTTGAGTTCAAAATATCTCAAAGTATTTTTGAGTTTTTTCTTGGATTTTTCTTGACATTTTTATTGCCTAAAACCAATTAAATGAATTACTGAAATTATTTTAAAAAGAAAAACCGAAAAATCTGTTTAAATAGTAACAGGCTGGAGCCCATTACTGTTTTCGCACATGGCCCAACGTTGTGCGGCCCATAGCCCACCTTCTAGAAGTTTGGTTTTTCACCGTTAGATTCAGATCCAACGGAGGATGCGGTTAGTGAAACCCTAGGGCTTGTCGCCGTTGGATTCGCTTTGGACGCACGGGATTGGTCGCATCAGGAAATGCCATCATCTAATCCTAGACGTTGTTTTCTGATCGAACGCGCGCGGGTGAATCATACCGGTTTGGGAGTCATCTGGTCCGAACCATTAGGATTCGACGCGTGTGCGAGTAGGATCGCACCTTGTGGAGCTGCATCGTGGCCGTTCGTATCCGATCTTATGGTCGCTGTCTGTCGTCCCCAACACGTAGCCGCCGCTGTCTCGGAGGCGGATTCCTTCGCCGTGTCGGTGAAGAACTCCGGGTCATGCACGCTCGCCTAGGCTATAAAAGCCTTATTAGATCGCGATTTGAGTTTGTCAGACCCTTGCACAGATTTTGGTCGGAGCCGTTTACCCTAGTTGCCGCATCTGTGAACGGGAGCTCGTCGGAGTAGGATTCGAAATCCGCCGTGGTTTTTGGTTGATATTATCGCCGTCAAGCCAGCTCCGTCGTGAGTAAGGACAATTTTGAAGTCTTCGTCTCGCGGTGGTGCAGATCCGTGAAGTCTTCAGGGGATTTTTGATGTCGTTCGCCGTAGTTGGTGTCTACGTCTTTACGGACGGTAAGCCATCTCCGCCGCAGCCATCGTCGGGGTCGCGTAAGCTTTAGCCGTTAGATCCGTGGGTCGCCGTGGATGCTCGCCGTGCGTAAGATTTGTGTTGCGCCGCGTGTCCGTTGCGTGTTCGGTTGATGTGGACCGTCAGATTTTGTTTGATCGATCCATATCGTGCCGATCGATGAACCAACCGTACAGCGAAGTGTGGCGCACGGAGATCGAAGCACCATGGACCGAGTCCACGGTAAACCAGATCGGTCCCGTGGACTCAGCCCATAGACTACACCACGTGTCGCGTCAAGATTGGTTAGAGGAGTCGATGACGTCGTAATCCAGATTTTCTGTGGAAAAATATTTCAACCGAAAAACCTTCAATGCTGATGTCATGCTGACGTCATAAACGGGATTTTCAATAGAAAAATAATTCAATTTATTATTTTATTTTTCAATTTTCTGATTTTTAAATTTTTGAATCTTCCACGAGCCCGCCTCTCTTATACGAGCTTCGATTGAGGTGATTCAAATTTTTAAAAATTTATAAAATTAATATCTATTTAATGGTAAATTGTATTTGATTTTTGGAGTTTGTTTGTCCTTTATTTTGGTGTTTATTTGGCTTTCTCCCTCGTTTCATGTAGATATTGAATTGTGCGAAGCATCTAAGGAGGATCCGTCGACTCAAGAGCAGGTTCCAGAGCAAGATCATGACATTTTCTAAAGCAAGTTGTGCTTTAATCATATTGAACCGAGTTTAAAAAAATTGCTACTTTGCTTTTACCCTATTGCATATTATTTCCTGTATACAATTGTTTTCAAATTAAGATTGGGAATTAGCTTTATACCTATTTGGTCTACACCATACCTTGTTATTTGTACGCCATGATTTATTTGTCACCCTAGATTGATTCACTATAGTTGGTTAATACTGAAATCAACATGGGTTGGTTAGACCATGTTAGTGTGCTTAACCATGCCACGTCATCACAGGTACTTGGAATATCAATGTTTAATCTTGACTAATGTAATATGGAACATGATTATAAATTGATGTGTCAGGTGTTGTCACACAACGATGTTGAGTTGTAGTGATGAGGGATGTCACGCAACGAAGTTGACTTGTTGATAGCACGTGGTGCTTTGTAATCAACTGAGGTGGTAATCATTTAGATTGATGCAAGTGGCAAGGGGCAGTGTGCCAAGATGGGCAGAATGACAGAGGGTATGTGCAAAATCTTGTCTTGATCATCTTAAGGACTTAACCTTGCAAGCCTTTGACCTGAGTTAAACATGCAAACACATGTCTGGAATGAAACAGATCTAGCTGATTAATTTGCAATGTCTTAGCTTTGGTACTACTAGTGGTGGTAGTCTTGGGTTGTGGTAACCAGTCCCTTCACGGATCAACTCACATGGCGTAAGAGGGGGACCTGTTGTGGTAAGCAGTCCCTTCAGTGTTGAAATCTTAGCCGGTAGTACTTGGTTAATGAAAGACCATGTGGAGGTCTATCCCTGATGGTGATGAGTAATTGACTGTGGTTTAGCCTGTTGTGCTTGAATTTGAGTTTGATCCGAGTGGTCAGGTCTTTGGTTGGTCGGAGACCAGTTGTCCGACCAGTGGTCAGTCTTTGGTTGGTCGGAGACCGGTTATCCGACCCGAGTGGTCCGAGCTTTGGTGGTTGGAGACCACCATCCGACCCGAGTGGTCCGAGCCGTGGTGGTTGGAAACGATCGTCCGGACCCAGTGGTCGGGACGGACCGATGGTCGGACCCAGTGGTCGGGACGAAGACCGGTGGTCGAGACCAGAGTGGTCGGGGCGAAGACCGCTGGTCGGACCTCGAGTGGTCGGGAAGAAGACCGGTGGTCGGACCCAGAGTGGTCGGGACGAAGACCGGTGGTCGGACCTCGAGTGGTCGGGATGGAGACCGGTGGTCAGTGCGTGGTCGGGATGGAGACCGTGGTCGGACCATGTGTGGTCGTGGTTTCTTTGGCGATGAAGTGTATATCTTCTGTTGAGATGGATATGTGTTGTTGGACATTGCTATGTGATGTGGTTTCCTTGTCTATGATGGTTGCGGGACTTTGGAGCTAGGTCATGGTGAGGCGAAGGGGATCGGGACTAGGTGGGAGAGCCGAGGTCGGATGATCGTGGTGTCGCCAAAGATGGTGAGGCCGTGGAGTAGCCGCAAGCCAAGAAGACAAAGGAATGGATGAGATGCTAACTTGGAGCTGCTCACGATCGAGGAGGACCGTTGGATCGCGGTCGGGAAGAGAGAGTAGCGGGTCAAGTTGGTATGCTTTGAGCAGCGTGCAAAACCCGTTGTGTTGTTGGGTTTGGGTCACCCATGCATAGCTGTGTGAGTGGGTAAAATCTCACCCTTGATGGAGTGCTCTAGGGTTTAGAGGCTCATCCAAGGGTGGTAGGTGTTCCTAGCTCGCTACTAGGCAGGAGAGGGTGTCTCCACAGGGGCGTGGTGGCGGTGAGGAAAGTCTACGTGAGTAGTTGAGAGTTGTTGAGAGTGATGATTATAAGGATCAAATCTGGCTCTTGGATGTTGGCTTAGGATTGAAGCAAGATATCCAAGGGTGGGAATTGATCCTGTGTCACTATAAATAGAGGGTAGGGGCAGCCTTCCTCTCTGAAGGTTCGAGGTTTTCTTGCTCATTTGAGCTTTGCCCACTTTGTTGTGAGGCTTTGTAAACCTCCTTCCGTAAATGAAATGTTCTTCACTTATATTCTTGTTTCATTTCTCTTATGTATTTACATTACGCACTTAAATTACATTATCTAAATTCGCATTTACTTACTTGCAATTTTCTTTCGTAATTTGGATTTGCCTCATCTCCTTCTACATGCTTCGAGTCTTTGTTGAAATTCATGATTGATGAACTCTTCTCTAGATTCGGTGCTTTCAATCATCTAGGCAATCCTTGCATTCTTGTTGCAAGTTTGTAAATCTGTGTGTTCTTGAAGTGCGTAAGCGTGTGACTTGCGATTCTTTAGTCTGATTGGCTTACGGTTCTTGTTGCCAAGGATGAAAGATTCTGGATGAATCTTCTATAGATCATATCCCAATCATCTAGGCAATCTACAACCTCTTCTATTCAGTTTTGCAAGAAACCAATTTACGTGACTAGTTTTGGATAGTGTTTCTATTTGTTTGAAGGGTTGTTTCTTGGTACTTACTTGCTGTGATTTGTGGAGAGTTATCCAAGGATATTCGACCATCAACTCCCACCACAAGTTAGGGTGAAGTCGTGTTTGTGACTCTTTTTGGTGTTGCATTTGTTTAAGCGAAAAGGGACGGAACCTTGGTATCAATTCCTTCGATTGATGATTGAAATAGGTTCTGACATCCTTAGGGAGGTGCACACCAATTTTCACTGTTTTGGATCACCGATCAAAAGTTACATCGATTTCTGTTTTTAAGATCGTGCTGATTTTACTGTTCATCCGACCCCGGTACTGTTCATCCGACCTCTGTAGGTCGGGCGTACTGTTCATTGATCGGGAGCACTATTCATCCAAACACTGTTCACCCGAGTCTCGCTTCATCCGACCTCTGTAGGTCGGGCGTCATCGCTCATCGATCGGAATACTATTCACCCAAACACTATTCACCCATCGGCCGAAGTCTTCGAACACATCACCCGACCTCTCATCCGACCTCGGGTCCGCGTCTTGTTCATCGGTCGAGCATTGTTCTTCCGAACACTATTCACCCGATCTTTGCTTCATCCGACCTCCGCGATCGGAGTCTTGCTCATCCGGTGAGTCTTGTTCACCCGAACAATCGCTCATCAACACCATCCGACCACTTCCGGTCGGAGTTCTGCTCACCCGACCACTTCCGGTCGGGAGTCTTGCTCATCCGACCACTTCAGTCGGGAGTCTTGTTCATCCGACCGAAGACTAACGACCGATTCGCGATCTTGTTCATCCGACTAGAGCTACCCGACCGGTCACGATTTCTTTTATCGCTCACCCTATCTTAAGCGGTCTGAGCCTCTGTTTTGAAATTACCCGATCGATGGTTCGATTCTCTCTTTACGGTCTTTTGGTGGATTGAATTCTAGGGGAGAATTTATTCGAAAATTTTATTTGGCTCCTATTCACCCCCTCTAGTCGCCTTTTCGATCTTTCAATTGGTATCGAGGCAGTTCTCGCAAGTGCCAAGATGGGCGAGAATGACAGAGGGTATGTGCAAAATCTTGTCTTGATCATCTTAAGGACTTAACCTTGCAAGCCTTTGACTTGAGTTAAACATGCAAACACATGTCTGGAATGAAACAGATCTAGCTGATTAATTTGCAATGTCTTAGCTTTGGTACTACTAGTGGTGGTAGTCTTGGGTTGTGGTAACCAGTCCCTTCACGGATCAACTCACATGGCGTAAGAGGGGGCCCTGTTGTGGTAAGCAGTCCCTTCAGTGTTGAAATCTTAGCCGGTAGTACTTGGTTAAAACAGAGCATTGTAAAGGCTTTGTTATGATATCTCTGCGACACACCAAAGAAAGTGTGTTAATATCGATTGGACAAAAAGATGTTCATGTCGTGTGGGTAAAATGCATAACCTCTATAGAGTGTAAAATCTATTCAGATAGCTGTGCTTGCGGTATTGAGCAATACTTGGGAATTACAGTTAAGGGTTAGATTTTGTAAAATGAAAACTTAGATAGGAAGGGCTGGATGCTGTTGGAAAAGCTGAAATTTGACTTAGGGCTAGATGCCATGTTTACTTGAGAAATGCTGAAAGTTATTATTTATTGTTATTTATTTTACTATTTTTAATCTACTTATTGTATTCATTTACAAATGCTGGCTTTACTGCAAAATAACCATGATAGCCACTCCGTTGGAATAAGTCTTGCATATAGTTATGTTAGAATTGCATTCTGTGCACAACTTGCTGAGTATTTTAAGTACTCACCCTTGCCAATAACAAATCACTAGTTGAAGAGTCTGCATCAGATCATGAGGAGGAGTACGAGGAGAAGATGAATATTTAGGGTGCGAGCTTTGTTAGTTGCTTATGGTATACTAAGGGGTTATCTACATTTTCATTCCGCTGCAGTTTAATTTGTTATTTAGCCTTGCGAGGCATAGTCATATAAGTTCGACCTTAAGGTATTCATCAGGTATTAATTAATATATGATGTCTTTCATAATGTTTCGCTGTGTATGATTATGATATTTACCGATGTTGAGCCTGTGTGCACTAGCGTGATCCTAAACTAATGCAGTGTACACAGATGGTCCGAATTTACATAATTGGATCCCGACATTTTAATAATTTGTTTAAAGGTGACTTATATTATATACATATTTAATATTTGTAAATCTTTTAATATTGAAAACACGATGAAAGATAGCTTTCGCGATAGCTATCAATAGATACCATAGCATTTTTGAGACTTCGTCGTGAAGCCACGAAAATCACGATTTAAAAACTTTGAAAAATTACATCCAGACCGAACTGAAATTCTCCCAGCGTGACGTAGCTCTATCTAGTACATCATATATGTCGCGGCGGCAGGTGCGCATCGATGGAACGGTAAGGCAAGCACTGTTCTATCTTCTATGTGGTAGCGAAAGCAAAGACCTTTTTAGCTCAAAGGATAGAGAGAGAACCCGTGGGAAAGATGTGCGAGAATTCAGAACGTCAAGGGCCCGCAGTTCTGCTGAGAGTAGGTTGCCGCGAGTCGCGACCAGCGACGATCTTTTGTGGCTTGGAGCTTTGTGTGCGTTGACTTGTTTTCTTCCCAATGATGTGTGCTTGTATAGGCTGCGGGATCAATCGTTCAAGTGAACCATGTGGAGCCCTGTCGAGCTGGTCATGGCAAGAACAATTTTAGCTGCGACTTTGCTGGACGAACTAGGGGTAGAAATTGATTATTTACATTTTTTATTTATTTTAATAATTTTACAACTCGTATTAAAAGGACGTACAAAAGCACCTCTCATGAATCAATCAACACTTCCTACTTAACAGTTGGTTGGCAAGAGACAGCTAGTGCTCGATCCAAATCTGCTCTCAGCCAGTGTAACAGATCCACGAATGTGTAATACATAAGAAGAAGTCTATATAACACATCGAATTTTGGTTAAAAGTCTATCTAGCACTATAAACTATGAAATCAGATATTTAAGCTTTCAAACTTTGCATCCGATTCAAATAGCACTCTGACTCGGTTTCCTATAGTGATATTGCACGTGTAGCGTAATTAGTGAGCGATTTTGCTACACACTGGTCAAGTTAAATCAATAACTGGTGAGCCCACATACACTTATCTCCCACCAAACTCCCAATCATGATTCTATCTATGTAGCAAAATCGTTCACTTCTCACGTCACACAGTTAATACTACTACGCGAAACTGAGTTTAAGGTATTATTTGTATTGGATTGCAAAGTTTGGAACGTCGATTTCATGGTTTTAGGATAGCGTACGGAAAATCAAGTGAAGTTTAGAGCGTTAGATGTAAATTTTCCTAATGTATACGCACGGAAAGCCCCGATTCATGAAGATCTAGCAGTACTGCTACTCGTACGTAGCACTGTTGCAACCCCCGTGCCATGCGCGTGAAGGGCAGGCAGCTCAGCTTCGACTGCGTGTACAGGCAGTGAGCGCGTCCTTTCCTGTCTGTCGGCTGCACAAGAAGCAGCATGTGGCGGTACTGTGTTTTGACGTGAAAAAGGCTTCCTTGTCGGGCTCCAGCTCCACGCAAAAAAAAAAAAAAAAAAAAAGAAAGCGCTCCGCGGGGACGAGCCCCGGTGGGCGGTGGCGCACAGGAGGAGGAGTGATTCGGGCGCAGATTCGACGTGCCTGCGCGGGTGCGCACGCTCGTGCCGGCCGGGGCGCGCAGGCGGCAGGCCTGCCTGCTGCGTGCGGGATACGGGGTGGGGAAGTTCTTCTACGGGCCCTGGCACCTCGCGGGACCGTCCTCCGTCGGACCACGATCCCATGAATCTTGAGTCACATCCGCACAGTTTGAAACCCTGCTATAGTGGAGCTAGGAAATTTAGAAGGTCAGTAAATCTAACTATTTAATGATTTAGAGTAAAAAATTATATAGAAAAAAACTAGTTTTCATAATATTTACGATAACAAAGCTACACTGCACCTTTATAGCTCCAGAGCAATCGCCCTCTGCCAGTGTATATAGGGATTAAACCGATAGTATGTCTTCTTCTACGCAAAATGCACGCATGCTCTCTTCTACTGGTTTGTCGATCGAGTTGATGATCGTACTATTCCCTTTGTTTTACATATTTTGTCCAACAACCAGGGTTCACAATATCGATATCGCGATAATTGGTTATATTGAGATTTTCGAAAATCGGTAGAAATCAAAGGGTTTCAACATCAAAATTTTTGAAGAATTTTTTTTCTAAAAAAATCGATTTTCACCAATAATCGCTCGATATGCGTCGATAATCGATCGATCAAGTGAACTTCTTCGGCGGTAGATTTTTGAGTCATTTTCGCTCGATATTCATTGAAAATCGAACGATGTTCAGCTATTATTAGGATATTTTTAAATTTAACTAGTTTGCTGACTGCGGTGTTAGATACCAAATGGTCGATATTATGAACCTGCCAACAACCTTGGGCCAACAGACGGCGTAGCACCAGGAAGAGAGTTAGCGGAGTACTACGAGTGTACAATTAATGCTACAGTACCTGCCGGATATGCGAATAGAGGTAGTTCAATGAAGCGTACACGCAGCTAGTACCCACCGGAACAGAAACCATGCATTTTGTTCTGAAAACTACGCATGGCTGTTAAATTATTTTAAGATAATATAGCCCATATAAATTACAGAATAATTCTTATACTACAAGGTTTAAGTGTGATGGTCGGTAGACTAAAAGATTAAGAATCGTGAAGTTTAAAATCCCTCTTATCTCCTTTTCAAATATTTAATTGTGTACTAATTAGTGTTATTAAGCATAATCCTACTGGAGGAATTACTTCTAAGCATACGTTCCATGCATGTATTTAGCAAAGCTGCAATAAGAATTAATGCCTAGTGCATGGTTTTGAAATGACAGTTTCATTGATTTAGTGCATGAAAACTGACATTGATGGTTTCTCTATATATATATATATATATATATATATATATATATATATATATATATATATATATATATATATATATATATATATGAGCCTCCTGTCCCAAGCTAAAGATAAAGAAGAATATAAAAGAATAATACACACATAAAAAAACTCGGTTCTTTAATCATCAAAAGAACAATATTAGTAGAAAAGAAAGAGAGGAGAGAAAACTTGATTTGTAAGGAGATAAGAAATTTTTACCTTTTTGGCCTCGTTCGGATAGTTTTTTTCGGAAATAGCCGCATGCAACAAGAAATTTCAAAAATAGCCCCGTAACAGTATATTCCAGCGTTCGTGCAGCGCGTGATTTTTTTTTTGAATTTTTTACTCCATTTCTAGCGTTAACCGAGCGCAGGAATTTTTTTATTTTTTTTATTCACCGTTTCCGGCTGTCGTTGACCGCTTGATTTTTTTTTCCGTGCGAATTTTTTTTCCTGGGCGGATTTGGCTACTGTCGCGATGTTCGGAGGACGTGTTGAGGATCAGAAGGGTGGGAAAAATTAAGTGTTTGTGCTCTTTGAATGTTCTATATAATGAAAAATTACAGTAATACCTACCGATTTAAATAATAATATGACGTGTTTGAAATTTGTAATGAAAATAAATTGAATTACTCCCAAAAAATGAAACAAAAAGCGTCGAAAAAGAAAAAAACAGCCGCGCCGCCGCCACGCGCCGCCGCGCTAAGTCATTGTCATGCCGGCAAGGCCTCACGCGTCCATGAAATCCAATGGCCGGCGAAGCCAGATTCCCGTGATTTCATGATCGCCCGCCGCAGAAATGCCCGTGAAATAAAAAAAAATTTAAAAAATTTCAAGCGGTCAACGATACCGAAACGATGAATAAAAAAATAAAATTTCTGCGCTCGGTGAACGCCTGGAAATGGTGTAAAAATTCAAAAAAAAACGCCGCATCTAACGCTAGAATATCTTTATTACGGGCTATTTTTGAAATTTCTTGTTGCATGCGGCTATTTCCGAAAAAAACTATCAGAACGAGGCCAAAAAGGTAAAAATTTCAGGAGATAACATGTCTTATTGTAGATTTATGCTTTTGCACATATAAATATTACTTTTCGGTTAAATCAAATTACGATAAATGATGTTACAGTATCTTACAATGGCAGGAAACCAAATGCTCCCACGCAGCCGCGGAATCCGATCACTCAAATCATGGCAGAATTGTTTGCCGCTGACAATGCAAGGAAGACAAAGAGATCAGGCAATGCAATGCCAAGGACAGAGCCCATAAATTCTTACCATTTTCTGTCAAATGTAGTGTTGTTCCAACTCCAAGACCTATAGGTATGTTAATCTACCAAGTCCCTGCTACTCCCCCCACAAGGCAAATACTTTTGAATTATGAAATTACTTGCGAGCATGCTACTCTTAGGTCTCTTTGATTTATATATTAAGGTTGTCATATTTTACTATATTTTTTTTACCAAACTTATCTAAGTTTAGGTCATCAAAATTAAAGTCACACTTTAGCTAGTAAAATGAATTTGTCACACTTTTTTTGAGTCAATGACGTGTAAGAACTGGATGGCAAGAAAGAATCTTACCACATGTGTGATTATAAACAAAACGGACGTCTAACTCAATAAAACTTGCCTAACTTGAGGTGTGATAAAGTATGCCTATAAACTAAACATCCTCTTAGTTTTAGTTAGGGTATGCTTTAGTGCACGTATTTTTAGAAAGGTTTACGAATCTTAAAGCAAAGTAGTTAATGTTAGATTGAAGTAAATATGTGTAACCTAAAAAAATGAAATTGACGATTCACCCCTTCCTATTATTCAAGAATATATCTATATATAAATCTGATTTATTTTTTATAGGTTGATACATATTTACTATCACATAATATTAACTACTTTACTCTAACTTTAAGATTTGTAAACTTTTCTAAAAGATTTGCACCGAAGCAAATCCCATTTTAGTTACAATATGCTTGTCACACATACTTTGGAGAAAGTTTACTCCTTTGTTCGTGTCCCTTTACATTGGATCGGGACAAAAAATACAATGCTATATATTCCATGGGTCCGGGGCATGAACGAGGATTTCAAATTTTCTTTGGATATGGTCGATTATTTCAGTTCTTTAATTTGTACTATATTCATTCTAGGGGTTAGTTTTTTTCCATTACCCAGCCGTTGGTATAGGAGTTAAAAAAAATGGAACAGGACGACAAGATAACTACCTAGGATTTAATCTTTAATAATTATGATAAGTATTAATTTGGTTTTACAAATAGGTAAGATCGAGCTTGAATCTATTTGAGCTAATGATTGACCGTATAAGCTAGTTTATTTTACTCTTAGCTGTCATGAAGCTACAAGAAATCATAGTTTGCCACTGGTTTGGCACCAAAGTACATAGTACTAACAACCTAGCCTCTTGCATTAGTTTGGGAACGGATTTCTTTTGTTAATCTCATGGAGATAACCTATTAAACCATGACAAACCTAAAAACCATATGCATGCAGTTAACGAGTCTTCTTCATAACCTGTGCTGGTCCGCTGGACATCCAAGTGTTGCTCTAGCAATTTGCTCATCCGCAGAACCAGCCATAGAACAGTGTAGGATAAATATACTAATCGACCTCACGGAATAGAAGCTGGTCTAGCTCTTTGGGCAGAGGATGCAGAATGATTACAGCACTGTCTGCAACCAGAAGATGTCCCCCTCTGCTCTGAAAAGGCGTGTGTGACTTCAATGTCCATGCATGGCTGCAGTCCACCTCATTGGCCAAGATTTCTTCGCTGCTACAGGAGAGAGAAAGAGAGCTCTTAGTCTTGGCTCTTGCAGAGGGGGAGAGAGAGAGAGAGAGGGAAGGCATGGGTGTGACTGGGTTGGAGTTTATGGGCAAACACAAGACATTGAATTCCCTGCAGCGCAGGGGTTTAGGGTTTGGAAACCAAGGGCTCTTGTCGCATGGACTTGTGCCTCCCTCCTCCCTCTCATCTCATCTGCCTACGGTCTAACTCCTGACCCTGGTAGGATGGGCATGCGGTTCCAGCAGTACTAGTAGTGTGTGTACATGCAGTAGCTGTGCACTCCATTTGCGCATCTGGGGTGTAAATTTTCTGTGGGTATTGCTGCACTTCTCCAGCACATTTGTCGTATTCCGATTGACATGCTGCAGAGACTAGGAGGAACTTTATAGGCAGGCACGGTCGAACGGATGTGTATTGCGTGATGTAGCTTTCCTTCTTTTCTTTTCTTTTTTCTTTTTTGGAAAAAGGACGGCATCGGATGAGTTCAAGACGATGGGACAAAACTCGAGTGTTGCATCATGCACTCGCCGGCTCCTGCAGGTCAAGGTAAGTGAAGGGAGCAACTCTAGAATCATGCCGTCATGAGAATTGTGATACTAATGAGTACTACAAAAACAGTGGAGCCGAAAAGAAGCTTGCGAGACCTACTCTACATGTGATGGGTTGAAGTTAAATACACGTTATCACAGTGGCAAAAAAGATCTCAATTTTTTCCCTAGAAAACCCAAGCTGCCCAAGTTACTGTAAAATTACGTAAATTCACTACAAAAGATTGAACTGGATTCTTCATTCGAAAAGAAAAAAATCGCATGAAATTCATACGTTTTGTTCAGCGGCATGACGACCTAGTCGAAGAAACTCCCGAACCCGAGACATTCACTTGCAGGCCGCGGCCGAAACAGAATACGCGGACTCAAACGTCCCCGTGCGGCAGCCGAGCCCAAGAGGGTTTTGTGCACGCGCCCGGGCCGCGATGCGGATGGGCGGAGGCCTCTGGAGTATTTGGCCGAACGCACTCTGCCTCAGCAGCGGCTGTCCAACACATACCGGGCCTTCCATTTCGGCAGATTTCTTTTGTGTGATACCGCTGTTGCTTGACCGGAGATGCAGAGAGCAGAAGATAATAGAGCTGCTACTACATTATTACTCCATTTAAGGGCGTAGTCCATTTCAGAGAACAACATAGTAGGGCTGCTAATACATTATTACTCCATTTTGGTGCCGAAATGGCTTCCTATAAAACTTCCGAAACATCACTTCTTATGGTGAGTACCTCTGAATCATCACTTGTGCATACTATTGAAAGATCATGCGGAGGTTTGTCTATATTTGTGATGAGTTATTGACAGTGTTTGAGCATATGGTACTCAAGTTTGAGTTTGTTTTGAATTTTATTTCGAATTTGAAGCAATTTGAGGTGCTGTCAGGTCAGGACAGCACTATCGGCCTGGGATGGACGGTAGTGCCGACCCTGCGGAGCTACCGGCCTTAGGAGTGCTAGTCTTTTTACAGAGAGGTGTTTTCCCTGGAGTTAGGCACATGCGGCATTACCGACCATTTGAGAGCGGTAGTACTAGAGGTGCGGTACTACCAGACTCCAATGGTGGCAGTTCTTTTCTGGAGAGGGTCCTCTCGGAACTTATCAATGCGAGCGGCACTACCGGCCAACCAGGAGCGGTAGTGCTGGGGGTATGGTACTACTGGCCCTGGGTGGCGGTAGTGCTGACTTTACTGCGACTTGAGCTTAATATTTGCATTAATTGTTGATTAATATATATTATTGTGAACAGTGCTATATGGTGTGTTTCTTATCTGTGTTGGTTGTAGGACTCCGGGGCTAGGTCATGGTGAGGCGAAGACAAGACCGGGACGAGGTTAGGAGAGCTGAGGTCTAGAACGGTTAAGGGATACCGGAAGATGAGTGAGACTGGGAAGTGGTTGCAAGCCGGGAATATAAGGAATCGGAGCGTGATGCACTGGTGATGGACATGGTGGGCAACGACATGACTCGATACTAGGCTCAGGGAGAAGTTGAGGTCCAAAACGATCAAGGAAGCCAATGCCGCCATAGTGAAGCGGAAAAGGACACGTGACGGTTAAGTGACTTGGGCTCGCTTGCAAATGAGAACGGTTTGGAGGAGTTTGGACGCGTGAGAGGCTTGGCGGCAAGTTATTAGGGCCACATAGAAAGGGCGAAGTATGGCGATGCTTCGAGGAGAAGGAAGACCGATTATTAGGGTAAATTGGTAATTTATCCAATACCGGCAATCAAGGCATTTTGGAAAACCACAGCGGTGGCCTAAGTGATTTAAGTCACACCAAAGTGTTGTTGGATGCAAATTGGGGCTTGCGGAGCAGATTTGGTGTCAATGTAATGACTGCTTTGAGAAGCGTGCTTGTGTAAATGAAAAACCTGTTAAGGTTGTTGGGTTTCGGGTTAGCCCATATAAATATAGATGGTATCCACTTGTTGTGTCCAAGTTTAGGGTTAGGTTGCTGTAACATCCCAAAATTTGGGTTTTCAAAAATCTTTTGTTTAGTTCATCTTTCCAAAAATCCCCGCGGATTTTCTCTCTTTAATAAAGCTTAATCTGAAATTTTCTAATGCTAAAATAATTTAATTTGACTAATATAAACTTCAATTAAAATAAATTTAGTTTTATTTGAGTTCATTGTGCTTCAAGGAATTTTCTGTAATTTTTTTAAGATTTTTCGGAGTTCGTTTGCTATTTATTTGGAATTAATTTAAATTAAGCCTTTTGTTAAATTTAATTAAATACTGCAAAATTTTAAATAAAGTTTGGTTAAAAATAATTTATTTGAGCTCCAAATATCTTAAAATATTTTCTGGAATTTTTTAGAATTTTTCTAGTATTTTTATTGCTCTAAACGAATTATTTTAATTTCTGGAATTATTTTAATTTCTGGAATTATTTTAATTCGGAAATTGTTCTAAATCGACGTGGCAGCTCCAGAGGCGGCCACCTCATCGCCCAGCCTCAGCCCTCAGATATCCATCCGACGCACCAGAATGCGCCACGTCATCCCTTTACTGTTTATTGCGCGCCAGGTGTTCGATCCGATCCGTTTTCAATCCAAATTCGGTTTTTCTTCGTGTCTCCTTGTAGGGCACGACTCCCTAGCCTATATAAGTGTCCTAAGACCCCTCCCACGCACCCCTAATCCCCAGAGCTCCTCCCAAACTCTAAAAACTGCAGCCATTGTCTTCCGGTGCGCCGCCATCGTCGGCCGATTTTGGCATCGCGTTCCCTGTCATCTCGGTGAGTTTTTCTGAAATCCTCTCACGTCATCTCGTGCCATATGGTCCAGTCTAGCTCTCCACCAAATTTGGTGCAGTTTCATCTAGTAAATCAAATGTTACGGCCGTTCCAATCTCGAATCTTGCCGTCGCCCGTTCTCCTTCGTTTTTGCGAGTTTGACCGTGAAATTTATTCTGTAGACTCATCTTGATGTCCTCTACCTGGTGCTCACCCTAACTCAAGGTTTTGTGCTCGGGATTGCTGCAGAAAATTTAATCTTCCCGATCGATTTGCGACGTCTGTGAGTAAAATTTTGTCGTGCGTTCCCCGTTGATCCAGAAGGTAAAACTCAGATCCGTTCGCGTCATATTGTGCCAAATGATCCCAGATAGATCTCTGAAAAATTTGGTTAGGTTTCATCCATTATTTTAATAGTTATGACCATTTGATCTATTAGCTTTAGCAGCCGTTCATCGGTAGTTTGTGATCTGTCCATTGGGTTGCCGCCAAATCCGCTTATACCGTTGAGATCGTCTCGCCGCATTCTACGTGGTGCTCACTTCCCTTTGCTGTTCCATCCACCGAAAATTTTAATATTCGTTAGCCGCCGCCTTTCGTCAGTGCCGCGCGCCGTCTTTTGCCGCCAACCATCTTAGTTCACCTTGGTCGTGTCATAATGTCTGGTAGGCCATCATTCTCTGGTTTGCTCATCTTTAGAGTTCATTTGATCTTCGGTTGCCATCAATGCCATATTCTAGAATTTACCCGTCGTCGTTCGATCCAGTTCTTTTATTATCGGTTCGTGTTTCGGTTAGCCATCCTTGGTAATCTTTTATCGCAGAGCCAACCCTACCTATCCTATCCCTATGCCAAGTGGATCTATCCGTGAGTCGTTCCTCTCAAACCCTAACTTAACCTTGCGTCCAATCTGTCGTTGACGATGCATCATGTCATGTAAACCTCGCAACTCGCAGATCAATCCTGAGCCATATCATATCCTTGCTACCATATCATTGTAGCGATAATCGACATCTCATCTTTGCATGAGTATCCTGTCATTGCTTCGCTATCTTTGCATGTGTGCATGGTCGCAAAAGCCCTATTGCAATATCATCATCCTCTCTATCGCCTTATTGTAATCTAACCCCATCACCTATGAGTTTAGCCTTGTATTCATTTCCTCGCGGCCTTGTCATCGTCAAGCCTCTTGATCGACGTATGACTGATCTCAGATCGAATAGCATGAATGTCGACCCCTTGTCCATGTCCTATTCTTGAAAATCTAATCTGCCATTGACCTAGAAGTCATTCGTGGACTTGGTCGATAGACCATTGGCCATATGTCATATCCTTTTGCCTTATCTAATCTACTATTCTATCTTTCTTTTGTTTGACTGTATATCTGTTTAGTCAACAAAAATCATCATTGAGCATCAACTTAGTTCATTGCGAACTAACGTATCTTTATGGACCCGGTTTATAGATCGAGAGCCCATATGTCATTGTCTATCCAATCAAGATAATAACTTCAGAAGAAATATTCTTTGGAATATTATTATTTCTTTCTCGATTATCGTCTTTTCCTTTTCGATGTATTCAAAGCTCGTTCTCTTTGTCTAATCTACGATCTAATCCATTCAAGTTCCTAAATTCATCTAAGCCTTTGTGATCCAATACTATCCGTTCTCAATTTGGATTTTATTTTATTTATCTTTTGAGTTGGTTTGTATTTGCTTCTTCTTTAATCGTTAGGCGATCGTCCGGAAGTTGTTCTAAGGAGTCAAGATCAAGAAGGTAAAGATTAAAGATCAAGATCAAGAATCAAAGATAAAGAGTAAAGAACAATAAAAATCGCAAGGGCCGAGCAAGTTGTGCTTTGATCATGTTGAACCCATGTTTATAAAATTGCTATATTTGTTTTACCCTATTGCATATTATTTCAAGTGTACAATTGTTTCAAATTAAATTGGGACTTAGCTATTATACCAATTTGATCTACACCTACCTTGTCATTTGTATGCCATGATCTATTGTCACCCTAGATTGGTTCAATATAGTTGGTTAGTAATTATAATCAACATGGGATGGTTAGTCCGTATTAGTTGCTTAGCCATGCCACGTCATCACATGTATTGGAATCATTGATAATAAATCTTGATTAATGGAATATGGAACAATGTTATGAACTTGTGTGTCATGTGGGATCACACGATGAGATTGAGTTGTTGTGACGAGTCATGTCACGCAACAATGTTGAATTGTCGATGGCACGTGGTGCTTGGTAATCAACTTGGGTGATAATCACTTAGATTGGGGCAAGTGACAAGGGGCGAGTATGCCAAGGTGGGCTCGATGGGCAGAGAGTATGTGGATGTCTTGCCCTGATCACACTAAGGACTTAACCTTGCAAGCCTTTGACCTGAGTCAATCATGTAACCACATGTCTGGTATGGGCCAGCCTAGCTGATTAATTTGCAATGTCTTAACTTTGGTACTATCTTGGTCGGTGTGAGTTCCCGAGTTATGGAGTAATTCACATGGCGCAAGAGGGGGGCTCTGGATGTGGTAACTCCAGTCCCACCAGTGTTGAAACCTTAGCGGGTGGTACCGGGTTAAGCCAGAGCATTGTAAAGGCTTGTCGTGATCTCTCTGCCGGCACACCAAAGGAAGTGTGCTAATAGCTTGGCAAAAAGGGACGATCATGTCGTGTGGGTAAAGTGCATAACCTCTGCAGAGTGTGAATCTATTCGAATAGCCGTGCTCGCGGTATTGAGTAATGCTCGGGAATTACAGTTAAGGGTTAGACTTTTGTTAAACAAAACTTATTGGGATGGCAGGATGCCATGGAAAGTGGAAATTGACTTAGGATTGGAAACTTGGTTTACTTCAAAAATCTTTGAATCTATCTATTCTTGTTATTTGTTTTACTGATCTTTACAATCTATTTATTGTATTTGTTCATAAATGTCGCTTCGCAAAATAGCCATAATATCCTTTTCCTTTGGAATAAGCCTTGCATATAGTTACATAGAATTGTATTACATGCACAACTTGTTGAGTGCTTTATGTACTCACCCCCTTGCAACACACAAAATCATCAGTTGAGGAGAAGACTACAACTTCGAAGGAGGAGAAGTTCTACGAGGAGGCGAATATCTAGGAGTTGAACCTTGTCAGTTGCCTGTGGCATATTGATGGGATTCGTCGACATTCTTCATTCCGCTGCTATTTATTTAATTTGAGTTGAAGCCACCAAGGCCTCGCAAGTGTAAGTTTGACCTAAAGGTCGTTTAATAGTTCTATATTAATAGATGAAGTCTTTATTTATTATTCCGTTGTGTATGATTGTGATATTTCATCTATGTTGAGACTGTGTGCACTAACGTGATCCTGGACTAGTGTTGAATACACAGAGGGTCCGGATTTGCATATTCGGGTCCCGATAGTTGCCTTCACTATAAAAGGAGAAGTAGTGGGAGGAGAGACTTGAGACCTTAGACTTAGTCACTGGGGGAGTTAAGGTTTCCCACAAGATTTTGGTTTTCTTGTGTGTGTGAGTGCTCCTTGGGAGCTTTGCCCTCAGGAGGAGAGGCTTTGTAATCCATTCTCATGGTCTGAAATAAAGATCAAATTCATGCTCAAGTTTTTGTCAAAAGTTTTGATCTTTTTGCTTTATTCTTGATCTTTTCTTGTGGTTTCTTTTTTGCTTGATCTTGTGCTGCCAAGGATGAATGATTGATGAATGTATCCTCTATAGATCGTCTCCCAATTATCTAGGCAAGCCTCTTCTTGATCATTTAAGTTTCTTCAAGAAACCGATTTTTGGATTGAGAAGGATGATTTTGAGGTAGAACTTGATCTTGGGCATTTGGGAGCAATATCTACAGGGTTCTTGCTTTCTGTGACATGTGAGAGACCATTTAGGTCTATCTTGATCATCAAATCCCCATTAGCAAGCTCAGGGCAAAGTTTTTGTTTTTGACCCTGTTTTCGTGCAACCTTCGGTTAGCTCGAAAAAGGTAAGAACTTTAACGTCAATACTTACAGTTGAAGGTTGGAATAGGTTTCTGATACCCATAGGAAGGTGCATACAAAGTTTTGCGGGTTTTCGATTAGCCGATCAAAAGATACATCGATTTTTGATTTACTGTTCATTTGCCTATTTTTTCTGTTCACCAGCACTATTGCTACAGTACCTAGTAGTACTAGGGTTGCTATTCATCCTAGCACTGTCGGCCTCTATAGTAAGGTAGTACCGCCCCAGAGCTGATTTTTCAAGAGATTTTCTTCTTTCGCTCTTCTGAGGTCTTGGAATGTTTTGGTTTTATTCTTTGGGGGGGGGGTGAAATTGTTGTGTGATCATTCACCCCCTCTGATCGCCATTTTTAGTCCTTCAATTTATCTTAGAGCCCCATTTTTTTCTCTTTATACCTTGACCGGTCTCGAGAGCCATGGCGTCGGACAAGTTTTTCATCAAGCCTCCAATCTTTTCTGGGGTGGATTATCCTTTTTGAAAATACATGATGTAGTCATATATTTGCAAGACGAAGTCACAGTCAATGGCCTTGGTCACCGATCTCGCTTCTGAGAGTTCTTTTGGTTTTCCCCTCTTCGCTCTTTGTGAGATGAGAAATGACCATTTGGAGAGATTTTCAGAAAATAAGCTCGCCCTCTTGGCCAGAAAGTTCTCCTACGCATACAAGAGGGTGAGAGAGAGGAGGAGAGGTGGATCGATCACCTGCTCCGAGTGTGGTGGCCTCAACCACATTCGAGCCAACTGCCCAAGTTGGAGAAGGGCAAAGACGATCACGGAGGTTCCAGAAAGATTTACTACACTGATAAAAATCACAACAAGAAAGCTCCAGTTCGTGATCCCACATGTGAGAAAAAGTACCACGACTTCGCAAAGAACAAGAAGCACTTCCACCGCGTTCTCGCCGCACTTGATGACATCGACCTCTCTGACACCGAGACATGGAGCGACGACAATGGAGAGGATGATCTGCAAGAGAAGACCAAGGGCGGCGACGACTTCACCGGGATGTACTTTATAGCTAAAGAGAACAGCATCAGCGACACCGAGCTCTACATCAAGACAGATGAGGTACCTTCCTATGATGAGCTTAATGAGATTTTTCGTAAGCTAGAAAGATTCTACGCTAAAGCTAGGGCTAGTTGTTCGGAGCTAGAGAAGAAGGTAGATGATGTCACGAGAGATAGCTTTACTTAGATCTTCTTCCTCCCGTGACGATGATTGTGTGCTCTGTGATGCCGAGCTTGTGGAGCTTGAGAACTTAAAGACCCTGCATGATAATGTGCTATCTGTAGTAGAGGTTCTTAAGGACAAAAAAGCTAGCCTTAGTACTCCTGTCACTACTCCTATTGATGCTAGCTTTCTTCATGCTCACATATGTGCTTCTTGTGATAATTGCTCTGAGTTGCTAGCTGAGATTGATGCCATAACTGTTCACCTTAGGAAGCTTTCTGTTAGAAATGATGAACTTAAAATATTTGCTTCTAAAGACTCAGTCAGCTCATGTGAGGGCTATAGGCAACTAAAACTTGACAATAATACTTTGAATATTAAGTGTTCTAATTTGACCAAGGACCTATTAGCTAAATCACAAGAAGTTTGTAGGAGATGTGCTGTGATTGAGAGGGACATGGGTATAATCCATGATGATCTTAGGAAGAAGCTAGAGGCCCAGACCTATAGGATTAGAAATGCCAAGTGTGTATCTTGTGAGGCCCTCAAGATTGAGGCAGCGTGCTTAGGGACAAAAATGCACGTGCTGTTCGTTCTTTCTTGTCTGGCTCTTCTTCTTCTTCTTCCCTTGTTCTTCCTATGCCTCTCTCTTCTAGGAGTGTGAGTACTATTGAGAAGTTTGTAGGAGGCAAGAAGAAGCTCAATCTCATCCTAGACCAGTCCAAGATTAGTAGATTCAATCAAGATCTAAAATTTGACTAATTGGAGCACGTTCGGGCGCATCCTCCTACTATTGTGCGTGGCTCCAAGAGTGGAGAGATCGTGGTAGCTCTCAAGGTGAGCACCACTATATTTAGGTCTGTTGGGGTTGTCCATAGGATCTCTGACCAGAAGGTTACTCCTCCTACTACTTCTGCCTCTAGCAAGGTGAAGTATATATGCACATTCCGTCAAAACGTGCAACATCTAGCAGATTTCTACTTTAGGCGTGCCAAGATTGTATGGCGTGAGCGTGGTTGTGCTCTTAGGGTATTCAGGGTCATCCCAAGACTCGAAGTGCTCCTAAGGCACCCACGGCTTCTAGACTGAGTAGAGTTTCTCCTATTCTTGGGCAGCGTCTAGGACTTGGTTTTCAGGCTGTTCTTTCTAGTTTTCGTCCTAGAGCTACTCGTGGTCAGTCTTTCCGCCGTTCTTTTGATATTCCTCGTTTCTTCCATCGAGATAGATATCAATGGCGTGAGGTATTTCTTAGTAGGAGATTTGGGCAGCTTCACTGGGATGGTCCGACCTTTGCACGACAACGGGCCAACCCAGATCTTTTGCTGGTGTCGCTTCTAGATTTGTGAGAGTTGAGCGTCGGGGAGACACTAGAGTCTAGTATTTTGTTCCTGTGACTGATACTTCTGCTCATCGTATGATTCAGTATTTGGTTCCCAGATCTGCACTTGTTTATTCCAGTATTGAGTTTTTGACCTCTCACTTTCTGTGATCTCGATTCATCAGGCTAGGATGGGAGATGTTTGGATTATAGACTCCGGTTGTTCTCGCCACATGATCGGAGACTCCCGTTGGTTCTCTTCTTTAGCCCGTGTCATAGGTGATGAGCTAATCACCTTTGGGGATACTTCTTCAGACCGCGTCATTACCAAAGACTCTATGCGTATTAATGAAAAATTCTTCCTTAATGATGTTGCCTTGGTTAGTAAGCTGCAGTATAATTTGCTTTCTATTTCTCAGCTTATCGATGACTATTTCAAGGTAAGCTTTAAGCGCAATGCCTATAGAATTCTCGATTCTTCTAGAGGGTTAGTTTGCGGGATTTCTACGTTTGGGAGTTTTTTGAGCTGATTTTTCTAATTCTTCTGGTGATTCTCTCCGTTGCTTAGTTGCTTCAAAGTCTCGTGGTCTCTCCTTCTGGCATAGGAGACTTGGTCACATTGGATTTGATCATTTGACCCGAGTTTGTAGTCATGATCTTATTCATGGTTTTCCCAAACTCAAGATGATCAAAGATTTAGTTTGCTCTCCTTGCTGTCATGGCAAGATGGTGGCTGCATCTCATCCCTTAGTCATTGTTGTGATGACTGATGCACTAGGATAGCTCTTACATATGGACACTATTGGTCTAGCTAGAGTGCAGTCAGCGAGTGAGAAGTGGTATATTCTTGTCATTGTCTATAATTTTTTGAGGTACTCTTAGGTATTTTTTGTGGCCTCGAAGGATGAGTCATTTACCTATTTTAGGGTTTTGGTCCTAGGTTGTTTATTGAGCTTCTAGGTGTCTTACGAGCTATACGTAGTAGCAATGGAACAGAGTTCAAGAACTCCAACTTTGAGAGTTTCTGTGAGGAGTCAGGCTTAGAGCATCAGTTCTATTCTCTATACGTCCCTTAACAAAATAGCGTAGTGGAAAAGAAGAACAGGATCTTGGTTGAGATGGCCAGGACGATACTAGATGAGTACAGCAATCTTAGGAAGTTTTGGACTAAGGCTATAGCTACTGCTTGTCATGTGTCTAATCGAGTATTCTTGAAAGCACATTTGCACCGCACTTATGAGTTCAGATATGGGCGAAAGCTCAATGTTTCTTATTTTTGTGTGTTTGGTTTCAAGTGTTTCATTTTGAAGTTTGGGAATCTAGATAAGTTCGAGTCACGTTCTCTTGATGGCATGTTTTTAGGTTACTCGAATTCTTCTCGTAGCTATAGGGTCTAGAGTTGTGAGACAAATAGGATCATAGAGACCTGTGAGGTAACTTTGATGAGGCTAGTCCAAGAGCTAGACCCGACATATCAGGCTCTTCTTCCCTCTCCGAGACCATCATTGTAGAGGATGAGGACGATGGAGATGACGGTGTTTCACCTGATCTAGTTCCCTCTACACCTGAGGTGCCTCCTATTTCTAACTCTGTATCTCAGGGAGACTAGCCCTTACCTTCAGACTCTCTTGCAGCTAGTGGCTCTGATCCTGCCTCTTCTGTTCATGAGGTGGAGTCTACTTTTGCTTCTGGACTTCCCCGCCATATTTACCGACGTCATCAACCCAATCAGATGATCGGTGATCTGTTTGAGCGTGTCACGCACTCAAAGTCAGGCGTTTCTTTCTTCTGCCTTCATTGCTACTTTTGAGCCGAATGATGTTTCTCATGCATTGACAGATGAATCTTGGATCAATGCTATACATGAGGAACTTGAGAGTTTTGAGTGGAACAAGGTCTGACAGCTTGTTGAGTCCCCATCTGGTCATAATGTCATTGGGACCAATTGGGTGTTCAAAAACAAGCAAAGTGAGGATGGGGTTGTCATTAGGAACAAGGCTAAGTTAGTTGCATAGGGCTTTACTCAGGTTGAGGGTCTTCACTTTGAGAAAACTTTTGCTCTCTGTAACTAGATTAGAGGCCATTAGAAGCCATTATATGGACTTAAGCAGGCCCCCTAGAGTTTGGTATGAAAGGCTTAAGTTTTATCTCCTTAGTCATGGTTTTGAGACAGGCAAAGTAGACAAGACTCTATTCATCAGACACTAGGATACTGACTTTCTGCTTGTCCAGATTTATGTGGATGATATCATCTTTGATGGCTCTTCGCACTCTCTTGTATCTCAGTTTTCAGATATGATGAGCTTGGAGTTTGAGATGAGCATGGTGGACGAGTTGAGCTACTTTTTCGGATTCCAGATCAAACAGACTTAGGAGGGTATTTTCTTGTATCAAGGCAAGTACACTCGAGACCTCCTGAGACGTTTCGACATATCAGATGGGAAGCCGGTGATGACTCCTATGGCCACCACTACTGTCTATGAGCCTGATGAGGATAGTGAGTCAGTTGATCAGAAGGAGTTCAGGAGAATGATCGGTTCCCTCTTGTATCTCACTGCCTCGAAACCGAACATACATTTTACTGTGTGTCTGTGTACTCGATTTCAGTCTTCTCCTCGTGCCTCTCACCGCTAGGCAGTGAAGCGCATCTTCAGGTACCTTCGAGCTATCATTGACTATGGTATTTGGTACTCTTCCTCTTCTTATCTGTCCCTTAGAGCCTTTTTAGATACAAACTTCGCTGGCTGTAGGATAGATAGGAAGAGCACTTCTGGCACTTGCCAATTCATTGGCCCTTTTCTTGTTTCTTGGTCATCTAGGAATCAGTCCGGAGTTACACAGTTCGCCGCTGAGGCCAAGTACGTTGCAGTCGTTAGTTGCTGTAGTCAGGTGCTTTAGATAAGATCGACCTTGCGAGACTTTGGGTTAGACATAGATAGTGTTTCACTTTTCTATGACAACACTTCCACCATTTGCATTGCAAAAAACCGAGTGCAACATTCCATGACCAATCATATTGATATTAGATATCACTTCCTTAGAGACCATGTGGAAAAGGGTGATATAGTGCTCCACTTTGTGGAGAATGACCACCAAATTGCCGATATTTTTAACAAGCCTTTGCATAGCTCTAGGTTCGTTGCCTTGAGGGGAGAGCTTGGTGTCGTGTGCCCTTACGACATTTCTTGAGGGGTAGCTGGTTTTGTATATTATGTATTATATATATTTACTTCCATTATTTCCTTTCTTTTGCATCTTCTGAGTGTTTTTGGGCTTACTCTTAGCATTTTGAGTTCACTACACTTAGACTTCTGACATGCTTTGCATGGACCTCTCATCTTATGCTATAGGTTGCTATCATGCACAATTAGTTATTCTCTCTTCTCTCTATGTTGAGTTCTCTGACAATCTTATAGGTCTAGCAGGTGTTAGCCCCTGGGTAGATAGGGTCTGTGTGCACTCCCTAGATTGAGTTTTAGAGTCAGCTTTTCTATGTAAGTCATTGGGGAAGATGAGAGTGATTCTGAGCTATAGTGTTCTCTATCATCTTTTTCATGCTCAATAGCCACCCAACTTGAAGTTTCTCGGCTTTCTTTCCTCATTCTGTGTTTCTGGTTTCCGTTGGGTTCATTTGGGAGTTCTCTGAACTTAATTCTGCTAATAACTCAACTTGAACCAAAATTTATGCTTAAAATTGATTCACTTGTTGAGGAGTTTGAGAATCTGTTTCATGCATTGCATATAGACTTTGTTTTCTATTTTAATGACCTTTGTCTATTATGCAAATAAGCTTAGCCATGTCTAAGTTTATTTTTCTTCATCATGCTAAGCTTACTAAAAATGAAAATTGAGCTTTAATGAAAACTTGATGAAACTTGTAGCTTTTACTTGTTATGTTTCCTCACTTGGTGCATGTGCCATGATTTGTGAAATCTTGGATTTCTACTAAAGTCCCTATAGCAACTTGGGTGAAGCTAGATTAATCCATACTAAAGTCCTTCACATGCTCATGAATATCAGTGCCAAAATGGTCACAAATTTGACTTTTATGTGCTAATTGATCTCAACACTTTACAATCACGAGAATGCTTCCCATTGCACTTAGGATAAACTTGGAATGTATTGTGTATGACCAAGATCATTCTTTTATGACTCCTTCTTGAGATGATCGACGATGGCTTGAGTCAATCACACTTGAAAAATGCAAATAACAAAAAGTGGGTAAAGAATGCAAATAATGTCAAACATTTGCACCCCACTATATGCGTTAAAGTTTCAAAACAAAATTTTTTGCATTAAAGATGATTGAACACGAAGGATCTTTTATGCACTTGTAGCTTCCCTAAAATGTTGACTAGGTTTAACTCTAGGTCATCCATTTGATCCTTTGTATTGCTATACTTCTAGTTTGGAGATTATGCTAAGTGTTGCTCTTGTTGAAATCATGCAAAAATGGGTATGCTTCTAGTTTGGAGATTATTTGTGCTTGCTAGCAAGGATATTACAATTTACACTTGGACAAGTCATAGATTAGCTTAATCTGAACTTGAAAAGCTTGGTGTCATACTTAATTTATGTGGTCACTTGGATAATTTTCAACACTCTTTTAGGATGCATGTCGAGACCCGAATATGTAAATTCGGACCCTCTGTGTATATCGTACTAGTCTAGGATCACGCTAGTACACATAGGCCAACATACATGAATATCATAATCATACACAGCGGAATCATAATAAAAGACTTCATATATTAATTATAACCTATTAACTGACCTTATAATCAATTTACATGAATATGCTATGCAGGGCTAAACTAAGATTAACAAACTAAACTGCAGCGGAATGGAAAACGTAGATGACCCTTTAGTATACCACAGGCAACTGACAAGGCTCACACCTTAAACATTCGTCTCCTCCTAGTACTCCTCGTCTAAAGCTGGTGTAGACTCCTCAACTGGTGGTTTGTTGTTGACAAGGCTGAGTACTTAAAGCACTCGACAAGTTGTGCACAGAATGCAGTTCTAACATAACTATATGCAAGGCTTATTCCAATGGAATGGCTAACATGGTTATTTTGTAATAAAGCAACATTTGCAAATGAATACTATAAGTAGATTAAAAAGACAGTAAAACAAATAACAGTAATAATTTGCAAATATTTATCAAGTAAACATGGCATCCAGCCCTAAATCATATTTCAACTTTCCAATAGCATCCTGCCTTCCTATCCAAGTTTTAATTTTATAAAATCTAGCCCTTGACTGTAATTCCTGAGCATTGTTCAATACCGCGAGTATGGCTATCCAAATAGATTTTACACTCTGCAGAGACTATGTGCTTTACCCACACGATAAGATTCTCTCTTTGTGCAATCGATATTAGCACACTTCCCTTGGTGTGCCGCAGAGAGGTCATGACAAAGCCTTTACAAAGTTCTGTCTTAACCCAATACTACCCGCTAAGGTTTCAACACTGAAGGGACTGGTTACCACAATAAAGGCCCCCCTCTTGCACCATGTGAGTTTCATCGTTCAGTCGAATTTCACACCACCACTGGTAGTACTGAAGCTAAGACATTGTAAATTAATCAGCTAGGTCCGTCCCATTTCAGACATGTGGTTGCATGTTTGACTCAATTCAAATGCTTGTAAGGTTAAGTCCTTAAGATGATCGAGGCAAGACTTCCACAAACCCTCTGCCTTTGTGGCCCACCTTGGCACACTGCCCCTTGCTACTTGCCCCAATCTAAATGATTACCACCCTAATTGATTACCAAGCACCACGTGCCATCAAAAAGTCAACATAGTTATGTGATAACCCCGTCACTATACATCAACATCATTATGTGTAACATCCCAAATTTTACTTTTATTGGATTTAATATGATTTTTTTCTTTGTTATTGAATTTTTGAGGTTTTATTTAATTAATTTTGGAATTTTGAATAAAGCCTTTTGCTATCTTTTGATTATTCAGAGAAAGGTATTAATGATCTTTTGTTGGAAATATTTTATTTGAGTTCCAAATGTTTCAAAATATTTTTTGGAATTTTTTCAGGATTTTTCCTGACATTTTTGCTATGTATTATAGCTTTATCTATTTATCTGAATTATTTTAATTCGAAATCGCTTTGAAAACCGGATGAGCAGTGTTGGGCCAAAACCCACCCGGTCCGGCCCATTTCTTCGTGCAGCCAGCCTACGCAGCCTGCCCCGTCGAACCCTAGCCGCGCGACAGTTGGATTTTGATCCAACGGTTGTGATCGTGCCGCGTCGTCACTTGCTGTCAGCCATCCGATCGAGTTCGCATGGACGTCTGTGATCGCGTCACGTCGGCTCGTCCGAATCCGTCGCGCTGTCGTATCCCGTGAGACTCGGAATTCGTTTCGGCGCCCTACACGGAAGCCGAGGGTCCTATTTAATGCGCTGCCGCCACCCTTGTGTTGCGGACGTTGAGACACATCCGTAGCCCTAGCGCGCGCATCCCGAGCCGCCGCCGTTCGCCCGCAAAAGCTCTCCATAGTTGCGCTTGGTGCCGTCGTTAGTTTTTGCCTCGTTCCACCGCCGTCGGTCCCTGTCCGCCGCCGCCAAGGTCACCGGAGTGTCGCCCTCACCCAGCCGTGTCGAACTGAGGAGGAAGCGTCGCCGGAGTCGCCCCAGAATGCCGTCGTCATGGTCATCGTTCCCAAGTCCAGTGAAGACTTCGCCGCCGTGCCTCCATCAGCGTCGCAAGCTTCGTCGATCGTTGGATATTCGACCAGCGGTAAGGATCGAGCCACGTCGCCTTAGCTACAGTAAACAACTCCGTCAAACTTAGCCATTATATTTTAATCGTGCGGTTCTGATCTCGCCGCGTCGTTGTCTGTTGCTCCACCCGCCGTAGCCGTTGGATCCACGTCGATCGGTGCAGATTGTGCCGCCCGTCCCCGCGTGTGCCACTGTGTCGTTAGATCAGAGCCGTCGGATTCAAACCGAATAGTTGTGATCGCAACGCGCGTCGGGCCAGTCCCGTGCTGTCGCGTGTCGTGCAGAAACTGAGGCGTCACCACCGCCGATTTCGTTGACGTCATCGCCTCTGACCTCCACCATCCGATCTGAAATGAACGATCGAGATCATCGCTGCTGTGTGTTTAATCGCGTCCGTTAAATCTGTGGCACATGCCATTCATCCAAGGGTGCCACGTGTGTGCTTACGTCAGCCAGTGCACGTGCACAGTACCGCCGGTCCACCGTGGACAAGCACCGACCGTGAACCGAGTCCATACGCCGGTGACACATGTCGCACCGTGGTTGTGCCGCGTGTCAGCACTCGATTGGGCTTCGTGTCCACTGACGTCAGCGTGATGTCATAAATCGTTTTTCTTTAGAAAAATAATTAGCCAAAAATCAAATTCTATGCTGACGTCAACATGACATCATAAATTCTATTTTCCGGTGTAAAAGTAATTCGGTTCATTCGGTTTTTCTATTTTTTAGAATTATCTTTTATTCCAAACTTTGAATAGCTATATTTTTTGCATTTGAACTCCAATTGAGGTGATTCTAGTTTCTAAAAATTTGTAAAATCATGATCTATTTAATGGTGAATTTTATTTAATTTTTGGATTTTATAATACTCTTTGTACTTGCTATTTATTGCTTTCTCGCTTGTTAAACGTAGACGTCGAGTTGCCCAATGATTTTGTGATTGAGGAGGCAGCACCCGAGCAAGGTCCAGAGCAGGAGTCAGATCTATTTGAAGGCAAGTTGTGCTTTGATCATGTTGAACCTATGCTTTAAATATTATTTTGATTGGAAGTATTGCATATTAATTCAAGTATCGCTGTTTCAAATATGTTGGGATTAGTTATTGTCCACCTTGAGTTACATCCACCTTGCCATGTTGTATGTCATATTTCATTTGTCACCTTAGAATGGTTTAGTACTAATTGGTAGCTATAATTGCCAATGTGATTGGTGAGAACGCAAGTAGAATGCTTAGCCGTGCAACGAGTCATTATTTTATGTAAAAATGGTTAATCTTGCTTAATGATTATGGAACATATTTATTAACTTGTGTGTTAGGTGTTGTCACACAATGTTGTTGTTGTTGATGGCACGTAGTGCATAGTAATCAATCGGGGTGGTAAAATGATTTAGACTGAGGCAAGTGGCATGTATTTGTGGTGGGCCAATGTGGCACTTGGGTGGTCGTATTGCTTTTTAATGATAATGGTTGGGTCATGATTATGATGATTTTTAGTTAGTCTTGCCTTGGTCAATTAATGACTTAATCTTGCAAGAATTTGAATTGAGTCATTCATTCAACACATGTCTGCTATGGGATAGACCTAGCTGATTAATCTGTAGAGTCTAAACTTTTGTACTATTTGTGGTGGTGTGAGGCCCAGGTAGTGATAACCAGTCCTCGCACGGGTATACTCACATGGCGCAAGAGGGGGGCCCTGGATGTGGTAACCAGTCCCACCAGTGTTGAAACCTTAGCGGATAGTACTGGGTTTAGATAGGCATTGGAAAGGCTTTGCTATAATCACTCGTCTTTGTGGTGTATGGTTGTATCTTGTGGTTAAAGTGTATAATCTCTGCAGAGTGTAAAACCTATTCGAATAGCCGTGCTCGCGGTATTGAGCATTGCTCGGTGATTACAATCAAGGGTTAGATTTTATTAAAAACAGATGGGGTGTGGATGTGATATGTGGAATAAGGTAATTAGTTGGTTATTGGAAAACAAATGGAAAAATGTATTATTTATATGTCTTTCAATTTATTAATGCTATTCTTTTACGAACGCTGTTTATGCAAATTAACCATGTCAGCTTATCCTTTGTATTAAGCCATGCATATAGAATATTAGACTTGCATTCTGTGCGCAACTTGTTGAGTGCTTTATGTACTCACCCCTTTGCAACAAAACATCACCAGTTGGAGAAGAAGCAACGCCTGCTTTTGAGGAAGAGTATCAGGAAGAGGCGAATAACTAGGGTGCGAACCTTGTTAGTTGCCTGTGGCAGATTGAAGGGCTTCTACGCTTGTGTTTATTTTCGCTGCAATTTACTTACTTTCAGTCTTAGCCCTGCGAGGCGTATTCATGTAAGGTTGACCATAAGGTCGTTCAACAGTTATATTTAATATTGATAAAGTCTTTATTATGTTACCGTTAAGTATGATTGTGATATTCATCATTGTTGAGCCTGTGTGCACTAGCGTGATCCTGGACTAGTATAGAATACACAGAGGGTCCGGATTTGCATATTCGGGTCCCGACATTGTGTGACAATACCTGACACCAATTCCATAAACTTTTTCAATATTCCATTAATCAAGATTAAGTTGATATTCCAAAGTCATGAGTTATACGTGGTATGGCTAAGCATACTAAACACGATCTAACCAACTCATGTTGATTTCTTATATTAACCAACTAGTAATGAACCATCCTACAGTGTAAGGACCCGAATCCACTGATTCGAACCCACTGTGTTTACCGCACTAGTCCCAGGATCAACGCTAGTGCACACAGCTTAACATTGGTACATATCACATCATACACAACGATAATAGAGTAATAGTTCATTTATTGATATAGCTAAATGTATGATCTTATGACCAACTTACATTATTAAGCCACGCAGGGCAAGACTGAAAATATAAACTAATAATTAAGCAACGGAAAGTAGAAACGTAGATGGCTCATCAGTTCACCACAGGCAACCGACAAGGCTCGGACCCTAATGACTCGTGTCTTCTTGGACTTCATCTTCCAACACAGGTGTAGATTCTTCAACTGTTGATTATTGTTGTTTGGCAAGGGTGAGTACTTAAAGCACTCAACAAGTTGTGCACAGAATGCAATTCTATGTATCTATATGTAAGGTTTATTCCAATGGACAGGCTATCATGGCTATTTTGCAATAAGCAGCATTTATGAACAAATACAATAAATAGATTGTAAAGACTGTAAAACAAATAACGATAATAAATAAATTCAGTATTTCTCAGGTAAACCAAGTTTCCAATCCTAAGTCAAATTCCATCTTCCACATGGCATTCCACCATCCCAACCAAGTTGTCCAATTTATTAAGCTAACCCTTAACTGTAATTCCCGAGCATTGCTCAATACCGCGAGCACGGCTATCCGAATAGTTTCACACTCTGCAGAGGTTATGCACTTTACCCACGTGATACAACCAAACACCACCAAGGCGAGTGATTATAACAAAGCCTTTACAATGCTCTGAATTAACCTGATACTACCCGCTAAGGATTCAACACTGGTGGGACTGGTTACCACATCCAGGGCCCCCCTCTTGCGCCATGTGAATTACACCATAACTCGGGAACTCACACCGACCACGATAGTATCAAGATTAAGACATTACAAATTACTCAGCTAGGCTGGCCCATACCAGACATGTGGTTGCATGGTTGACTCAGGTCAAAGGCTTGCAAGGTTAAGTCCTTAGTGTGATCGAGGCAAGACTTCCACATACCCTCTGCCCATCAGGCCCACCTTGGCATCCTCGCCCCTTGGCACTTGCCCCAATCTAAGTTATTATCACCCAGTTGATTACCAAGCACCACGTGCCATCAACAATTCAACATCGTTGCGTGACATGATTCGCCACAACAACTCAATCTCATCGTGTGATCCCACATAGCACACAAGTTCATAACATTGTTTCATATTCCATTAATCAAGATTAATTATCAAAGATTCTGGCACACGTGATGACGTGGCAAGGCTAAGCAACTATTACGGACTAAACCTCCAATGTTGATTATAATTATTAATCAACTATATTAAACCAATCTAGGGTGACAATGGATCATGGCATACAATGACAAGGTAGGGTATAGATCAATCTGGTATATTAGCTAAGCCCAATCTAATTTGAAACAGATGTATATTTGAAATATATGCACTAGTGTAAATCAAACATAGCAATTTTATAAACATGGGTTCGACATGATCAAAGCACAACTTGCCTTGGAATAGGTCCTGATCTTGATCTGAAGCTTGCTCTTGGGTTGCTAGGTCTTCCTCCGAAGCGTCGCACAATTCAACGTCTAAGCGTACCGAAGAAGAAAAGCAAATAAATACCAAAACAGAGAGCAAATGAACTCCAAAAATAAAATAAAATTCACCATTAAATAGATCTAAATTTTACAAATTTTTAGAAACCGGAATCACTCAAATCCGAGTTACGATGCAAAAGATATAGCCTTTTGAAATTTGAAATAAATCTCAAATCGAAAAATCGAAATTCGAAATTAACAGATTTATTTTATTCGAAAACTGATTCTCGCGTCATCATGACGTCACGCTGGCGTCAGCGCTGGACCGAACCAATCGGGTGGTGACACGCGTCTCGGGCGTATGGACCCGGTCCACGAACTCGCGCTGGCTCACGGTAGACTCGGCTCACGGCGCCTCGGCACCAGCGCCGACACACGGCGACGCCCGATTGGTTGCGGCGACGGCGCAATCTGGTGCACCCAGATTCCATCGGACGGCTGCCGATCGATGCACACGCGGCAAGATCACGAGCACGGGTTTTAGATCCAACGGACGACGGTTAAAGAAGGTTTCAGCTCACCGAGGACACGCGGTACATGATTCGAGGCGTCGGCGAAGATCCAACGGACCAAAGCTTCTCGCTAATGGCGTCGCTCGAGACAAAATCCGCCGCGAAGAAGACGGCGATACTCGCGAGACGCCCGGCGAGTTACGGGCGACGAGGTCTTGCGATTACGATGCGGCGCGAACGGGAACTCAACGCACCCAAGGGCTCCTTAAATAGGCGGTCGGAGGAGTGCAGGCGATGGACACGGACTCGAGTCCACCGGAACACGGCGGCGCGGCGGAAGAGTCCGAAACGGAGGCGATAACCGGACACCCTACGATTTAAGATCAACGGCCAAGCCTCGCGCAGCGTGGCACAATCCACGCCGATCCAAAGATCTAACGGCGAGAGTCTAGGGTTTCCTATACGCACCCGATCGTCGGATGACAATCTAACGGTGACGCTACGCTCGAAGCTGGGCTTGCGGGCTGCACGAGCGGGCGGCTGCCTGAGAGATGGGCTACGACCGCTCATCGCTCGAGTTTTTCGAAGGTTTTCAATTAAATTAATTCGAAATTCATTTAATTTGTTTTAGGCAATAAAATAATCCGGAAAAAATCCAAGAAAAATCTCATAAATACTTTGAGACATTCTGGACTTAAATAAAATATTTTTGGCAAAACTTTATTTTAACTTTGCACCGATTTAAATACTTTTGAATAAAAAGCAATAAACTTGAAGTAAGAATTAATTCAAATAAATCCAGAAAAATCCAAATAAATTCCAGAAAATCACAAATGCACAAATAATAAATAAAAACTTAATTAAGCCAAATTTTGGGATGTTACATACAGTGATAATTAATCATGGCATACAAATGACAAGGAAGGTTAAAATTCAATTGGGTAGATTAACTAGATCCCAAATTATTTGAAAGCAATTGTACATATAAAATAATATGCAACAATTTAAATCAATATAGCAACTTTATAAAATTGGGTTCAACATGATCAAAGCACAACTTGCCTTAGAAAAGTTCTTGCTCTTGCTTTGGACCTTGGTCTTGAATCAACGATTCCTCCTCGGATGCCCCGAGCACTTCAACGTCTACACGTAACGAGAGAAAACACCAAATAGATACCAAAACAAAGAGCAAGTAAACTCTAAAAATAAAATAAAATTCTCCATTAAATAAATCTCAATTAATTTTTTTTTATAAATTTGAATCACCTCAATCGGAGCTTGTATGAGGGAGAATGGGCTCTTGAAAGATTTGATAAATAGGAAAATACAGAAAATAGAAAATATCGAATTAATTGAATTATTTTATACTGAAAATCCTGATTTATTTCATCAGCGCAGAATCGACCAATCATGTGCTCACACATGGCCCAGTCTATGGACTTGGTTCAAGGTTCGGCTCTGGTTCACCGTGGACCCGATCTACTGTGCTATGCACCAGCTAATATCAACGATGACGTCAGGCTGACACAAGCTAGCACGCTGGCGCAACACTGGCGTGACACGTGGCACCACCCTGGCAATGACACCTGGCGTAGACATCCAACCGTCCATGGCAGATCTGACGGCTGCAACTATGAGGACACGCAACAAGATCTCAATGGCTAACCTAGATCCGACAGTCAGGGTTACTGGTGAGGCCTAATTGATGGTGCAGATACGCGGCATGATCAAGGATGCTAGTTGCAGATCAGACTATCCGGCGACCAAAGACGGTGAATCTGGAGCGGCTTGACACGGCTAACTCAGCAATGCAACCGGTGATAGCGGAGACCCCAAATCCGATGAGATCCACGCAAAACTTGATGATAGCGAGACCTTCCAACTTCGGCAAGCTCCAACACTTCAACGAAGGCTTCTCGGGCGACATTAGCTAGGGCTATAGGTGCGGCGAAAGACGGCGATTCTCGAGGCGGTGCTAATGTGCCTTTATAGGGCCTCGGCTTCCGTACAAACCTCGGAGACCCGAACCGACACTGCGGCGGAGTCCAGATTTGAGACAACGGCGGTCACACAGAGACGAAGGCTCCCAGCCGTACACGCGTCAAGATCCAACGGCTGGTGAGACCCTATGCGTGGCACAATCCAAGCTGCACACGTGTACAAATCCAACGGACACAACACCTAGGGTTCCAAAATGACATGACTACTCATGCCCGTCCGATCCAGATTCAACGGATTACAACGCAACTGCTGCGTGGAGCAATATGAACCATGAGAGCAAGAACTGACGGCGGCGCCCTAGGGTTTCACAAGATGATGGGCCAAGTGGGCTGGATCGAGCTGGCTGGCGTGGAGAACAGGCTAGGCTCGCAACAATTTTGGCCCAACACTATTCATCTAAATTTCTCATATTTTTTTATTTAAAATAATTCTGATAAATAGGTTAATTCGGATAAGGTTGTAAAAATATCAGAAAAATCCTAGAAAAATTCTAAAATTATTTTGAGACATTTAAAACTCAAATAAAATATTTTTTAGAAAACTTTATTTAAATTTTCTCATATTTAAACAATTTTCACAATAGGCCATATTCAATAACAATTAATAAATCCAAATAAATTTCAGAAAAATCCAATAAATTTAGAAAATCCATATTAAATCCAAATAATCCAAACATTAGGATGTTACAATGCATTTCATTCATACATGTGAAAAGGGGGAGAAAAATGCTCTCTTGATATCTATATTGCCAAATAGGGGAGAAAATATGAAAAAGGCATCATCAAAAGGTAAGAAATATGAATGCATCTTGGTTCTTATGATCATGGTGAAAAAAATCTAGTTCTTAGGATAATAAGCATATTTCAGATTTTGTGAGTTTTTTCTTGGATTTTTAGAGTTTTTGTAGAAAACTTGTTCTTTCTATTAGCTTGCTCTAAAATCCTTCTTGCCAACTTGGTCATAATCTTATTTCCTCTTGCTTTGGACCAACTGAGGCTTTGCAATCAAATTGCTTTCTTTTTTCGCCTTTAAACTCAAATTTTGTGCCTTTTGTGGTGTTTGTCAATATATTTATCAAGGGGGAGATTTGAAAGTCCATGTAGAGGTCTATTGCTCAAGTCTGAGTTTGTTTTAAATTCTATTTCAAATTTGAAGCAATTTGAGGTGTTGTCAGGTCAGGGCGTCACTACCAGCCTTGGAGGGGCGGTAGTACCGGTCAGGTGGCACTACCGGCCTAGGATGGGCGGTAGCGTCGACCCTGTGGAGCTACCGGCCTTGGGAGCGGTAGTATTTTTACAGAGAGGTGTTTTCCATGGAGTTAGACACAGGCAACACTACTGACCATCTGGGAGTGGTACTACCGGAGGTGCGGTACTACCGGCCTCCTGTGGCGGTAGTTATTTTTCGGAGAGGGTTCTCTTGGGGCTGATCAGTGCGAGTAGAACTACCGGCCAACCAGGAGCGATAGTGCCGGAGGTGTGGTACTACCGGCCCTGGGTGACGGTAGTGCCGACTTTACTGCTACTTGAGCATAATGTTTGCATTCATTATTGATTAATGCATATTATTGTGAACAATACTATGTGATGTGTTTCTTCTCTATGTTGGTTGCAGGTGAAGCATTTAGGCCCCAAATTTCATCTTTGGTTTTGTTAATTAATGACAATCATGTTTTTAGGACTAACAATTTTTCTTGAGGCAATGAAAAATAGGTTGGTCCTATGAAGAAGTGAAATCATTGAGCTCTAAGGAAATTGGAACATCAAGCTAACACCAAGGTATAAGTTGTAAGGACCTTTTTCTTGCTTTTTGCCGATCTAGGGTCTAGAGAAAAGATCGGGTTGCTAGTGTAGATGTTGTACTATTAAGAGGGACCTTTGGTTAGTAGCTTAAAGATAATCAAGTGTCATGGCTCAAATTCATGCTCATACTTTAGTCATGTGCATTTCTCGAAAAATCCGTCAAAGTTCTCTGAAAAATTTGCATTGTTGGCACTACCGACCTTCTAGGAGCGGTACTGCCGCAAGGGCGGCAGTACCGGCTCAAGAGGCCGGTAATTATTTATCAGAGTAAGTTGTTTTTGGGGTCTGGCCCCTAGTCAGCACTACCGATCTTCTGGGAGCGGTACTACCACAGGTGCGGTAATACCGGCCCTAGAGGTCGGTAGTTATTTTTACAGAGTGCATGTCTTTGGGGTATCCCTAGGCCGGCACTACCGACCCACTTATGGCTGTACTGCTGCAGGTGCGGTAGGACAGGCCCTAGTGGTCGGTAGACCTTTTCCAGAATGGTACGTTTTCTGGGTTTTTCCCCGGCCGACACTACCGCCCATCTAGGAGCGGTCCTACTACAGGTGCGGTAGTACTGACCCAAATGAACGGTAGCCTTTTTCAGGAAAGGGTGAAAATGCACAATTCTTGGTGCTTAAGGCCGGCACTACCGATCCTACATGGGCGGTAGTGCCGGGATACTGTAGTAATGGCTAGTTCCTTCAGCATTAAATGCTACGGCCGACTGTTGAGCCTAAGGCCTGCACTGCTGGCCCTACATGGGGGTATTGCTGACTTTCCTGAATTTTTCAGGAGTTAGATGGTAATGGCTAGATTTGTGGGTGGGGGCTATAAATACACCCCCACCTGTAGCTAGGGTACACTATTGGCCACTTATTGCATATTTGTGAGCCTTTGCAAGTCTCTCATCATCTCAAGGGCATTTAATTCATATTTTGTGAGTTGTTGAGAGAAACTCAAGTGTGTGCATTCAAGTCGAGCCATTGGACACTTGATCAACCTCAATCAAGCGTCAATGTCTATTCTCTTGGAGGTTGCCACCTCGTAGACGGCTTGGAGGAGTGGAACCGGTGATCTCTTCAAAGAAGATTGTGAAGAGGTCCGGCATTGTGTGGAGGTTGGAGCTCACCTACCCGGAGCAGAGAAGAGTTACCACTTGTGATCGAGGGAGACTCAATTGGGCAAGGAGCCAGTTTGATTCGTTCAAGCTTCCCCAACGTGGATTAGGGGGGACCGACAAGTCTTCGAGACCACGGAAAAAATCTTTGTGTTCATCTCTTGTGGTTTGCTCTTTTGTATTCATTTGTGCAAATTTACATTCCTAATGTACTTAGTGTTTGCTCATCTATCTAGGATTACGTAATTTGCTTAGACCAAGTTTGTTGGTGCACTTAGCAAAACCTAGAAGATTTAGGGTTTAATTGTTAAAATTCTTAATTCTAGTATTATTTGATCATTTATTGCAATTATAGCCGAAGAATTTTAAAAACCTCCTATTCACCCCCTCTAGTCGGTTATCCTCGATCCTACAGCAGGACTCCAGGGCTAGGTCATGGTGAGGCGAAGGCGAGATCGATACTAGGCTAGGAAGCTGAGGTCCAGAACGGTTAAGGGACGTCGGCAGATGAGTGAGGCCAGGAAGGGGTTGCAAGCCAGGAAGACAAGAAACCAGAGTGTGATTCATTGGTGATTGATATGGTGGGCAAAGGCATAGATCGAGACTAGGCTCAAGGAGGAGTTGAGGTCCAGAATGGTCAAGGAAGCCGATGCCGCTATGGTGAAGTGAAAAAGAACACGCTGCGGTCAAGTGATTTGGGCCCGCTTACAAGCGAGGACGGTTCGGGGGAGTTCGGACGTGTGAGAGGCTTAGCGGCAAGTCATTGGGGCCATGTGGAAAGGGTGAAGCATGGCGATGCTTCGAGGAGAGGGAAGACCGGTCATTGGGGCAAATTGGTAATTTGTCTAATATAGACGGTCGAGGTGGTTTGAAAAACCGCGATGGTGGCCTATGTGGTTTAGGTCACGCCAAAGTGGTGTTGGATGCGAATTCTTGCTAGCGGAGTGGATTTGGCGTCAATGTAATTGCTGTTTTGAGAAGTGTGCTTGTGTAAGTGAAAAACCCGTTAAAGTTGTTGGGTTTGGGGTTAGCCCATGTAAATGTGGATGGTATCCAATTGTCGTGTCCAGGTTTAGGATTAGATTGCCTCCACTATATAAGGAGATGTAGTGGGAGGAGATACTTGAGACCTTATACTTAGTCACTAGGGGAGTTATGGTTTCCTACAAGATTTTGGTTTTCTTGTGTGCGAGTGCTCCATGGGAGCTTTGCCCTCAGGAGGAGAGGCTTTGTAATCCATTCTCATTGTTTGAAATAAAAATCAAATTCGTGCTCATATTTTTGCCTCAAGTTTTGATCTTCTTCTTGATTTACTCTTGATTTTTTCTTGCGGTTTCTTTCTTGCTTGATCTTGTACTGCCAAGGATGAATGATTGCTGGATGTACCCTCTATAGATCATATTCTAATCATCTAGGCAAGCATCTTCTTGATCATCCAAGTTTCTTCAAGAAACCGATTTTTGGAGAGTAATGGGGACATGGTCATTTATTTAGATTTGGGCGCTAATGAAGGTGCACTACTCCTATTGTTGTGCCCCTAGGCTCTGGATAGAGGGGGTGCCTCCTTACCTAAGAGTGACCCCAAGGGTACAAAAGTTTGTGTATGTTTTGTATTTTATTATAGTTTCCTCTCCCCCCATCCCCAAGTGACATTGAGCTTTTATAGCGGCTCGACCTGATACTCTTAGTGAGGTGACTTAAGTGTGGACATCTCTGCCATTTCTGAAAGGTGGTAGTGGATCCCACGTCATTGCACCATAGGGGTAGGTCTATGACTCTAGGGTCCCAAGGCTTGGGCCCTTCTTCGGGGACTGAGCTCACAGGGACCACATGTCTTGGTGGCCCCACTCATCAGTCGATACCAGTGAGGCGAGGGTGCCCCTCTATCTCCATGGACGTTTACGGGAGCGCCCTAATGGGCTAGGAGTTGAGCCATATACCCTGTAGATGGGAACGAGACGAAGTGCCTAGAGGGCCGGGGACCACACCACTTGCACCCTTGGATAGGGCACCTAGCCACACGCCCTATCCACAAGATAGAGGTGAAGCTCCCGACCCATGGGGCACACTACCATCTTCTGAGAACCCGGGCCTCCAATCCGGGAGGTGAAGGGATTTCCTCCAACAGTTTCTTTGTATTGATATTTGATCCTCTCCAAAGACAATGTTTTCTATACTTGCCTATTTGCTTTATCACAGTTGGTGGCCATTTGAGAGTCAACATATAAAATGTGGGCAACTGTGAAAATACCGAGTTAACCCTAGGCCTTGACAAGCTTAGAGGCAATCCCAAATATGTGAAAAGGAAAGTACCTACTTGACAGCAAAATGTTTTTGCCAGGTGTTCTGTTTCATCAAATGTCAAAATGGTAGGGACAAAAAAGGACTTATGAAAATTGACCTTAAGTCCTATTGAGGCTGCAAATATACTGAGGAGTAATTTGATACAAAAGAGTTATTTTGCACAGGCTGACATAACCACTAATGTGTCATCTGCATATTGGACAATCGGAAAGTTGGCAATTACTGGATGAGACCAGTATGCAAAGCCTTGTTAAAAATGGATGAGACCAGTATGCATAGATTCGCTTGTTTTAGGTTTACGAAAACTTCTACTATTAAAAAGAAAAGACACATTTCACATAAACTTGAAACTCTTTGGGCATAGAAGATGAACACACCTGACTGACGGAGTGACGATGCGACCTTTTCCTGTCATCTGGACCACAGCTTGATTTTTCTAATTGCGGCGTCTTTAATTAAGTGGTGACAAGAATTGGATGAAAGGTGCTCCACCACCACTCCATTTTAACAAAGCAAGTACTCATCCTCTTAACCTTAGCCGCTAATGAAAAGACGACAAAAAAACGCAAGTGCAATCAGTTAGACTAATAGGCTATCTATCTCCATAAAGAACCCAATCGAATCATCCAATCTTGAGAAGAAATTCCTTGTGACCAAACTGTGAACCCCACTTTTCTTTTCCATACAACATTTGATCCGTGATAATGCTCACCTGCCCCTAAATAAAGATGCTCCATCTGTTCTGCCCCTAAATAAAGATGCTCCATCTGTTCCTGAATAGATGGCATTGTAGGATTTGTATTTTAACCAAGTATACAAAAAACTAAATTATTCTATTTTATTAGGTCATTTATTGCTATTGGATAGTGTGTATTACTTTAATTCATAACTGTGAAATCATGTGCTGAAAAATTGGCTTAGTAATGAAATTGGCTTTGCAAAGTGGTTGTGATTATGGCATGTGTGGTGCTTGCATCTGCTATGTCTGATGATTATTTGATATGCTGGTGATAGCATGGTAATGATTCTGCTTGATGCAATGCACTCGTGTGAGTGGTTGCATGGACTGATGTTGAGTCAAGTCGTGGACTTGTGCTCGGAGTTGTTTCTTGTTTATTCATATGCAGGTGTTGCTCGAGGGCGAACGTGGTCGATGACGGGACCGGAACTAGGTTCGTGGAGGAACGAGGTTCGGGACTAGATTGAGAGGAATCGAGGTCTTGGTGGTCAAGGATGTCATGCGGAACGTTCGGGCTAGAGAACATGCACATGGAGGTGGTTAGTCACGTAGTTCTGACATGTGGGTGTACATGCGTGCAAGAGTTGTTTTTGGCCATGTTGGGCCAGGTTGAGATGTATACAAACTCTTTCCATGTTGGAAATAGAGTTGTATTCAATATCTTTATGTTTGCTCAGTATAAATAGGGGAGGTGTCTCCTGTTTATTTGTGAGCGCTGAGTTTTCTTTTAGGGTTGTACTCTTTTGTTTAGAGTGCTGTAACCAGACTAGACAAAAAGAAATAAAGACTGATTTCTTTACGGCTAAAGAGTCCCCTGCGGCTCGAAGGCTTCCGAGCGGCTGGAAAACCTTCACGTACCTGAAGGTCTCCATGGCAGAGCGTTTGTTCTTAGCGCTTGATTGCTCCTGGCGGCCGCAGCAAGCGAAGGAAAACCGTGTGCTACAGTAAACATCGTTGCTTTGGTACTTTGCCACAGTATTCGCGGTATACTGTTCATGCATGATGTGCTGCGGTATTTGATTCTATTTGCCCGGTTTTGTTTTTATAGATTGATTCATTGTCTCTCTTGTTTCAACAAGTTTAATATTGATTTGATCTATACAAAACCTTCCTAGAGTATCAACTTAGAGTTCCTAAAAATTTCATTGGTTAATCTTTTGTAGATTGTGATTTATCACGATTTTGGGGTTTGGTCTGTTCTCGTCATAATCTGTCACAGCATGCTTGCGAGGTTAATAACTTTTGATTCGTAGGTCCGATCGAGTTGATTCTTGCTGGGTTAGATTCATAATTGAATCTAGTTTCTTCAGTTAAAATTTCACACTAATCCAACGGTGGGATCTTCGGTTAATCGCATTGTTTGAGTTTGGTCCGTAACTAGTTTGATTTGGTCCGTAGCTAGTTTGATTTGATGCATCGTTGTTAGATCGGTTTTCGTTTGATCGTCTTGCAAAGAATATAACTCCAGATCCATAAGTCCGATTGAGTTAATTCTTTTTGTTTTGTTAGCTTCGAATTGAATCTAGTTTCTCTGATTAAAATTTCATATCAATCTAACCGTTAGATCTTGAAATCTTAGTTTTAGTGAACATATATCGATCTGTCTCGTTTGGTCCGAGTGTATTGATTTGGTTTTGCTACTGAGAAATTTGGTCCGTAGTACATGTGAAAATTTGGTCCGCACGAAATTTGGTCCGTAGTACATGTGAAAATTTGATGCAGCACGAAGTTTGGTCCGAGTACAAGTAAAAGTTTGGTCCGACGCAATAAGGTTTCTGTTGAGTACAAATTAAGCGATCTAAATTTGTTTGGGGTGTTTCAAAAATCACAAAAATTTTATTTTAGCTTCCGCGCAATCATTCACCCCCCTCTGATTGCTAGATCAGTATATTTCGATCCTACAATAACATTAAATGATATTAGAAATAGCCATATGGAGGAGTATATAAGGAAAAGTGGGTGAAAAATTATCTCGAAATTGTACAATGACATATATTTAAGAATACAATTTAAAAACTAGAATGATATGTATTTAAGAACAGAGGGAGTAAATAAGAAGGATAAATTCCGTTGTTAGCCATTTTATGACCAGAAACATGCATTGATTAGTGAAACCAACCCAACCGCGCAGCTAGGAGCCCATCCTGCTCATCTGATCCCCCAGTAAAACCCTGCAAGATCCTACTGATTTCTGAGCCCATCCATCTTGACTTCTGCATGCCACTCTGGTCCCTGTTTCACATGTCCCCTTCCAATCCCAAACCCAATCAAGAGTCCTGCGAGCGCTCACGGTTCATCAATGAGTGGCGTGTAAGTATGTGCAATTGTGCATAGTTGCACTGCATATTCCCTTCACCCCTGATCAAATCTGAGGACACCTCAAATTAGGGTATTAAATCTGAGGACACTTCATCTTTGGCCCTTGGTCTTGGCCTCTCTCTCTCTCTCCTTCAGATCTTCTCTCTCTCTCCTTCAGATCTTCTCTCTCTTCCCCAACCACTTCGGCATGATATAAGTAGAGCCACCGAGAACCATTTCCAAGGGCTCACACAAAGTTAGGCCTAGTTAGTGGTTATAACCAACCTCCAAGTGAAAGTTTCAGAGTCCTTTTTAGTAAGTGAGTAGGGACTCGGCCAAGATGAAGTTTATGAAACTTGGCACCCGGCCTGACCTATTCTTCACCTCTGAGTCTGTGAGGTGCTGATTCTGATTGCAATCTTGTTAGGTTTAGTGCCCCAAAATTCTGTGCCTCTCAAGGTGTTTGTGTTGCCTAATCGTGTGGTTTTGTTCCAGGTCTGTTTATACAGAGGTGGCCACCGACCTGCAAATCCTGGTGGACAACTGCTTGTATCATCTTCACAAGGTAATGGAAGAAGAAAAGATTCTTCTTGTTCCCTATGCCTCAAGCAATGGATTTTTATTATGATCACAAGTTGTTGTTCTTGGGAAAGTTTATTGAAATGAGCTGTTGCTGTAATCTTGCGAATCCATGCAATGATTTCTTGGCTTTTGTTCTTAGTTTTAATCTCTTCTTATGAAAGCGTGACAGGATTCAAAGTTTCATGGCATTTGTGTGTCCTTGAATGTGACAGTTTCCTCTGCTCTCGAAATGCCTTCTTCTGCAAGCGCTCTGCGCCGAGTCCGGCTGCGGCGGCAATGGCGACGTCATCGAGCTCCCGGGCTTCCCCGGCGGCGCGGAGGCGTTCGAGGCCTGCGCCAAGTTCTGCTACGGCATCACCGTCACGGTGAGCGCGCGTAACCTTGTCCCGCTCAGCTGCGCGGCCGCACACCTCGGCATGTCGGAGGCAGCCGACCGCGGGAACCTTGCCGCCATGCTCGACGCGTTCCTCGCCTCCTGCCTCCTCCGCCGCTGGAAGGACGCGCTCGCCGTGCTACACTCCACGCGCCACTACGCGCCGCTCTGTGAGGACCTCGGCCTCACCTCCCGCTGCGTGGACGCCGTCGCTGCCCTCATCGCCAACCCGGCCTCCGCCATGCCCGCCAAGTCGACGTCGGCGTCGCCGTGGTGGGCGCAGGACATCGCTGAGCTCGGCGTCGACCTGTTCTGGCGCATCATGGTGGCCGTCAAATCGACCGGCGCCGTCCACGAGAAGACAGTCGGCGACGCGCTCAAGGCGTACGCGCGCCGGTGGCTGCCGAACGTCGCCAAGGACGGGCTCTCGGCGGAGCAGCCGTTCGATGACGCCAGCAATGCCGCCGACGATGCCAATGCCAGCGTCAAGCAGATCACCACGCGGCACCGCCTTCTTCTCGAGAAGATCGTGAGCCTTCTCCCCGCGGAGAAGGACTCCGTCTCCTGCGGGTTCCTCCTCAAGCTCCTCAAGGCGGCGAACATCCTGAGCGCGTCCGCCGCGTCCAAGGCGGAGCTGATCAGGCGGGTGGCGTGGCAGGTCGAGGAGGCCAGCGTCGGCGACCTGCTGATCCCGTCGCTGTCCTGCGAGAGCGAGACGCTGTACGACGTGGACGCCGTGGCGGCCATCCTGGACGAGTTCGCGCTCCGGCACGCGGCGGCGATCGCGCCTGTGCCGGCGCCATTGGGGAGCCCCGACAACAGCCCGGCATGGTCGGGCGGGCACCGGCGGTCGAGGTCGACCGAAAGCGTGGGGTTCGACGGCGCGCGGCGGTCCTCGTCGGTCGCTCCCGTGTCTCAGGGCGCGCTGGTGAGGGTGGGCAGATTGGTGGACGGGTTCTTGATCGAGGTGGCCAAGGACCCCAACCTGCCTCTGGACAAGCTGCTTGCCATTGCCGAGGCCGTGCCGGACAGCGCCCGCCCTGAGCACGACGACCTCTACAAAGTTGTCGACACATACCTCAGGGTGAGTTTTTTTTTTTCACTCCATTTCCATGTGTCGAACCTACTTGGAATTTGGAACACGTACAAATTGCAAAAAAATTTGTTTGTGCTATAAAAAATCTTAACTTGATATGTGAAACTTATCTTTGTTTAAAAATTTATCAAATCTATCAATCTTGTTCTGGCTTTGATTGTACAGAAAAATCTCAACTATTTTTCGGTATGTTTTTTCACAGGCGCATCCGGAGACGAGCAAGAGTGCAAGAAAGCGGCTGTGCCGGGTGCTCAACTGCCGGAAGCTGTCGGAGAAGGCGTGCACGCACGCGGCGCAGAACGAGGTGCTCCCGCTCCGCGTGGTGGTGCAGGTGCTCTTCTTCGAGCACGCGCGCGCGGCGGCGGTGTCGGGCGGCCACGTCGCCACAGCCGACCTGCCGAGTAACATCAAGGCGCTGCTGTCCAAGTCCGGGTCGGAGGAGGGCGACGCCGACCGGATCGACGAGCAGCGACTCCACGTCCTTGCCACCGGAGCGTCCCCGGGCGACGACTGGAGCGTGGAGGCGCTGCGGCGCGCGGCTTCCAAGATCGCCACGCTGCGCATGAAGCTGGAGGAGGACGAGCACGACGGCGCCGACGACGACGAGTTCGCCCGCAAGGCCGGGCTCGCCCGCAGCGCGTCGCTGCGGTTCAGGGCCTTCTGCGCCATCCCGGCCAGGAAACCGAAGCGGATGCTCAGCAAGCTGTGGCCGCTGGCCCGAGGCGTCACCACCGAGCGGCATTAGAAACCAGTAGCCATTAGGTTTTTTTGTAATCTCTTCTTCTTCTTCTTGAGGTGTCTTGCTTGCCCAAGTTCTGAGGGTGAATCGTTTGTCTCTTCTACTACTTCAGTTCTTTTTTTTCTCTCTTTTTAATTACATTTTTAAGGCTACGTGTACCTTCCATGTAGTTGTAATCTTAATCGTTAAATTAAATAGGAATTGCACAGGTTACTACTACTTCTATGCTAAGGGTGAAGGAATGAATGGGCTGCCTTCTGCTCGACTGGCAAGTGGCAACGATTAAAAACCTCCATGATTAATTGTTTGCCATACCTCTATCTCTGTATCTCAGATGATATCAGTGTATCACATTTCATGGTACAAATAGGCCATCAGCATGCACTACCTCCCTTTCTTAATGTGAGCAGCCTATGATTGCCATACACTTTAGGCAAACAGACAATAACCTGCTCCCTTCATTCTTGAGTAGATGTTATTATGGATTCTGCATCTCGAAGAGTTAAAAAAAATAGAGTTACACATTGAAATTGTAGAATAATATGTATTTAAAAACAAAATTTGAAATTTAGTGGTTGATGGAGGTCATGAGCTAACTCACAGGCTAATCTATCAGAGCCCGGCTCTGCATGTCGGGATGGCCCAGAAATTCCAAAGCTATATAGTACCATATGGGTAATTGAGAGAAGGTTTGACCAACTTAAATAGTTGTGTGTGTGTCTTTTCTTCACACGCTTGACTCTTCCGCATACTCCATTGTTCTGCTGCTATAATGATCCTTTGCATTTGATGGTCGGTAACCGCTGCTCTGCCGTTTTCTTGCGAGCACAAGTAGCGCTTGTCGAGTCGAAAGAGTCGAGGCGAGCCGCCGCTCGGAACCTCGCCCTTCTTGAGATCTTGCTCGAGATAGAAGGCCGATAAAGTTTTGGGCACAAGTAGCGACCAACCTCGCGAGATCTTGCTCGAGATAGAAGTGTTTTTGGGAAGCGCGCATCGCCGAAAAGTGTTCCCGAAGCGCATCGCGCATCAACCGCTTCATCGCACCAAGGCTTCATCTGCGACAACTGTGATCGTCTACTCCGACCGTCATGGCGAACGAGAATATTACACTGCGCTGTGCTAACGGTGGCACCGGCTCAAGGGTATATTAACTTATACCGTGTTTTAATCATGCTTGATTTCTTGTTCATTAGTCTTTGCGTATGAGATAGATAATTTGTTATCTAGTACCTTTGGCTTTGAACTAAAATTGCATCTTTGTTTAATCATGATTTACATAATTACGTGGATTAAAATATTGAGAAAATTCCTAATATTTCCAACATTCCAAAACCTTATCCTAGGAATTTTACAACTCTCGTTTTATTACCGCGCTTAAACCAAGCTGTTTTGTGGCGCAAATTACAAGCGTTGGCGCGCCAAGATGATTTTGTGGTTGACTGCCATGAACGTGTATCACGTTGCGCAAGGCAAGCCACAGCCTGAGGGTGGGCTCTCTCCTGAGCAGGAGAGTGCCTTCACGGCTGCGGATAACTTGTTCAAAGGTGCCGTGATTAGTGTTCTTGGAGAAAATCTTGTTGATGTGTACATGATTTTGCCAAGTGGTAAAGAAATGTGGGATGCACTTGAGGCAAAATTCGGAGTCTCTGACGCGGGCAGTGAACTCTATGTCATGGAGCAGTTTCATGACTACAAGATGGTTGATGACCACTCTGTAGTAGAACAGGCTCATGAGGTTCAAGCTTTTGCGAAAGAACTTGAGGATTTTACATGTGCATTACCCGATAAGTTTGTGGCGGCATGCATCATTGCGAAGCTGCCACCTTCTTGGAGGGATTTTACCACTACTCTAAAACACAAGAGACAAGAGTTCAACGTTGCTGGTCTCATTGGGTCTCTAAATGTTGAGGAGAAAGCGAGGGCAAAAGATATACGTGGGAAAGAAAGTTCTAGTGCCAATGTGGTACAAAAGAAAATCTTTTAATTCAACAAGAAGAATAAAAATAAGTCCAAAAGCACGAGAACAAGAACAAGGCCGCTCAAACTACTAGCTTCAAGAAGAAGAAGAATAAAGGAAAGGAAACTGTTTTGTGCGAATGGTGCGATCATTGGGCAAAGGATTGCCACGATCGCAAAGACAATAAGCGTAAAAGTCCGCTAGCGTTGTTATTGGTATCTTGAGGAGGAACATCCGGGTATGTTTCAATACCTATCGTTCTATCAGTATGTCGTTCACCTGATTGGTGGATTGACACGGGGGCCAATATACATGTTTGTGCTGACAGATCCTTATTCTCTTCTTACCAGGTCGCAGGGGCTACCTCCGTGTTGATGGGGAATGGGTCGCAGGCACTTGTACGTGGAGTCGGCACTGTTGACTTGAAGTTTACTTCAGGAAAAGTCGTGCGACTGAGGAACGTGCATCACGTGCCCGTGATAAATAAAAACCTTGTCAGCGGGTCTCTATTGTGTAGAGACGGTTTTAAGTTAGTTTTTGAATCCAATAAATGTGTTGTTTCTAAAATTGGAACTTTTATTGGAAAAGGCTATGAGAGCGGAGGCTTGTTCCGCTTGTCTTTGACGGACATGAATAAAATTGTGAATCATGTTTGTAATCATGAGATCGATGTTTGGCATTCACGACTTTGTCATGTTAATGTTGGTTGCATGATGCGTTAGCCATGAATTTGATCCCAAAATTTTCCCAAGTCAAAGGTTCTAAGTGTCAAGTATGTGTGCAATCTAAGCAACCTCGCAAGCCTCACAAGGCAGCAGAGGCGAGAAACTTGGCACCGTTAGAACTAGTTCATACCGATTTATGCGAGATGAGCGGGAGTTGACAAAGGGTGGTAAGAGGTATTTCATGACTTTGATTGATGATTCTACTAGATATTGCTATGTGTATTTATTAAAGTCAAAAGATGAGGCTTTTCACTATTTTAAGATCTATAAAGCTGAAGCTGAGAACCAACTTGAGAGAAAAATCAAGCGGGTTAGGTCGGATCGTGGTGGAGAATACTTTTCTAATGAGTTTAATTTATTCTGCGAGGAACATGGAATAATCCATGAGAGGACGCCTCCTATTCGCCCCAATCAAGCGGGGTTGCCGAAAGAAAGAACCGTACTCTAATCGAGATGGTTAACGCCATGTTAGAAACAATGGACTTTCAAGGGATGGTGGGGTGAGGCTATATTGATTGCATGTCATGTCCTAAACAGGTTCCTACAAAGAATAAAGAAATCACACCATTCGAGGAATGGGAGAGAAAAGATTAAATTTCTCCTATTTACGTACTTGGGGCTGTTTGGCTAAAGTGAATGTGCTGTCCCAAAGAAGCGTAAACTTGGACCAAAACCGTTGATTGTGTCTTTATTGGTTATGCTTTTCACAGCGTTGGATATAGATTCTTAATAGTGAAATCTGGAGTACCTGATATGAATGAAGGTACAATTTTTGAGTCCAATGATGCCACATTCTTTGAGGACTTATTTCCTATGAAAGAGACACTTAGCTCATCTGGCCAAGAATCTATCTTCTCTCTAAACCTTCCACTCCTATACAAATTGAGCCCATTTTTGAGGAAAATCCAATAGATGAGGGCAATGAAGTAACTCGTAAGAGTAAGAGACTAAGGACTACAAAGTCTTTTGGTGATAACTTCATTGTATATCTAGTGGATGATACTCCAAGAACCATTGAGGAGGCTTATTCATCTCAGGACGCTGACTATTGGAAGGAAGCGGTCCAGAGTGAGATGAATTCCATCTTGAGCAATGGAACTTGGGAAGTTGTTGAACGTCCATATGGGTGTAAACCTATAGGATGTAAGTGGGTGTTCAAGAAAAAGCTGAGGCCTGATGGTACGATTGAAAAGTACAAGGCAAGGCTTGTGACCAAGGGTTATACCCAGAAAGAAGGCGAGGACTTCTTTGATACTTACTCACCTGTTGCCAGATTGACCACTATTAGAGTACTACTGTCTTTGGTTGTCTCCTACGGTCTGATCATCCATCAGATGGATGTAAAGACGGCTTTCCTTAATAGAGAGTTGGAAGAGGAAATCTATATGGATCAGCCTGATGGATTTGTAGTAAAGGGTCATGAAGGAAAAGTGTGTAGGTTGTTGAAGTCTTTGTATGGCCTTAAGCAAGCACCTAAGCAGTGGCATGAGAAGTTCGACAGAACTCTAACATCTGCCGGCTTTGTTGTGAATGAAGCTGACAAATGTGTGTATTACCGCTATGGTGGGGGTGAAGGAGTGATTATGTGTATGTATGTTGATGACATACTGATCTTTGGGACGAACCTTAATGTGATTAAGGAAGTCAAGGACTTCTTGTCTGAAAACTTTGAAATGAAAGATTTGGGAGTAGCGGATGTCATCTTAAACATTAAATTGTTAAGAGAAGGTGACGGTGGGATTACTCTTGAGCAGTCCCATTATGTGGAAAAGGTGTTGAGTCGCTTTGGCTATAGCGATTGCAAACCTGCTCCAACGCCGTATGATCCAAGTGTGCTATTACGAAAGAACCAACGAATAGCAAAGGATCAATTGAGATATTCCCAAATCATTGGTTCATTGATGTATTTAGCTAGTGCAACAAGGCACGATATCTCGTTTGTTTGTGAGCAAACTAAGCGGTTTGTTTCAAACCCGGAGATAATCATTGGCATGCTCTTGAGAGAGTAATGCGCTATCTAAAAGGGACATCAAGTTATGGAATTCACTACACCGGGTACCCTAGGGTACTTAAGGGTTATAGTGATTCAAGCCGGATATCGATCTTGATGAAATAAAAGCCACAAGTGGATATGTGTTCACATTGGGTGGTGGAGCTGTTTCTGGAAGTCTTGCAAGCGCACCATCTTAACGAGGTCTACAATGGAAGCGAACTCACGGCATTAGATACCGCCTCGTGAAGCCGATCGTGCGTAAACTTGTGAAGGACTTACCGGTAGTTGAGAAGCGGTGCTGCTATTCTTTTGAACTGTGACAATCGACGGTGATTGTCAAGGTAAATGATTCTAAGGATAACATGAAGTCATCAAGGCACGTTAAGAGGCGGTTGAAGTCATCAGAAAATGAGAAACTCGGAGTTATAGCGTTGGACTATGTCCGACGGCTAAAAACTTGGCGATCCTTTTACAAAGGGACTATCACGGAATGTGATAGATGAAGCATCGAGGGGATGGGCTTGAGACCCACATAAAGTCATGTCTTAGTGGTAACTCATCCTATTTGATCGAGATCCGTGAATTAGGATGTTGAGACAAGCTAGTGACTGGTGAGAGGAGAGTACTACATGCTTGGCCCACTCCGTTTGAGATGCAATAACTCTCCTATTCTGTATGGCGGGTTGGTTATACCTTAATGTATTCCGAGTGGCTTTGATAAGCGAGATGTTGTCCTCTGAGAACATCTTATGAGGAATACACCTATATGAGTTCGATTGCTAGTCACGCTTTATGAGATTGGGTGATCTCTAGAGGCTCATGAAAGGCTAAGGAGTATGACTTATAAGCTCCAAACCGAGGGGATGCATTTAGCAGCCTAGTATCAGTAAAGGACTTTGGTGAAACTTGTTCGCACAAAACTGTCAATTCAAGGCATAGTCCATTGTTCAGTTGTGGATGAGCGTAACCTTTGTTCTAGATGGAAGTTCAACTTAACAGTCTCCATCGAAAAACTGGTATATCAAACTACATTGGAACTGAGAGTATTTCAAATGTGCCTTTGAAATTTGGTGGGGATTGTTAGATTATTATGGGATGGCCCATAATTAATTTAATAGAAATTCCAAAAGGCCCATTAGAATACTAGGAGTCATCAATTTGGTTTAGTACCATATGGGTAATTGAGAGAAGGTTTGACCAACTTAAATAGTTGTGTTGTGTGTCTCTCAATTAGCAAGGTGGAAAAGGGTAAAGGCTGTGCCACACGCGCGCGCGCGCGCCGAGCCGAGCCGAGGCGTGGCGTGGCGTGTGCGTGTGCGTGTGCGTGTGCGTGTCGAGTCGAGTCGAGGCGAGGCGTGGCGTGGCGTGGCGTGGCGTGCGTGCGCGCAGCCGAGCTAGGCCGAGCCGGGCGTGATGTGATGGGCGACGCATGATCAATGTGACCGATGCTGCCGTCGATTACACGTAATGACGTGGTTGATGGCTGGCATAATGATCGTCGGTTACTGGTAACGGCTACATGAGTTGATGGCTGGTAACTCCTGCTCCTGCCCGTTGCATGTCGCGAGGCTATATAAGGAGAGCCACGGCTGTGCTTTTCTTCACCTGCTTGACTCTTCCGCATACTCCATTGTTCTGCTGCTGTCCTTTGCATTTCCGCCTCTGTTTTCTTGCGCGCACAAGTAGCAGAGGGAGCAGGCCTCCGGAACCTCGCCCTTCTTGAGATCTTGCTCGAGATAGAAGGCCGATAAGGTTTTTGGGGAGCGACCACGCGACTGCTCGAAAAGTGTTCCTGGAAGCGCATCTGCACTGCAACGCGTCTGCACTGCATCAACCGCTTCACTGCACCAAGGCTTCACTGCGACAACCTGTGATCGTCTACTTCGACCGTCATGGCGAACGAGAATGTTCTGCCTGCGCCTGTGCCAACGGTGGCACCGGCTCAAGGGTATATTAACTTATACCGTGTTTTAATCATGCTGATTTCTTGTTCATTAGTCTTTGCGTATGAGATAGATAATTTGTTATCTAGTACCTTTGGCTTTGAACAAAAATTGCATCTTTGTTTAATCATGATTTACATAATTCTGTGGATTAAAATATTGAGAAAATTCCTAATATTTTCAACAATACTTGCGATACACAGTGTCTTCAATTCATTCATTGCTGCTGGGGGAATCAATGTGTGTGGTTTAGGACCACAGGCATTTGCATTTGCATTCGCAGGCACTGTGGTGCTGTCAATGGCGCATGGGCTGGCCTAGCTTGTGGGTTAATTCTCTGCTCTACAAGGCAGATCCATACCATGACATGGTTAGGTTCTTAAAACCGTTTGTGTGTTGGTGGCAAATTGATGGTACTCGACTCGGATCTGACGCGTTGACAATATGATCCGGTGGATGGTTCAACTTGTATCTCATCTTATTGCCTCGCAGAATGTATAGGATCATGCTCCTACGAAACCTAGGTTATATGTTTTCGTCGTTGGGGTGTATTTCTGTCACCAACATTGTTACTATATCGGTACACAATTTTTCTTTTCTAGCTGTATCGTCGAAAAATCAGATGTTCGAGATTTTAAGATTGATTACGGCGAAATCAACGAAACGAAGAAATGAAAGGAAAAGAAAAGAAAAATGCAGTAACGAGATTAGTGGAGTTCTATGGGAGATGTAGACTGAAAGTCGAAACTACGCATGTGGCTGCTGAGACCTTTGTTACTCCCAGACCCTGCTGATGATGACATTAATCAGCAATCCAGGGCGACAAATAACGTGGAGGCCGATGTTCAAATCAATCACTCCACATCATCATCAACGCAACTGGAAATAATCAAATGACCTCAGAATTTGTCTTGCTTAGCTGCACAGGGAACAAACAGCAGGCATCTCCACGGCCGCGCACCATGGAAAAGAGCTGCAGATCGACTGGGATGCAGAACTGTACAGGCAATAAACCAACCAAAAAGTCATCATTCCCATTGGAAGCATCAACACTAGCTAGCTAGTTGATTTGATCTCCCTGTGATGCATAGTTGCAAGCAGAAATCTCCAGAACTGGGCTCAGGACCACATGTATATATAATTAAGCAGCATCAATGAGCCTTCTGGTGATTTCATTATGGATTTCTCTGTGATTAATTATTCTGGAGATGTTAGCAAGATCCTTGGCAAAAACCCAGCACAAAGCCCTGGCCACAGGTTGTTTTCCTCGCCTGTACTCCTCTAGTTATCTGAAAAGAGCAAAAGTACAGTGCATGTGCGCAAGAGAGAAAAATAATGTACTGCCAGTGTACGTGCAACTAGATATGAATGTCCAGCTTAATTTGCATGGCTCATACGAGTATACGACAACGATAAGACGGTGGTGATCTATATATTAGAGTGAGGCCAACATGGTACATGGTACAAAGGTGCTCAGGCTTCCAGAAGTGCCCAGAAATGACCTAGCGTTTTAATATTTGTTGAGCTTCAGTTTAACCCAAAATTCCCTAGAATTCGACCTAGGGACCATACATAGTTAAGTAGAGCATCATTGAGCTTTTGTGTTGCTTCCTTATGCCCCTTCTGAGGTTAATTATTCTGGCCTTGTGAGGGAGATCCTTGGCATAGCCCCTGGTCACAGGCTTTTTTTTCTTGACCTGTAGCATAATTTTATGAGCAGTTCTTCAGTACTTTCTATCTCAATACAAGTTGCACGAATTTTAAAGCAAGCGAAGAGGTAAGTACTCACCATCTACTTTTTATTTATACTTTAATATTTGTGCAACTGTCAAAAAGAAAAATATAAAACACCTCGCTAATTTTATCTGTAAGAAGAGAAAAGTACAGGTGTATGCATGTGCACCAAAAGGCAAGCAATCCGGTCGACGTGCATCTAAACATGGCCAATGATATAAGTTAGTTTAAGATTCATCATAGCTGCTTTGCATGGTGGAACGTAAGTTACAGTCTCAAGAGTACGTGGCATGGCAAATTGAGGTGTCAACAAGTGATCTAGTACTTGTTCATCGATCCTCTTGGTGTTCTAGTTTTCATACTGTTTCTGCAAGCTTTAGTAGTATCCCTAAAGCTTAGTTCATCCAGAAGCTTTGTACACCGGAGAAAGGTAATCACCAATCTGGATCCGATCGAACGGCTGATGAGTTGTATCCGGGATCAGGATCCGTACTGTGCACGCCCAACTCCATCCAAGCTGCTGGTTGCCTGTCCCTGTATGGGCTCCTCCCCTTTGGACTCCAACGAGGCATGGATCCAAAGCTAGCTAGCCTTGGTTCCATCCGGTCACACACGCACACCTGCATATGCACTGCACGATGTGATAGGTTTTTGTTGCTACAGTATTCAGAACAGTATCCTTAAAAACTCTTAAGTCATTTTTTTTTATCCAACGGTTCACACTACCACCGACTGGATTAGATCTCAGTCCAATATTCATGATGTGATGCACACCACCAGTTCGATCGATCGTCGCCATCTATAGCTGTTCCTACCGTTGTTTCTCGCTGCTGTTTGTGTTGGCTTGCAAGAACGCGACGCTCTTCGCTGAGGCTGTCTGCATAAAGATAGATATATAGGAAGCAGGTTAATTCATAGATAGAGATAGGCCATGCATAGCCTTTCTCTTCCCTTTTCCCTTTCCTTTCTGCTGAATTTCGTGTTGCGTAATGTTTCGGTCGATGCGTTGGCGACACGATCTATCTTCGATTTGATCCTGGATGGTTTCGAGTTTTTTCTTGGTCTGTTTTGCTGATGTGGCGATGATTTGATGCGGTGCTAGCTGGGGATTATATGTTGCGATGCTGACTAATATATATCTGAGTAGCAGTAGTACTGCTGAAATGTGGTCATTATAAGGTCCAGTGCTTCAGCTTTTGTTGCATATGGCAGCAGGATTAGCAGAGGTATTTATCGCGACGCAGTTTTGCTGCAACAACGTTGGAAAATTGCCGTGCAAGCTACAGTACTGATGATATGGAACGTTCATGCTCAGTTAAAGCATCACTCAATTACGTTCCAAATATTGTTCTTGATTAATTAATTAATTGATTTGTGAATTGCTGGTACAGTAACTACTAGTTCGGCACAAAAGCTGAAGGTAGCTTAATTTGGAAGCAGAAATGTCGAGAGCAGAGAGCAAGTACCGGTTTTCTTACATCATAGTCTCCATCGGTGTTTTTATTTATTTATTTATTTTTTGTGAAAAAAACTAATGGTAATAATGCACAAGACAAGCCCACGTACGAAGAATATTTTCCTGACTGCACAAAAGCACTCCCACTAATATGATTATCTGGATTCAATTAAGATAACTTAATTAAACTAGTACTTCCTCCATCGTTTATAAGATATATTTTTTAAATGATCTTATCTATAAATATATAATGTATTTCATATTCTAATGCAAAATTAGTGTGATGCTCTCTCTATATCCCTGATAAAAATCTATCTTTACTTCATATTCTCTATATACATATATTGAGTATAGTGCTTAGTGATAATAATTGGGATAATCTAATCTTTTTAATATCTTCTTGATCTATATGCTAAAAAGAAATATACTGTGTAAACTAGGACGGAGGGAGTGCTGCGTAACTTTGAGGTTGCTTTCGGGTACGATGATATCAGCCGCATTCGAAATATGATCCTGGCATGTAAGTTGACATGTCCACCTTGCATAATGGGACGGAGGTTTCACTCTCATACAGCTTAGTCCTTAATTCGCTTATTCCCGGGAGGTTGATCCTTGAGCTGTTCATTCTGCCATACTTTCATTCAAGGGCGGAGTCAGGAAAATTTAGAAGTCTAGGCAAGCTCATAGAAGATGTCGACGAATTTCTTGTCGGACACGTTCGTCGCCGCGCGTCACTCCGGGGCCTCCAACGGCACATCGCCGTGGACGCGGCGATAGCTGTCCAACGCTGGCGACGACGACGTCGCCACAGCGGGGGACGGAACGAGCGGAGGGGCAGGGAGAGGAAACTTTAAGCTGAAGACATCGCCAAATGCATTTGCAGTTCTTGTAGTCTTTAACATTTGCGGCTAGCCAGTTCCTCGATGATGAGATGGACGACTTGGACTCCGGCGGCTTGGCCGCTGAACGCGGGCTTTGCGAGCTCTCAGATGTGTCCGAGCTCTTGCTGACGACCACGCTGGGTAGCTTCCCCACCCACAGATTGTCGAATATCCTCTGCGACCACGAGTCCGCGACGACAGCGACAGCTTGCTGCTCTGGTTCGCGATGCTGCTCCTCACCAGCCGCCGGCCATCGTCCCAGGCAAGAGGTGGTTTCTCACATTGGTTGTCTTGATGGTTAGAGATCCCATTCACGAGACGAGTAATCTTTGAGACTTCAGCCATGGAATTAGAAACCTTTGAGACATCAGCCATGAAATTAGATACCTTAGAGGCTTCAGCCATGGAATTGGATATCTTTGAGGCTTCAGCTATGGAATTAGTTACCTTCCTAAGGTTCCTTTTAAACTTCTCAAGTTCAGATAACTGGCTCTCTGGTACTGAATCAGCAGGAGAGCTAGAGAATTTCCTTGGATTTTGTTTTGGTTTTTCAGGTTCAACGATCATGTTTGTTTGAAAACTCTCAACAATGAAAGCAGAACACTTCCGAAGATTGCACTTTAACTTTGCCGATGCAGTTTCCATCACATATCGTGACGCAGGCGAGCCTCCCCTCCGCCCCTGTGCGACACCAGTGAACCCGGACAGGCGTCTACCCTGCCTGTGCGACGCCAGTTAGCCCAGGCAGGCACCTACCTGCCCGGGGGCTGGCTCCGCCACTGCTTCCATTCCATACATGGACCTGGGCCACCTGGCTCGCGAGTTACAACTCTTCCAAGAAGAACAGCAAGCCAGGTCGAGAGTAATTAAGCTGAGTCAAGCTCGACTCAACTTACACTGAACTAAGATATGTAAAGTTGGATCCAATTCAGCCTGTTTGCCACCCATAGCTTTAGAGGCTACGCAGCCTCTAAGCAATTCTTTGCAATGTTTAGCAGCTTCTAAGGTGTGATCCATAAATAAATAAGTTAGAAGCAAAAATAATTCTCCTCTTATCTTTATCCCTAACACCTCTCTAATAAGTGAGCCCAACAAACTGCTGTCATCCCCTCTTAGAGGCTAAAAAATGAGCACACTGTGGATGCTCTTAGCATCAGAAACATGAAGTTTGAACTCCAAGTTCAGAGCTGAGCTGGCTAGCTATTTGTCCAGATCAGTCCTGACAACCACCACACATGAGCACGCATGGTAGTTCTCCGAACCTAATCCTGATCGTGTGTGCATGGTGTGATCCTTTCAATTTGAGACCATTAGCAGGTTCAAAGGAGACTTAAAGTATGGTTGGAGTACTGCAAATGTTAGCCACTTGGATGTACTGAGAAAATGGTTGTGTATTAGCCCTAAGATGGTGTGGGCCAGGGCCTGCCGGGTGGCCTCCCCTGTGGGCAGCACGGACAGCTACGCCCAAATAATGTATATCTATTATACACGGAAGATTTCAGACGTAGAGAGTGTCCACGTTGTTTTTTTTTTTTCCGAAAAACACCCCCAAAATTCAGAAATAATGTATATATTATACACGGAAGATTTCAGATGCAGAGAGAGCGTCCACGTCATTTGCAAAAAGGTTCCTGTAGTTCCACAAATTCGACACAAGCGTCGGTTCTTTCGATTCGAAAGATTTAGAAAATTCTGAAATCCTAATATGTTCTTCCACCGGTTATTTTGCAAAAAAAAAAAGTTGTTGTTTCGCAAAATCGATTTGCAAAAAATTCGAACCGAATTTTTCCTCGCGGTGCGGCATCGCAAGCGGATTTACCTGGCTAGTTACATCTATACCCCTTTATAATGCACCTAAGCAAATTTTCCTACGTCCACCCTAAATAATGCACCTCATTAGAGATGGTCTAATGTTCGTGCACCCAGCAAAACATCCCCAGAAACTTGCATTCATCAAAATGAACGTCTCAGATCTTTCCTCAGTTTTACTCACCCACATCCGATGGTCATTATTTAGTGTGTCTAATCATCCTGTGGCCTACAATGACATCCTCACCTACATATTTGGAAGGAGAGTGAATCAAACAAGGAAATAAATAAGGAGGATCCGCATGCAAGGAAACCAGATTTGAATTTTTTACTGGCCAAAATTGTACGTACTACATATTTGGAAGGAGGGTGAATCAAACAAGAAAATAAACAGGGAGGATCCGCATGCAAGGAAATAAGATTTGAATTTTTTATTGTCCTGGCATTGTGATCGTATTTTTTTCCGAATATGACCCTTCTCGAGACTTTTTTACGGATCTAGCCCTATAGAGCCTAATTTCAGCGCACGGAGAGTGCTGAATTTTTGCTTTCATTTTTTATCTAAGGAACCAACTGTCTGTGAGTGCTACTTAATTTTTTTCAATTTTTTCTCGCGGAACCAGCAGCCGGCGAGCACTATTTAATTTTTATCTTTTTGTCCTTGCGAATCCAGCGGTCGGCGAGCGCAGTTTATTTTTTCATATTTTTCTGAAATCATCCATGTGGCCCACAACAGACCTTCCCTCACCTCCAGTATCAACAAGGAAAAGGAAACAAACGTCCTGGAATCAAGAAAAAGGAAACAAACGTCCTGGAAAAGGAAAGGACCAAACATTACGTGCTGGGAAAAGGAAACCGGAAGATGGGGTAGCGCGGCCGGGAGAACGCGGGTCTGCAATAGCTCCACGATCGCCATCGGTGGCTTTGCCGACGCGGCGAGGTTGCTGGTCAGCAACCTCGCGGCCGCCGTGCCTTGGCAAATTTATAATTTATTTTTGTTGAAAATAATTTTATTAAGTACAAAATAATCGAAAGTTTTTTTGAGAATTTTTCTAGAATTTTTTAACCTAATGTGCTATCTTTTCAAAAATCCTTCTATATTTAAAAAAAATGAAGGCAACTCACCTGTAGCTTCTTTTAGTCCAATTGCACTGAAGAAGCTTCTTCTCTTCCCTCCCTCCATTAAAGCAAGAAAGAAGCTCCAAAGCTCTATCAATCCTGCACCAAATCTCCTCTTTCCATCTATGGTGTTAATTCCCTAAATTTCGTGCTCTATTGCCAAAATTTCCTCCCAATCTGATTTGATCCCAAATTATGGTTTCCATAAATATGCTTGTTTCGGTGCTGTAAAAGCCGGTGAGCTCTCTTCCACCCCATCGCATTGCGTAAATCCTCAAGTGCTCCCTCTTGTAAAGATCGCCGGATTTTGGAGGTAACCCAAGTCATCATCGTCATCTTTCCCGGTGAAATTCACATAACCGTGACTCCTCCTCATGGGCGTCGGTCTGGCGATCTCGCCGCACTGCTGCCGACCCATCGCGACCGCCGCCACCCCTGTCCTTCCTCCCTTGCCTCGGCCAAGCCCAGAGAGAGCACGCTGTGTGCTCTCTGTGGAAGCTACTAAAAAATCTAAGATCAGAAAATTCTTTTTTCTTTCTCTTTCTTGATTTAAAATCTTTTGGGAGCCCGTTTTCGCCTATTTGACCTCCATTTAGTTCCGTTTTTCTTTCTAAATTCATTTAAAATTCTAAATTTCTCTTTTATTATTAAGTGTTGTATTCATACTTATCTTCTCATTTAATTGATAAACGGGTGTACCGCCGTCGTAGCGTTAGCACATGCACTATACTAGTGTAAGTGGGAAGTGGGAACACACCTTTTGCAGCATCCGCGGCCACGCATCTCTTTGACATCGGACGGCCGAAAAATGCTTGATGGCAACTTGTTCGCCTCAGATTCTGAGCTGAGCATGATGCAAAGGCTTGGCATTTCGCAATTTCGAATAGACAAGACAACATGCGCTTAACATGATGTGTGTGCCTTACTCTTCGGCCATGGACGTGGTGCACCACCTGGCTGTGCACCGCGCCGCGGCTATCGGTGGAAAACAAAATTTCGGTCAAGTTTTTTCAAGGCCCACAAATCTGATTTTTCGTTCATGAGGCTTGTTAAATACTTTGACGTAGAGTAAATTGTACTTTCCACCGGGTTTTATAACTACAGTGTTATTTTTGCATCAAGTTCAACAAATTGTGTCACTTTGCATGGGGTTTGAGTATTACGGGTTGCGCTTTGAAATAACCCATATTTAAGTGGGCGGTTCATTGTATTGATTTGCGGGGCCCATAGACCGACTTGTTGCTCTACCCGTGGGCCTTGCATGTCAGCACAATGAACCGGTTAGCCCACTTAAATGTTGGTTGGTGTAAAGTGCAATCTTAATAATCAAATCCGGTGCAACGATTTGCTAAACCCGGTGCAAAATAAAATCATGGTCGCAAAACCTAGGGCAAAGTGCAATTTACTTCTAAAAATATGTTGATGGCCAAAGGTGAAGATATTTTGATTCTGCTTAACTTCAACTTTAGCTTTTAATCTACAGAACCATGGAGCTATGAAGTTTCAGCTTCTCGAAGTCAAGAAGCCGGGGTTTAGCTCAAAAAGGTATTTGAGCTTGGTAGCTCCAGCTTCTTCACTTTAAAATCATTTTTCTAGAAAGAACTTTAAAGTCTTAACTTTGTAGCATTATGATACATAGTATTCTCTCTTGATTATGATACTCTTCATGACTAACCTGACCATACCATTAATTCTCATGCGACCCTTTTAGATGTTTTAATCAAAGCTGAAAAGATTTAACCGCCACAGTCCACAGAGAAAAAAAATCGAAGTTTGGCATGTATCGCGCAACATAATCCATGAGTTCCAAACAAGCATATTAGCAATCTTCTTCTCAGCTCCTTGTTGGTCTACAGGTCAACTGGTGGAACATGTCTAGACAACTGAGTCCAAACCCTCGAGACTCTAGGCAGTAGTTTATAGATGATAACACCATCATTAAACAACAATTAGCCTAGTGATTAGAATATTCCTTTTCTAAGTCTGTGGTCACCCCTGATAGATGGATCAAAAGTACAGAGTTACTCCATTAACAGCTCATTTTGGCGAGATTAACAGGTTTAGTTTATTGTTATCTGGATCGCATATACTTTGGTGAACACATACCTCACACAATCACATTGTTTATTCGCCATAAACTGGCACAATGATCTTCTTGCCGAGAAAAGTTTGGGCAAAGCCGCAGGAATTAAAGCTATAACGTGATCACTGCTTATGCAATGATGGCAAAATTTGTATTCCAAGCAATCCTTTTATATACAGTTCTGAGAGTTTTTTAGTCTGAAATTATTTGACAATATATGCATGCAGATCGTTCAGACCGTTTTGATTTGATTGTCCCTTGAGACAGAGCTGGTAGACCGCAACAACTTGCAACACTTTTCTCCAAAATCAAGGCAAGGCTCGTTTGCATTTGTTCAAGGTTGTTTAGTGTCAAATCATTCGGGATTAGATAGATACGGATCGTTTAGGATCTCTTCTAGTTGCTGCTTTTAAGCCATTCCCAACCTCTATTGTCTTAGAGCAGGCGTCTTGCACATGTAGTTTCCACCTTGGGACAATCATTTAGTAACCGTTTTTTAGAGTTCTCAATGCCTTTTTTTTTAAACTCAGAGTTCCTTATGTTATTTAAGTCTGTAATTATTTGATAAAAAAAATACGAACTTGGATTGAACAATAGTGGATTTTTTCAGGCAAAAAGATGTATCTGGTTAGACGAAATTTATCTGGAAAAGCTCACTTGAGCAAAATCCAGCAGCAAAGAGATCTGTAATACAATCTTCCCATAGTATGTCCCTTTCAGTACTTCTCTGGTAGTGTACATGTACATGTACAAGATAGGTACCCAAGAAATTGCAGGGGACAAACACAACAATCCGATGGGTCCCAATCTCAAGTTGTCCGATCTATACTGACGTGGGCTAAAGGCTGTTTGGTTTGTTTTTAATGATTACAGATGCTTGTATTATCACATTTTAGTAGCGTTGATTAAATTTAGCAAGTATTTAGTTTGCTGTCAAATTTTGGCAAGATTACATTCTTTCTTGGCTCTGGTCCATTTTCTTATCAATCTTTCGCTAAAATATTGGTAACCAATTTAGTGACCAAATTTTAACAATGACAAATTTTGAGAAGGTTTGATGAAGTAAATTTATCATTAAACCAAACAGCCTCTAAATAAAAATAAGTAGTAGGACGTAGAAGTAGCACCAAGTTTCTTGCCCAAAGTCTTAAGAAATTGGCCCAGTGGGCTGTAGGGTCCTGACATGATTGGGACTTAATGCCCTAATCCCCCCACGGTGCTCTGTTCTAGCACTGCAAGAAGAGAGCACTAGTACTGCAAGAAAAGGTCAATTTTGACAACTCTCAGAGGCAGCCATAAGATTGCAGATTAGAAGTGTGCGTTGCCTTAAATATGTTGCATGCATGCGTCTGGATTTGGACCTCACAAGGTTACAGGCAGCCATGGCAGGCCAGGCAGGCAGCTTGGCATGGCACTAATTAAGCTACATAAGCTTAGCAGCAGCAGCAGCTTACGTACATTACATGCGTCCTTGTCGGCCTTGTGCTCGGCTTCGTCCCACACGGCAGCACTGCCGCTGCACGCGCCAAGCATACGTCGCCGTATGTGATCGACGAGAACGTACGAAACATGCTTGCGCGGCTGCACGCCATCGTGTCGTCCTAGCTAGCTTTCGCTCTCGTCCTCCTCGCATTGCCTCCCGTACGTGTGCCATATACACCGCGCGAGCCAGCGCATCCATTGCCTCCTTGCTTGTGCTGCTGCTGCTGCTGCTGCCACACGGAGACAGATAGCGCACGGCCGGGCCCGGCCGGCCGACCGCCGACAGCGACGCACGTCGGCGGCACGGCAGCTTCCTCGTTGTGCCGTTCGGGAACGCGTGCTCAGCATGCGCCCAGGCATGATCGGTGCACAGGGTGGGGCGCGCGACAGTGACGAGACTTTTTTTTTTTGCCTAAGTCTCTGACCCACACTTTTTTTAAAAAATAAAAAATCTAGTCACCTTTTAAATAAATATATAAAAACGGTCCTCTCCTCGACTGCAGGAGATGCCACGCTCTTGGAGGGCTGCAATTTTTCATGTTGAGCTCCCTTTCTTCAGCATGTTCATCAATTAATATCCTTGATTAATCACTTAATTAACTACTTTAATTATTCAATCCCTTAAAATTCACTAATTAAGTGACTTTACTTAATTAAATGACTAATTAACCATGCACCTACCTACTGAGCTAGGCTTACTTGGCAGGTCCCTGCTGCTAAGCTCATGCTGCACGGCAAGTGACCTATTGAGCTTGGAGCTATGCTGTTGTGATGGATTGTGTTGCCATAATACGGGAGTGCAGCAAGTGACACGTGTCACTTGCTGCGCTTTTCACGGTTTAGAAGAGGATTATTTTTGCAAATTTACTCGAAAATAAGCCATATTTATAATAAATAAGTATATGAGGAGGCGGTGGCGGACCCAATGATGGGTCAAGGGCCGAGTGCACACTCTACCCGACAAAACCACAGGTACCCATGAGTAGGGGTGAAAACGGAAACGGAATTTCCGACCGTTCTGAAGAAAAACGGAAACGGAAGCTTTTATTCGGAAACGGAAACGGAAAATATCGGTACGGAAACGGAATTTTTTTGTCGGAAACGGAAACGGAACTGGAAATTCCGTTGGAAACTTGACCCATTTGGCCCAAAAAGGAGAATGGAGAATTTACATTTATTTTTAAATTAAAATAATTTTAGAAATATAAATGGCTTTATAGAAAATATCAAATAGAGTTAAAAAATTCCGAAAAAAATTCTCAAAAATACTTTGGAACATTTTGAACCTAGGAAAATTATTTCTAGCATATTTTGGGCTTCATTTTTCATGAATAAATTAATTATATATATATTAAAAATAGTAAAATAGCATTTATAAATTCCAGAAAATCCAGAATAAATCTCAGAAAATCATAAATGAACATTGAACAATAATATGCAAATTTTAGGGCATTACATCTTTATAGTTAAAGGAGCAAGAGGATATGATGGTTTGATCTGGGGGATAAATAGCGAGCCTTCAACTGACAAACTTGAGAAAAAACTTTCTAGTGATACCGGTGAACATAACATTGTTCTTGTATCCATCTTTGTGATGGAATGAGTTACATTGTTTTTTGTAGTCATGTATATTGTGATAATGTATTACGTTCTTGTGGAATTTTTCATTTTCGTTTCCGTATCCGCTCCGCTCCGTTCCGCATCCGTTTCGATCATTATTCGTTTTCATATCCGGGGTTTTCGATTCCGTTTCCGTTACCGGTAAAAGATGTGAAAATGGAAACGGAACTACCATTTACCGACCGTTTCCGTTCCGTTTTCATCCCTACCCATGAGGACGGCGGTCGGTCGGGCGGTGAGCCAGCGGTTGGGCCACCGGTCGAGGAGGCGCAACAAAACGGCAAGGCGGAGAGGGTGGCAACCGACTGAGGAGGCCGAGCCTCAAGTGCAATGGCCTGCTGAGGACTAAAGAGGCCGGATGTCAGGGTTCGTGAGGACTAAGATGAACAGTAGAATCGTCAACAGTTCAGCGACTTTTACTTAAGTGGGAAGCTGCGCTCAGGATTTGCAGTGAAAAGAAGAAAAGGAGATCCAACGGTTGTTCAGAGGTCCAGTAAAATGAGTAGGGTACCCTTTTGACGTCAAACTTTTGTCACTTGTTGTAAATCACTATAGCACCTGCAATTTCTTTTATGAATTTTTACCTACTGTCAATCATGGTCAGGACACAAGGCGCTAGTTGAGCGCGACATCGAAGGCGCGGAGCTTGTGCACGCCCTTGGCCTTGTCCTGGGCCTTGGTCACCGGGTGGTCGTGGCAGCTGGCGCACCACGGCCGCCGGCACTTGCCATGCTCCTGGACGCGTTCGTCCGCTTCGACGGCGCCCTGATGTACAGGCTGTCGCTGAGCTCCGCCGTGTCGTCGTCGGTGAGCACCCTCCAAAATTTGATCCTCTATCCGCCACTGCGAGGAGGGAAGAAAAGCTAAAAATTCCGATAGTGATAGCTCTGCTTGATAGCTAGCTGCTTGTGGTATGTATGCGCGCGCGTGATCTGACTACCTGAGCGCATGATCCGTTTCAGGCTTTCAGCCGCGTCTTCGAGACTATGATTGTTTCGCACGAGAGCGCGCGCGCGCACGGCGCGGCAACACTCCGCATAATTTCAGGTTTGTTACATGAAGAGTTCCAGCTTCTTTTATCTGTATGATACATGCACCAGCGCACGCACCATCCATCGCCAAATTCTATATCGATCTGCACGTAACAGGTAAATCAGATAAGTAGCTGATCTGCGCGATTCATCTCTTGGTAGCAGTGCATCGCTGTACAAATAAGAACTGATGTTTAGCATCGATTAAGGGAAGGAAGGTCAGCTAGACATAAGTTTGGCAAACCCGACTAGATCGATCGATCGATCATATGTTGTTCGTATGGGCCCTGCCCGCCTTTCGCCGGTATGTACTCTGTTTTCGAGTGCTGAAAAAGTTGATGCTGGCCAACGTTTACTGTTTGGTTGCTCCAAGCTTAAATGGCAGCGATCAGCTTGCCATGGTACGTACACACTAATGGCGCAACGTGCAAAAGCATCGCGTACGATTGGTGTGGTGCAACACAACTGCAATCTGACGACTCTCCGAAGATGCATGTCAGCGTCAGGGTGGAATCCATCCCAACACCATCTTATGGGCACTTCTAGCTGCGCAGGCGCAGCCTAGCCACCCATCTACGCAGCTGATGATGAGCCACTGTCTCGAACTTTCCACGAAAATGATGGAGAACAACTCGTGCGCGTAGCTATGCATTTAACTGAAAAAAAATGATAACCATATCTAACAAAGACAATTCAAGCGATATATACGTATGCTGCTGTGCACTTAAAAAAACAATTCTCACAGCACGAAACCTATTATAGAGGTGCTTCTGTGTTTTTTCTTTCAAAAGTGGTATAAATATTAAAATATGAATGAATTGTTGGTAGTGATTTTTTATTCTTTTACTTGTTTCAAAATTTATGTAATTTTTATTGGGTGGGAAAGTATGAAAAGCACTACTCAACAACATATTAGGCAAATAACTCGTATTTTCTTAGCAACTTAAGCGAGTAGGTAGGCCGGCTGAAGCTGGCCCCAATAAAGCAAAGGGATGGAAGGAGCAAGGAAGCGACAGGAGCTCCGATCATGAGGCGACCCAGCGTCTTGCTGGACCGTACATATGAGCGATTTTGGTCGCATGTACGTGAAGGGCGGCGTGCGCCTGCGTTCGCATGTAGGGTTTAGGGCCGGCACAGCACGCCGAAGCTGTCCGAGGCTCGGTGCAATCTCTCTGTGTCCTGGAGTAGTCGCCGTCATGCTGGCTGGAGATCGATTCCGCGGTGTCCGGCCCACACGCGCTAGCTCGTGCCGCTAAATGACCGTTCAGCCGGCGAGCGCAGGTGAGGCGTGCCTGCAAGTTACCTGAACTTGAATGTCAAGAATGCACTGGTAAAAGGCAGAAGTAGATCAACTGGATCGAAAGACCTGCAGCAGCTGCCGTGGATTCACTGGCATCGCGGCGCAAGAACGTGACCAGCTCGTCCTCCGCTTTGCCAGCGTCCAGAGGCTCAGTGACAAGACTTGCGAGAGGAGGAAGAAAAACAGTGAAGTCTGCATGCAAGCACATGTAACGGTTCAACGCATTCACTTAAGTAGCCATCAATGGCCGAGATTGAATGGATGGAAAGAAGGATTGATCCAACGGTGGAATGACTTCCAAAAGTTTATTGAAATACTGTAGTTTTTTTAGCTCTTTGTCTTTATCTGCACTTTAATTGAGTTATGCTGTAATTTCCTTTTACCGCCTTTCAAACATCGTAAGATTTGAGGGTATAAAACCCTGTGGGTGAAAGAAGAAAAGATACAGTTCCACCTAATTGATAAGAGTCTGGTAGTAGTAGTATAGAACTAGTTACTTTCCTCTTTTGTTAGGGTGAATCTAGTTGATTTTGGTGCATGATTTTGAAGATCAGAATTGGTTTTTGGTCAGTTTGAGTCTGGGTCCTGACACTCAGTTCCACGGATCAGAGCATCACGCCACGCGAGCGACTGCAGCCTCGGCGCGGGACTCGCCGCGAGCTGGAAGCACCGCTCGACGATCAACTTCTCTAGCAGAGACGCGCTGACGACACTAACCTCCTGGAAGTTGAACGCATCAAGGATCAGCTCCAGGCAAGGAGTTCGTCGACATCTTCTGCGAGCTTGCTCAGGCTTCGAAATTTTTCTGGCTCTACTACTAGGTGGTCCCGATGGACACCAACGTTTACCAAACCGTGCACGAAATCGCCACACATGCTCACAGTTTCCTGCATACAACGCTAGCTAGCTAGCATAAATGATTGGCAGTACGACATAAACTGCAAGCACCGTTGGTACACCAGCAATAATTTCCTTGCGGTTGCCGCCGAGAAAACGATAGGGGGAGGACGAGAAGGAAGAAGGAGCAACACCGCAATCAAAGAACCAAGCCGATCACCTTCAAGTTCGTCCACACATCACATATGCGTGTCATGTCCCCGTGTTCTGCACTGGCCGACTGCCCAATCCCCACGCTTTCAGCGATGCCGGCCGGCCTGCACTCCCCCGCCGCGCCACCTGCGGCTAGCCCGCGCCCATGCTGCACTGCACTGGCACCGTGGGCTCGATAGTTCGCCCGCCAGCGAAGAATGCCGGAACCGACATGCACAGCCTGATGTCTAGGTTCACAACTTAAGATCCAGTGAGACAACATATGTTGCGGCCATCTTTGTGTTGTGATGAGTAATTGATGATTTTGAGATGAGTTTCAAGGATCGGTGGTCAAACCGAAGTGGGTGCTGCAGTCCGGCCAGCCAAGACATAGCGGTCTGACCGGTGTTGCCTAAGTGCTCAGACTGGCCAAGTGTAGACGATCTGACCGGCTTAGTGCAAGCGGTCAGACCGGGCTTGGTGATTTGACCGGCAGGCAATCTAATCGCCATGGGTGTGGTGTGTTGTGTTGAGTTGTGTGGATTTCAGTTGAGTTCTTAGTGCATATGGATTGCATTGATTCACTTAGATTAAAAGTTAGACAAGTTTTAGGGTTAAATTCGAGCTGTTCTGGTCCATCAGTAGAAGAGTGGTTAGACTGTAGTTTTTCCGCCGGTCCGGCCTGGATATGGCAGTCAGATCAGTCTTACAGTAGGCATGGGTTTCTTTCACTGATTTTGATCTTCGTAGCTTCCAATAGCTACCAGAGTGAAAAAATAGCCGAATACTCGGAGAAAAAGTTGTAAACAGTCATTCAACCCCTCTGGCCTAGATTTGTCACAGTTTCGATCGTATCTATTCACGAACTGTCCTGTTGTGTTGTGAATATATCATGATTGCTGACTCGAGAGGCCGGGCAAACATACTGCAGCTTGAATTGAAGTTCCATAGGCAAAGAGTTCAATGCACGTACCGAGGCAGCCATTTCGCCCATATGATTGATTTGTTAAGAGTCCTCAATTTTCTATTCTAGTGCATTAACTAAGTGTCTAAAGGATCAAGCATGGCGCATGGTTAAGTCACAAGATAACACGAAGCCTCGATCAAATTGCCATAACAAAACAAAGCTTCCTTTAGTTTCTTAATTTGCTCTAACCAATGCTAAGATATATATCTGAGCAGCCTCTTCTTGTAAGGCGGCAATGGCGCGGGCGACCGTGTCTCCACCGACGAGGCTGCCGTTGTTCTTGCCATGAGCGTGGCCGTGCCGCTGCGGCGTCCGTGACTCCGTGGTGATCCAGCCGAAGCGGTGGGACGTGATGCGGTCGGCGCGCGTGGGAGGTAGTCACTGGAGTAGTATTTGGCGGTGCGATGGCGGAAAGCGGTCTGGGAACGGAGTTCTGTTGATTTCAGTACTGAATCATGAATACATGCATATGAATATAGATGTCATCGTAACTTAACGTCTTTTCTTTATTTTCTCTTTTTATGTTATTTTCTGTTTTTTTTGTTATCCTCAAACTCACGGGATACGTACCTTTTTATAATATGCGGACCACACAATCAACTTGCTAACCAAGACAACAACTAAACTTAGAAAGTCTAACTAATGAAACAAATTAACTGATTTGATCCGATTATCAATTACATTATGATCTTTACTTGTCTTGCACGACACGACAAGTCAACAGTTTTGGCAAGTATTGATTACTTTCCAACAATCTCCTCTCTAATCAAGACTTGTTGACTCTAGCTCATTGAGGCAATCGATCTAAACTACGATTTGCTCAACTCATACTCAACACATGATAGTAAATGCATCTCCTTAGCATTCCGGATTCATTTTCGACGGACTTGACTCAAGACGACAAAAACATCTCATCAACGTCCCGGGCTCATCTCTCATGGACTCAACTTAGGATGGCAAACACATCCCCTTAACGTTCTGAACTCATCTCCCACGGCCTCAACTTAGGCCAGCTTCATGGCATCGCATGACCACCTCGCTCTTAGGACAATGAACATCACTATCACCGACCGCTTCACAATGTTGATCTTTGGTGTGCCATCACCATAGCACCATGACACGCTGTTGGTCACCACCTCGCATAGAGCCTCGACGTTGCCGCAACCTCTTGCTCCCAACCTCTGTGACACTATGTCACCTATGTCGTCGCTCCTCGACATAGCACCAGAAGGCACCATCTTCACTTATCCTATGTCATGGACCCATATACACCGCCACAGCCACACTCGATGCACTATTGGATTCCTCTCAACACTATGTCACTCAACAACGATAGCCTGCCCCGATGCCCAACAATGGTGGCCTTATCTGAGGCAAGCACGACACAAAGGTTAGAACCTCGCTCTGATATCAATGGTTGGTTTTAGCTCTAGATCATGAACACACACATGAACATGAGAAAAACACAATAGCACAGATATTTTTTTCGGACGTCGCCACAACTTGATGTCTTTTCTTTATTTTTTCTTTTTATGTTGTTTTCTATTTTTTGTTATCCTCAAACTCACAAGATACACGTCCTTTTATGGTGGTGGAACACCCAATCAACTTACTAACCAAGAAAAAACTAAACTTGAAAAGACTAAAGAAACAAACTAACTGATTTGATCCGATTGCCGATTGCATCGTGATCTTTACTTATCTTGCACGATATGACGAGTCAATAGTTTTAGCAAATCTTATTACTATCCCCGATCACAAATAGTTATCGTTTTAGACATTGACATGGTCTCTACAACATAACTTTGATCAATAATTTATATTAGAATATATTTATAAAACATAATAAAACTATAATATTATGAAAGTACTTTTTGAGAGAAATCTACCCATATAGTTTTCATGAATCAAATTTAAATATTTTAAAAGATATTGATTGTCAAAGTTTCGTAAATTTAACTTCACCTATATCCAAAACGATAACTATTTACGATTGTAGGAGTACTTTCCAACAAGCTCAAGTACTACCATGCGAAGGTGATCGTCGTGCGCCAGGCGCCACCGCCACTGGGTTCCTACGGCCCTAGGTAAGGTCCGCTCGATTGTGATCCAATGGTTGGCCAGAGGCCTGAAAGTTGGTCACGCATTTTAGGTAGAGCAGTCCTTTAATGAAAAATTGTATAAATTTTAAAAAATCGAAGAGATAAGTAATCATAGTCTATCTTTTATTTATACTTTAATATTTATACATCCGTACAAAAGTACCTCTCTTCTACTTAAAGGTTCTCTAGTTAATTTTTACTGTCTCCCGTGGTCCCAAATCAGATCGCGAATTTTATCCGCGAATCAGAATCGCGATCCAATTTTTGTGTCTCCTTCGAACCGTTAGATCATAGTCCGGCGGACAGCATTAAATCGGGAGAGACGTTGCCGTGCAACTCTTTCATAAACGTCCCTTCAACTATATTGTATTACACATTTTTAACCCCTTTTGCTCGTGGCAGAAGATCTCTGTTTCTACGATCGTGGAGTCGCGCGAAACCTCGGGCGCGCCGTTGTCGCCGAGACGCCGAGCACAGGATCACGACGAGGACGCGATCCGGCGGTGGGTGGTCGCGTTGATTTTTGGTGGTTTCCTCGAGGAAGTTAGTAATGGCGGTCCGGTCTCAAGACGTGTTGCTCGGCGTCCGGCTGCGTCGTAAGAAGGGGCGGCGCCGACGTGCCAGCCGGAGCGCGAGAGCTCCGTAATGGCGCGCTTTCTGCAGGCAATGCAATGGCGTCGGCCAAACCAGCGAACTCAAACCTCAACTCTTCGTCGCAGAGTTGATGATTAGTGACAACATGTCAGGATTTTTTCGGATAGACGTCGACAGAAGGAGGTGGATGGAATTGATTTGCATGTCCTCTGGAACCTCTGGAAGGAAAAAAATAACAGGATCTTCAATACCACTTCCTGTTCTCCCACGCAATTGTCTAGCATTGTTGTCCAGGATGTCTACAACCGCAAGTTGGCATTTCAATGTGCGGCCGCGTTGCCTTGACTGCTTTCGTCGTTTTGACTGTTTCAAGTAGTACTTCTATTGTCCTCCTGTAATCTTTTCCTTACTTTTCCTACCTTTTTCTTTTGTCTATCTCGTTACAGTTAACTCTTATGTGATCGAATTTCCTATGGTATTATGTACCCTTTGCTCCCCTATCTTAATGTATAACAGAGTTCCTGTCCTTACATTTCAAAAAAAAAACCAACGTCCTCGCGCTGCATGGAGAGAGACAAAGCCGGCAAGGACATGGTGAGGCACTCAGCGCCCCGTTATTGGACAAAGATTAAAGGCATATTTGTTTTAGCTTTTGATTCTAGATTATGTCCCTAAAAGCAGAATAAAAAACAAACAGCATGATTCTAGAATCTGATTCTCACAATTCAACCTATCCATATACACTAGAATTCACAATCTACTTCATATGTACTTTTGGATTCCAGCTTTTGAAGAATCAACTTCTGTACAACCACAATCTAGAATAAGCTTTTAGAGAATTCAAAGCTGAAACAAACAAGCCTAATAATCCGTTAAATCAGCCGGTTTTCTATCATAGGACATGCGGCATTTATCAAGGTTTACACTCATATTAGTGATTAGTCACATTATCACAGAAAGTTCACTTCAAACCTTCAACCAAGGTAAATTGCATGGCTTCTCATTAAGTCATGACCATCTTTTAGAAGGCACAAACAAAAATTGCGAGTTGCGGCAGGTCCATGTAAGAAACGCCTACATCTACATGCTAACATGCAGTCATAAAAGCTAAAGTTACTCAAGGTTTCCACCATACATGGCTCAATCAGGCCACCGCACTACATGTCTTTCATGCATTTCTGGGACTGTTGGAAGGTTCAACGCATCGCTGGTGCGAACGTGCAACTTCTATCTTGCATAGTTTAAATTTGCCACGATATCATTATGCTCGATGGAAAAAGATGATCTTCGATCCTCCAGTTCTTTCCACTACTTGAAACTCTCTAAATATCTAGATGCGATCCAGCCAGCTGCCAATACTTTCCTGTGAACCGAACTGCAAGTCCTGTCGCGAGACGAAAGAAAGACATGATCAAATTTGTCATAACAAACATATGGGCACCATGAAGATCAAAGGCAAAAACTTACAGCAAGCTGAAGATCTGGGGGTGTGCCAAGGTCTACATTGTGGAGATCAGGTAATCCATACAGCGCATTCAGGTTCTTGTCAAGCGACTCATTCCTGCTCTGCGACAGGATTGGGCAGTCAAAATGAAGCAATGTTTCATGATCGAAGGAATCCAAGACCTCGCCACAATGCAGGGATTCGTCCAAGTTAGACCAAGCCTGAGGTGCTGCTTCAAAAGCCTGAGGCTCTCTGGCGCACCATGCAGGGTTCTCAGCTTCATCCTTCAGGCTAACAATAGGTATGTTTGGTTCTACTTCCTGTGGTAATCGACATATCAAAAGCACAAAGTTATTAGTCTCAAATGGTCAACAGGTCACTCAAACAATATTTCAGCAAAGCACCAACAAAAATGAAAACAGAAAAGCTCAGATGTATTCACTGTCTCAATAAGAGTAAGGTACTATTTCCAGGATATTGAGATTAATGCTTCTATACTCCATTGTAAAAGAATAACTGTACAAACTCTAAATCATCTATGGACTATGGTTACTATTGGTTGGGTGTGGGTTCTGAAACCTGATTATTTTCCTACCAGGACACCGGCACTAGTTTCCAAATGGTCTTTAGTGGTAACCAGGATTCTGGATAACGGCTAGATGCAGATCAGCTAAACTCCTCAACTGCTTAAAGACTTTTGTGCAAATGCGCAGTTTCCTTTTTTGCAAACATACAAGCATTTTCTCAATTATTATCGGTCTTTCCTCAAATCTTCTCTTACAGAAAACTGGTCTAATCAAAGGCCTTGATCTACACCACAAATTTCATGCATGTCAATGGTTTCAAAAGGTTAATGTGAGTTACCTGGTCCTGCAAGATGGGAGCATCCTGCTCGGTTTCACATGGACTGCTCTTTGGGCGACATGGCTGTGGGGTGTTTGTCTTTGGAGTTTTTGGACCAATCCTTGCAGCAAATGCATCAGATTCTTCGTCAGCAGTTTCTGATTCAGGCTTGTCCGTCTGCTTTGCCTGCAATTGATAAAAGATTTTGGAAACAACAAGCTCCCCGTCATTTTCCTCTTCCTCTTCCCCAAGATGGTATTGATGCATCACCCAGTTAGCTTTATCAGGTTTGCCACCTCTTTGCGAACTTTTGTACAGAACCATTATTTTCTTCCAACCTTTCTTAACACCATTGTCATATATGGTTTTCGATTTACCAGTCTTGTGCCACCTCACATGCTCATCAGAAACAGTATGATCACTTTTGCTGATCCTTCGACGCTTGCGTTGGCCACAACCATATGCATTTGAAACTCTATGGAAGAAATGAGCGCTGCTTCCATCTTTCTTCATACCTATAAGGATGAGCAGGAAACAAGTTCAGAGCATGAACAAACTAATGAATTCATAAACACCTATACCATCTCGAGATAAGAATTCCCTACCAGGAAGATTTTCAGGGTGTGAATAGCAGATTCCTTCATCGTTCTCTATAGTTGGAATAAATTCATCAATGAACATATGGGGCTTTGAACATCCCAGACCATTTTTTCTTCTAAATGTTCAAGCAATTCCAAATCAGATGGATCAAACTTGACACCAGCAGGCAGACCAGGCCACTGTGTAGCAACCTGCAAATGATGAAATGCAGCAAAATGTTCCTTAGAAGACACAACTTTCTACTATCGAATGTGAGCTGAAATGAATTACATTTTGCATGCAGCTGTCATGCTGTAGCTTCTGTGAGTTAATACAGGAATGTATTAACTATTCTAGTTCAAAGCCTTATATTGGTATTGCTCTGGAATCAAGCAAATTAATAGCCTATCCCCGCCGGTTACTATGTTCCTATTGCTCCATATTTCCTCATTTGTTACCATTTACAATATAACTATCTTAGCCAGCTATCAACTAAAGAATACAATTTATAAACTGATCATGTACCAGAAGCAGGTTTCTAGTGAGGATGCGCCAAAATTTTAAGGAGCAGAGTTCTTACAAAGTATGAACTTACAAAAGTAGGTGGTCATTAAAAAGTCTAAACGCACTTACATCACTGTTATCAATCAGATGCTTGCAGTTGGGACATTCCCTCCGTGCTTCTGCGCCCAATTCACTTATTTGGCGATTAGAGCAATTAGTCGCGTTTCTTATCTTCTTAGCAACTCCCCGACCAGTTATAAGCCACGACCTGCAGCAAGAGAAGCATGTTGGTGTTTGGTACCTGGTCATAAATACTTCGGCTACAACATTAGACGATAACCATGAGTTCAGGACAACGTTGATTGGAAGACCAGTACATAATAACATGATGTTGGGGGCTGGGCTCCAGTTTACTAAATGTGATACAATGATTAAACAGACAATCCCGCTTTGTGTTCCATTTACTAATGTGGAGAGCAATCCCAGCAAAAAAATTCTGTCACAAGCCGGAACAGTAGGGCGGTCTGCTGTGCACACCCAATTCGAACTAGAATGTGAGCGAAGTAAGCACAAACAAGTTTGCGAAACAACCAATAAATTCCAGCTCCGTACTTTCATCACATTCACATTGCTGCAAGTATTCTGGAAGAAATTAGTAATGTACAAAACGCAGCTGATCATCTTTCACCTGACATGCATATATATTCTGGGTGATTAAGCAACTGTGTGTCCATGGCTCCGTATGAATGACTTGGCGTATGGCGTATGTACAAAACGAACAAACAAGCCCTAGTCCCTAAATAATCTGGTCCCGGAGGGTGGGGGGATAGTACCTCGCCATGGCGGCGTCGGGTCCCGGTGACGATCGGGACGCCCAAACAAGCAAGCGCGCGAGGGGAGGAATCGGCGCGGGCGGCGGCGCGAGGGCTCTCCGCCTTGCAGCCTCCCTCTGGTTTTGTTCACCCGAGTCGCTCTCTCTCGCCAAGCGAAGTAATCGATCAATCTCCCCCTTCCTCCTCGCTGATAGACTACACCGCTGATAGACTACACCACCACCACCACCATCACCACCATCACCACCACTTACTAGTAGCACATTGGTCTGGTGGTGGTAGTGCCGCGTGCTTGGCGCGAAAGCTCGCGGCAAAGGCGGGAAGCTGTCTCTCTCTCTCTACCCTTTTGCCTCCTTTTGTCTCGGGAATCTCGGATGCCGCCGCCGCCGCGGTGCCCGCCCATTGCTGCTTCCTTCGCAAGCTGAACGCAGAGTCAAAAAAAAGAAGAAGAAAAAAGACAGCGCCTTATTTATTTCTGCTGTGTGTACGTGCTGGTGCCTTCTCGCCTTCCCTTAACGGGCCCAGTGCAGCGGCCTGTCTCGTGAAGCCCAGCCCAACCTGCTACACTGCAGGAGCACTCTCCCAGAAAAGTTTCTCCGGATTTTCGCATCTGCTCACGGTTGGGCTTTGGACCCAAACTCACGAGAACTACCATCATTTTTCGTTTCTTCCATTTTTATGGCTAATTTGTTCTTCGTGGGTGTAAGGCATTGATTGGAGATTGCTGTCTTCCAAATTCCAACTGGGAATATGGCGACACGCCAACACCTGACCTGACGACAAAAACGACGTCTACCTTACCAGGATTTACTTTACCCAACCGAGCTTGAAGATCGCCTTTCAGCGGTATTGATTTTCATCGAAATCGGTAAAAACCAAAGAAACTCAAAATCAATATATTTGAACTCGAAGGTCATACAGCGATAAAAAAAAACGAAAATCGATCGATTTTACTGATTTTCAATCGGTTTATATCAAAAATCACCGCATTGAGCGAAAATTGGAAAAAAAATCAAGAAAATTTGCAAAAACTTTGCAAAAGAATGATGGAAAAATTTGTAAAAACCTAGTAAATGCCCAAAAGAATCAGAAAAAATGTTATAAATATATAAAATATATATATGAAAAATACGAAAAAAATTCAACACGACCTTTCCTACATTTTAAGACAACGTCAAGTTGTAAAGTACACATTTTGCAATAATAGCACAACTATAAAAAAAATATGAAAATATTTTGGCATAACCTTTGCTATATTTTAAACAATCTCAAGTTGTAAAGTAGGCATTTAGCAATAATATCCCAACAAATAACCTTTCATTTCAATACCATTCACAAATCAATCCAACGAGTTCACAGCTTAATGTCCATGGCATATGATATTTGAAATCAACATTTCTCACTGAAAATGAATGCTCGCACTTCGTATAGTTTCGTCGTCCTTTCATTGCCATACATATACCATGTTGGATCTACATGAATGCTATGTTAGTAAAAAATTGAGTTGCAATGAAATAAAATATTACCTTTGGGGCTACAGGTAGTATTGTTGAATATACACTGGTTGGCCATATTGTACTCCTCAATGGACATTATCACTAATCCTCGTTTAGGTAGCAACTCCGCTTTGTATTCGTGCCAACTTTGCTCCGTTCATGGGCTAGTTGTTTGATATTATTGGTACAACATGACATAAAAGTAAGGATCTTGCCACTCATAGACCCATTGGGTGAGAGGTTGTACATGAGCATTTGGGATGGCGTAGTCGTAGTGGCCATATAAGCTATAACTTCCTTGCGTCTCGGTGACGCTGTATGAGCTAGAGTTATCCTTCGGTGCATCATGGCTATGTCGATGGTCCATTCCCTTCCCTGCAGTAGCCTTCCTGTGATTATGGAGTGCCATGGTCTCCGTTCTATGTGGCATGAGTGTACTGCAACTCCCCGATAAATTCTATGGTACGCTGTCTTTTTGAGAGGGAAGTAACAGGGATCGAGGCACCATCACTGAACTCACCGTCATTGCTGTTCGACTTGGAGCTACTATCATTGGAGTCTTGGTACAGCAGGCTTCGATGGTCCTCAGGAGTTCTATCAGTCGAGTCATCACTCCCTACATAATGTTCCTCATCTGTGGGATGTTTCACCTTTCCTTTCGAAAGAGATCTCCTTTTTGCGGTATCCCTTGTCGCCACTGCTTGGTGCTTCCTTTTCCCCATGTGAGTGTCACCCATTGTCCTGTGTGTCCATTTGGGGATGCTTGTAGTTCTAGTATTCTTCGCAATGCAGCAGAGTCAATCGGGTCTATCACAAAGGTGTGATGGGAGGGGGTGTCACTCTCTGTGTCCTCCTCATTAAGTAAGGGGTTAGCATTGGACCCCCCTTTCTCCATCCACTATAGGATTGGATTTTCAGTGTCGCACAGTGTAAGCTCTATAAAATACTAGAATGGACCGTCTTCAGCTGTGCACCATTGATTTCTTCGGCTTGAATTCAGAGATGCAGATTATAGTTAACGTACACCAACTTATGGAGCTTCTTGTACGACAGGCGATTGCGAACTTTTGTGTGGATGATCGCAAACATACTCCAGTTGCGCTTGCATGTGCTAGAAGAAGCGCAATGTGAAATGATCCGTATGGCAAACTGCTAGAGCATGGGTGTGTCCGAACCGAACATACCCTACCAATGTATTGCAAGTTAGCGAAGAGAACAGTAAGTACCGACGAAAGTGGCATTATATTTTATACAGCATAAGAAAAATACCAGGGAAAGTTTTGGTATCATGTGCCACCTTCTCAGCTAGAGCACTTGCGAACATTCCAACCTTCCTTCTGAAAAGATCGGCCTCGTGAAGAGCTTGAACGGCACTATCAGTATCATCAGCCAGTGCTTTAAACACATCCCAGAGATCTGGTAAAAAGGTGTTGGTCGTGCCATACGCATAGTGTATCCGGGGGTTCAATGCGGCAGCTGCTTGAAGTTCAACGAAATATGTTAGCACAAGTATGTAATGTATGTACAATTACAGGATATTTTATTCTAGAGAAGAATGTATTACCAGCGTTCATATAAGTATCGCTCGTTAGGTTGGCTATTCTTGGGTTCACGATGTCCATGTACTGATTGATTGTAGCTGGAGCATCATGAAACAAGCTACTGTATTTCTATCGCATGATGTTGTACCGTAGTAGCACCTCGCTCAACGTAGGCACCTTGTATTTATCGGCAAAGTGCAAGAAGGCGTACAACGGTTTCATGGAGTTAACAACCAATCGAAGATTGTCCTACCAGTCCAAACTCGAGAGACAGGAGTACACAAACCTCCCTTCCACGGTATCAATAAAGCGAGATGATAGAAATTATTCCGATGCTATCTATTGCAAGAACTTGTCCTAGCGATGAAGGAAACTCTCAAAAAAATGTAGTTTGTTCCGAACCGAATAGCTTTCCACTTGACCAACTCGCCTCCAATATGCTTTTTGTAATTGGCACCGTTATCCACGACAACCTGCAAAACATTCCTCGAACACACTTCATCGACCACTGAGGCAATTTCCTACATCAACAAACAAAATGAAAACCTCCATTACATGATGTACATCAAATAGATTTTAGAAGGGCAGCAATGAAAGCAAGTACCTTGTACAAGTATGAGACATCTTGAGTTAGGCCCGTCGCATCGACGGACCTGTAGAAGAACGTGGTGCCATTGTAATATATTATAAAGTTGATGATGCTCATGCATGTCAGTCCAGTCTAAGAATCACAAATGATTGGTACGCCATACGTAGGCCAATCCTGCTTAAACTTTGTCATCTTCTCCTGTATATCCGTTTCGTTGACGTATAAATATTTCTCGTCTATATCTTGCCCAATCGGAGACAGGACACTCTCCTCTACAAATAAAACATGAGATGCAAATATGAGCTATTAATCGGCGTACAATTAGACGAAAATTTGAAAGCTCACTTACCATTTTTTTGAGTTTTTCTGACGACTCTAACAAAGTAGGGATCGTCTGCTTTTCTCTCCGTGATACCAGCCGTGTGGAAAAATTTGGCTCAAGCTGAGCCAATCGCTTGCTTCGTATTTCTCCCCTTCTGTGTCCATTGTCCAATGTAAATTCTTATTTGCATAGGGCCACAGACCATACCAAGGTTGTAATCCCCACGGCTGGTCTTTCCCGTTGCAAGGAACTCCGAAACATTCTCGACAACACACTGCCGCCTCCTCCTCTAGCTCCCCTAGAGGTGCTACCACCACCACCGTGCTCATACCTGTCACCTGCCCGACTGATAAATTCTGCCTCCGTCTTGGAGGCAGCCATGGCATGCTAGAGTTGCTCCTCCTCATTAGCATCACCCATGTACTCTAAATATGTACTTCTTCTTAGCGGTAAATCTCCAGCTGCTGCTTCTTTCCAGAGCCTCTCGTCTCTCTTTCACTTCTTTTTATCCTTCATCTAGTCTAGGTTACGCTGAAAGTACTTGCGAATTTATGGAGGAACTCGACTGCAATGGATGACATTCGTACCACGCCCTACCAAGTGATGCTTCAGTCGGGTTACACCGCCTCCTTTCTCCTATTTTGTGACAATACTTTCATCGAAATCCGGTCCCCATCTTGCCGTTGTACTCCCATGTCGACATGGTCTACCATCTGCTAATAGAAAATAACAAGAAGTAAGCATGCATGCAGAAATGAGAAGAGCGAGCGGTCAAAAACCAAACTGACTTGTAACCAGAAACTGAGAATTATTAAAAAAAACTGTATCATATGGGTTATTTGCTAAATTGAAAGTTCCAAATCAAATAAGTAAATAGAATGACAGCTGACAGGATCCACTGATTTCACGCAGTGAAGATTATAAAGGTACTTGACCAATAATGAAACAATGGACACATAAATAATCATATGAAAGTTTGTCACCAATAATATCACTTCAAGATTTCTTTGATCTTCTAAATGACCAAATTGATAGAATTCTAAAAAGCACAGTGGTATTATATAACAAGGATCGTCAAAAAGTCAAGATGCTCACATAGATTCTTGAAAATATCTATCCACCCGGCATTCTCAAGGGAAAATAAGACAAACGTAAACAAGTGTTGTTCAAAATAAGCCAGAGTCAATATTAATGTTGCAACCATACAACATTAAAACATGCTGATTATGCATACTCTTATCGTTTGGCAGATTTCATGCATATAAATCTCACATACTAATATGCTATTACTCAAAAGTTAACTTTGACAGCAAAAATGCAAGTCGCAACCATGCAAGAGTCATTATTGGAGCAATTGTTCTGCTGGACCTGAAGTAGAGCTTATGAAAATGATTCTATGAGTTTGATATCCTGAAGCACAAGCTAAAATATCTATAAGTGGTAAGCTAGTGTATATACAAATTGCTAATTCCGACGCTTAATTGGCAAAGCTTCCAGATGCGAAATACAACAGATCAGCATAGGAGATCCTAAAACAAATGGAGAGCTGCTCATTTTCCCTACCAAGACAGAAGCAAAAGCCATTCACTGAGCAGAAAATCACCAGTATTAACCGAAAATCGCTCGCATTGAACATAAAACCGATCGGCAACTTGCGAAAATCGACGCCAGCGTCGCATACCAGGCGTCGTTCGATTTTCGATACAGGGAATCGATTATCGAGTGTTACCGAGTGATTTTCGAGCTTCCAGGGGTGAGAAGTTGGCCGGCGGTGATGAGGACAACACTTCCTTGAATACGCACAACACTCACTTACAAGATGCTAGGCAATGACCTATGACAAGAGCACGTACACGATAGTTGAACTATCAAGTGAGCTCGTTTATAAGAGTTCATAATTTTCCTATTGAGGATGGATTGCTATCTAAGTCATGTAATGTTATTCTACTCAGGAACTATAGTGAGTGGACAAGTCCAGGCCGACCCTGCTTTAATTTCAGTCTAATTCGGAATCAGCCTGACAGTCCTGATTTAAAATGATTATAACTTTCACATACGGAGTCCGTTTAAGATGTATGAGTACTTGATTGAAAGCTTACGACGATGCCTTTCCAACGGATCTAATACCACCTTCAAATTCATTTTCTATATGTTAGAATCGTCCAAGAGAGATGCCACGTCTCCTGTTGGGCCAACTTGGGCCTTGTAATGGTGTTCGGACCCAAGTTCAGGTTGTGTGCACCTCTCCCTGCTGGTGCACAACCCTAGGACGGCTCCCCTTAGCCACCACCTCCTTATAACCCTTATGGTCATCACTTTTAGTCCTTAGGCTTGTTTAGATTGTTTTTTTTCTTCAGAAAACATCAATTGTCTACTTGTGTTGACTAGACCAACTACGGTGACTTCAGGCCTCTCTATTATTCAATAAAACTTCATCTTTCATCCTCCAACTCAGATTGCGCTTATTTCATTCTTGCTTGATTCTCGATTGCTTGCAGGAAAGATCAACTATGTTGGGCACGGTTGATAACGACAAAGGGTGTGGTGTAGCGATTGCTGGACTGACTTGGTCATCTCGGTCAAGTAGCCTCGTCGTCAATGTCACAACGATCAATTGTATTTATCACTCTCATCGGAAGATCGGGCCAAACGTTTCCATCAGGCGGCGGGGGCAATTTGTTCTTGGGACGACAGGAGGGTCGGGAGGAGAATGATGCTGTCGGAAAGGTGGAGAAGGCAGTTGAAATGTGAGATCTCTTGGTGGGCTAGACTGGGCTATTGGGCCCAAAGTGGGTGTGGGCTACACTGTGCAGGATTTTTTCTTTTTTTCACTTTTCTATTAGTACATTGGTTTTACTAAAAAATGTCTCACAAATTTGGTTTTCAACAAATTTTCATGGTAGATGTCAAAAAACTATTAATACTATTTTTTGGGAAATTTTGGATAAAATTTTCCAATTTTTTTGAATTTGAACATTTACTGACCGGTTCTGTTTCTCGAGCCAGACCGGTACGGTCGAAAATCGCAAAAATTGGTTGATTTTCATCAATATTGTGAACCTTGATCGTTACTACTCGAGTCAGTGGCAAAACTTAAAAATTTTCGTTCGGATCCACATTTCACATGTACAACTCTATAGTTTTGTACAATAATTTTTGTAAGGTCATAAATCCAACCCATATATTTGAAATTTACTAAAAGTAAAATACAAATAGTTTTAAGGTCTTAAAAACTCAAACTACCAAAATTAGAACCAATTTAATTAACAAATTTAATCCATTGAAAAGGTGATCTTATAACACTTTTTAAAATTTTAGAGGTGCCGGGCATACCCGACACCCCTAGGACCGCCCCTGACTCGAGTCTAGAGTTCTTGCTTCCAAAATGGAAACCACCATTTTTTTAGCTCTAAGTATCTCATTTTTTACATATCTAGTCCCCGCATGAATGCAAATCAGATTTGGCCCTATCCCGCACTACGGAAGGTGACACCTGTTCCTGCAGCGTCTGAAGAGCGCGGGAGCGGGTAAGCGAGCACAGGAGCAGGCAAGTGAGCATAGGAGCAGGCGCTGCCAAGCCTGGGGAGTGCAAGCTGGCGAGCGTGTGAGCATGTGCTGCCGCAACTGGGTCGCACGTAAGGCTCCGGTGACCTTCCGCGGTAGGGGAGCGCGGAAGATGACATGTGTCACCTTCCGATATTTCCGCGGTTGGAGATAAGGCTATTTTTGCAAGTGCGTTCGAAAGAAAACTAAATTTATTTTAAAAAACAAGGTAAAGGGACTAGAAAATTGTTGATTTCCCCGAAATGAACAAAGTCTAGGCTATGTACGGGAGCCTGGCACAGCATCACTGAGACTGATCGCACAATCAGTAGACACATTTGTTTAGAGAAGGCTGTGAAAGACGCGGAAAAAGAAAAAGAAAAGATGAGTTAACTTCCACTAATAAGTTTCTTGGTGAAGGGCCAGCACGTAGCGTACAGGTGCACGAACTAATTTACTTATTGAATTTTTGCAATTAATTCTTGTCTCTTGGTATGGCTTCTGCAGATTTGCTCTCCTACAAAGTCGTCGTCACCACCTTCGCAGTGTAGCACGGAACAAATCCGGCGTATGTGATCGATCGATTCGAGTCTTCTTGGACGCATCAACAGAGTGCATGCCGGGTTAGATTGCAAGGTTCGACGGGTATTCATCTATACCTTTTTATAATACATCTAAGTATTCTTTTCTACGTCCACCTTAAATAATGCACCCCACTAGAGATGGCCCAACCTTCATGCACCCAGCGAAACGTCTCCAGAAACTTGCCTCCATCAAAATTAACCTCTCAGATCTTTCCTTAGCTTTACTCACCCACATCTGATGGCCATTGTTTAATATGTCTAACTCATCCCTGTGGCCCACAACACATCTCCCCCACCTCCAACATCATCTCAAGGAAAAGGAAACAAATATCCTGGAATTAAGGAAAAGGAAACAAACGTTCTAGAAAAAGAAAAGATCATATATTACGTGCTGGAAAAAGAAAACCGGAAGATAAGATACTATACTAGTTAACTAAGAGGGTTAGCTGCTTGGCTCTAGCTAATCCAGCTTAACTAGCACACAAAGATTCTTATCAAATACAACAACAAAAAAGCCTTAGCTTTGCTTGGTTGGTGGGAGCGCGTGGAGCGGTGCTCAGCCCTTCGTATTCGAGTGCCGCTTGACGTGGATGTTAAAGAGTCGAAGCATGCGTGTGTATGAGTGTGTGTTTGTAGATATGTTAGTTAAAAAAACTATAGTGCATAAAGATGGAATATACTGGTAAGAAAGGAAACGGAGAAAGCGACTACGAGGAAATTGTTCCAACCAATAATGCGCGCCGGTCATGTGGTTGAACGACCCGGTATAGCCGGTCAAAACACAAGCTTTATTTTCTTTACTTAATTCACGAAAGCTGCAGCCGATGCTTAAGCTTAACACACCAACCGAGCAATAGTACTTGCTATGGGTCAATACAAATAAGGGATGCACGTCTTCCATTTAATTAGGACACTAAACAGGTTAACGTGGCTGTACTGCGCCTTTTGCTAACGTAGGAATCAGCCAAAACGGCCACGCGATGCTGTCACCGTCGCAAAATTCAATAGACCAGATGAGACGAAGAAAAGCACGTACGCACGACTGTACGAGTCGTGCAATAACAATAACACCGGCTTGCGTTTGCTTACTGGTATTATCGAGGGCGTGTGCGTTGATATTTAATATTTAAGAGACTTACATCATATATATATATATATATATATATATATATATATATAGTTTAGTGATATAAAAGAGAGGAAGATGATGTTTAATATTTAAGAGACAATGTTATAGGCGGTTTTATATTATGTGTATACAATCTATTAATTGTATGAGAGACTATTACAAATAAGTATGTAGATAATTCATTTTATTAATTATCTTTAACCTTGTCTATATACGGTATAGAGATATATTACAGGTAAATGTTGTCTATACATGCCGTGACACTAGCAGTGAGCAGAAGCCCGGTCCTGCACACGACACGAACCCTGTCTACACACGGGTGCGACGCTGCGCAGGTCAAGAAACCGCCGCGGCGAAGGAACTGAGACGCGCGTTTGGCCAAAGGACGACTGATCCGATCAACCGGCCAACCAACATGACACGCATCATCCGTTCGGAAAACGCCATGCCGCATCCATGACGAGGTCAATCATGGCAGCGATGCCACGGCGCGTCGCCAAAATCCGACGAAACACCAGAGGATGGTGCACAAGATGTACAGCAAAAGTGCGAGTGCTACTATTTAAGCTCGGATCCACGATGCGAAATTGATGCCTTGTAAGTCAGCACGGCAAATTGTCTTTTAAGGCTCTGCAATTCAGAGGTCGTAGAATCACGTCTTCGAGAATCCACAAATGAACCGCCCAACATGTCGTTAATGGGACTGCAACCGCGGAACAGTGATCCTTAACCCTCACCATTGTGTTTAGACTAGCCACCGGCGGACAAACTAACCTGTTTCCACAAGATTTGCCAAAAATATATTTAGCTGCTTCTAAACCTGGTTCAGGCGTAGATTCATGGCATGCATACGTGACACCGTTCCTGCAGAAGCTCAAATCATCTAACAAGTGTACAACTATTTGCTGGATCGATCTCGCAGCAACGTGCAGTGCAGCAACGGGACAAAAGCGCGTAGGGTCGCACAGGGAGGAAGTGGCTACTACCAGCCAATTCGCAGCATGTTCGTCAATCTGGCGGAGGTGGACGCCCGACAGGAACAGCTGTTCCCACCAACTCTTAGCCCACAAATGCCGCGTCCACAGGTCGCTTAGTCCACAGGTCGCTTAACAGCTCGGAGCATTTGCAAATGCAGAGCTATTCATTGATGATACGATTCATTCTGAAGCTGAGATGGCGATTTTTTTCTCTTTTTGACTGAAGTTGAGATGGATTACCCAATTCAACCTGCCAAACTGCTTTTCACCAAATGGATAGATGGACAAGATTAATAAGTACTGCACAGTAGATTATGCAGCTCTTACCAACCTGCAACGACCGCCAAAAGGCATCCTTTTTTTTGGAAATTTATGGAGTTGCCTTTTATTGGGCCAACTTTGAAGATCTTGCCAAAGGTCAGTTTGAATTAAATGCCTAATCCAGTGTTTTAAGTAGAACATCAAAGGCATCAAATATTCACATGTCAGAGAATTGATATGGTCGAACGAGAATACAGACACACTGCCAACACTGAGATGAAGATGGCAATAGTCTCAAGTCAGAAATGAGAACGACTCCATATGTAATTCATCTGTTAAGTAAACGACATTGTACGGCACAAAGTAAAAAAAAAGACTGAAATCTACAATAGTTTCTGAGTTCATATATCAATCATGGAAGTAATGAATAAAACTCAGGTGGTAAGCACACACACTGCTGAGCTCCTCTGCAAAACAAGCACGCAGCGACCAAGCATGCGCTATGCTGTTAGGCCTTAAGTTGTTTGAATTACACGGTACAAAATCATGAACTCAACACAACCGCCAAGCGATCACTCAACTAAGTCAGCCAATCATATCAGATACGACCGCTCCAGCACAGCGTTCTCCAAGGGACATCGGTGATGTCGGTGCATATCAGGTCATGATGCAAACCATAGAGCCTAGCCACTTTCTCTCATGCAGTTGCCAGGAAGAAGATACCGGTACTGATCGTTCTTCTCCAGCAGATAAGCAGGAAGATGAACAGCAGAATATGTACTCGGGATCGGCCCCAGCTTGGCAATGATTTCTTGGAATGTGTATTCTTCAGGAAGCATGTCAAAAAGATCAGCCCCTTGGCATATCACATGCTGAATCCTTTTGGGGTTTAGGAAGTACTTAAATCTAATCCGATCGACGTGGCTATAAGCTTTCATTTTGAAGACAAAATCATTTATGTAACGGAAGCAAAAGCTGCAGTGCCACCCTGAGTCGGACAGAAGGTCATCTGTTTGCCGGAAATGTGCATACCTCGTCTTTCCAGCTCGGTATCTGTGTATTGAAGCCCTCCAGCTCTTGTCATCAAGGAAAAACTCAAATGAGTAGAGATAGTTCCTGAGCTGGAGATGGAGTATCTCAGGAATGTCATCACACCATCTCAACAGATTGATCGTATGCCCACTTGGGATCTCATCAACATCAGACATGATCAACAGGTCATCATCTGTGATTCCAGCAATTTTAATAAGCTGGTCGAGAGCAACCCTCTGATACGACTCCTCGACAAATGGGTTCTCCCCCTTCACAAACCTCCCCCCTATCATACCATAGGTCAACCGTGACTCAGCAAACTCAAACCGTTGGCGGTTTTCCTTGAAGTGAAGATCCTTTTTCAAGCCAGTGAAGGTTGAGTTGGACTCAAGCAGCACAAATTCTGACACATATGGGCTAAGCTCATGCCAACGGATATCCAGAATGTCTAGCTCATTGCTGAAAAGCACAGCATCAAAAACACGCCTTGGAGCCTCCCGGACTTTCCATCCATGCAGCTTGCAGAGGTTCTCCATCGAGACATTTTCGTGATAGTAGTGAGGAAGTACTGTGAAGGGCTTTGGGGGCTTTTCCCAGATCGGTCGGAGGAAGTAAGTGACCTTCTGGCCATGAACGTATATGACAAAGATTAGAAATGGCAAACCAATCAAGAGGATCAAAAGAGCCCTTAGATCAAACCCCCGGAGCGCACACTTCAGCCTTGACATGCTGAGAACTGCCTTTGAACCGTGCTGCAAATGAATTCAGAAAGCACGTGAGAAATCAGAGTGTCAATGGGAACCCAGAGAAGCATGGATGGAGCTAAAAGTAAATAGCCAATCTACACCCATCTTATTCACACAACTATCTGAACCCCAATGAACTGTACAAACTACAAAAATATGCAACAACACCTGATTATACCAAACTCAGGACATTAGTTTATCGACAAATCGATTAGTAAAGCTTACTGAAGATGAAACTTAAGAGCACATTGCAGAACAGAAACTTTTGGGCAAATGAAGTTTTTTTTTAAAAAAAATCAGAGAATGTGTTCAGCAAAAGCTGGGTGGTACTAGATAAAAACGGGGGAAAAAATTAGACATTTCACTAAAGAGTTTGAGCACTTACAACGATGCAAGCACAAAGCTGAGAAACACATAGCATCAGGAAGCCAACCGCAAGATAGAGCACAAGCTTGAGATCCCAGTTTTCTTAATATCTTCTACCTATTTGGTAGCAGCAACCAAACAATATTTCTTTTGTTTAACAATGTTACTACTATAGATGGAACAAGTGATCAGCAGAATGTATGCTTATTTTGTAAAAAGAATGATAATATTCCTATCAATGATAGGCTAATGCAGATGCACCAATTGTTCTGTAATAAGAAAGCAAGCAGCTAATTGTTTATCTACAAATTCATATAGACACCAAACCACCCTGTAATTTATTTTCCTTAGCTATATGAATCCTCATCATCCACATAAGAACGGAATTTTGCAAAAAGCTCGATACTTTTCACAGCCGCACATCAAGAAAACGAAAGATTCCGGGATTAGGCCCAACATCCGATTCGGCCAGCTCGCGAGATTCTACCAGCACCAGAAGCATCCAAGCTTCAAACTTCACCTAATCCATCCCCATCTCCACCACGGGAGCAGATAAAAAAGATTCCACGAAAGCAATTAAGCAGGCACCTCCGATCCCGGACCCGGAAAATTTTACACCACCAAATCCAAAACCGGAACTTTCCCAAAAAACCAGCACCCAGCATTCTTCGAGATTGGTAGAACAGAAGGGCGAGCACGAACAATTGGAGCAATCAAAGAATCAATCAAGCTGTTTTTAGCCCAACTAAACGCAATAAAATAACACGAAGAAAAAAAAAGGCAAGCACCGCCAAGAACGAGGCTTCTCGTGGACCAGGTAATCCCCAGAGAAATCCACGCGGCGGGAGAGGGACAGATCTGGAGAGGGGGCCGTGGGGACGGGAGCAGGCTCTCACCTCGCCGTCGCAGACGCCCTCGCAGATGCCGTCGGTCTTCTTGCAGTTGTAGTAGCCGGCCCCGGCCTCCATCGCGGCGAAGAAGAAGAATCCCAACCGCGTACGGCGGAGGGCACAGGGAACGGATCAGCAGCAGGCGCCCGTGGTCCCCCAGGCGCGCGGAGCTACCGTCAACAGGGGACACGCTTTCCCGCGCGCGAGCGGCTCCAATGGTGCGCCGATCGGCCTTCCCGCCGCCGCCGGGGTCTCGCCGGCGATCGCCGCCCTCGCCCCGGTGCCTGCCTGTTTTGCGTTCTCGCCCTCGAGGTCTTCTCCTATTTGCGTATTTCGCCTCCTCGATGCGCGTAACAGGGTGTGTTTGGAATTACGGGGGTGTGGGGGAGCGCAAAAGAAGGTTGAGGAGGCGAGGGGAAGGGGATTATGGGAACCGCCTAATTATAGCCGTTCGGGGGTGCGCGTGGCTGGCCGAGGAGATGAGAGGAAGAACCGAAGAACTAGCTGGTCTTTGTTTGTCGTCGTGCTAGGGGCATCTCGAGAGTAATTTAAAGGAAAGAAAGTAAATATAAGCCCGTGTCATGCTTTTCTTTTAGAAAATTCTGTTGCTGTCGCTTAAAATATATGTGATATTATTTTCAGAGAAAATTACTTATTTACAATTGAAAATTGATCGGAACCCTAAAATATCGTTACGAAACTGCTCTTCTCTTCACTGCCATTGGATCTCATTTTTTATCCTGTTTTTGTCACTCCCGTCACTTTGCTGTGAGTCAATTGTCATTTGCCCCTTTGAACGTGTTAGCTCTTTTAGAAAATGACAGTCCTGCCCCTTGGTCAAAGCCCTCCTTCCTCCTCGCTCGTACTACTTTGTCCGCCGCTACCACTCATCTTCGATAAACCAAGTCCATTTGTCAGGTTGTTTAAGTTAGAATGAAATGAGGATGAAGATAGGCATAATCGTCATATCACGTACAAGTTAATGGCTAAATAACAGGGCACTGACGGAAGTGGCAAAAACGGGATAAAAGTTTAGATCCGACGTGGCACTGAAGGAACAGCCGTTTTACGATAGTATTTTAGGGTTCCGACCAACTTTCAATGGCAAATAAGAAAATTTCTCTTAGTTTTAGCCATCTTTTCAATTTCCTATCGAGTGAAAGGGGTTTGATGTTAAGAAATATGAAAATATATCATAAAAATGAGAATTTGGGAAAAAATATAGAAAAATTGAGGTGACACTTATAAGCAAAAAATTAAAATTACACAAATGTTTTACATCAACAAAATTTTAGCAATGTTCCATAAAAGTTGAGGCAGATTAAAATGTTTTCCGTAGTGTAAATCTTTTGAGAAATTTTCCTACTGTAATTCTTTTGCGCGAAATTTCCTCTTGAAGTGGAACTTATTCCAAACGACTGGCTTCTTCACAGTCAGAAACCAAAAGCTAGCATCCCATCTGTACTAGAAAAAGCTAAAAATGAAAGCTAGTCTAAAGCAGTTTCACACGTTTTCGGTGGATTGGTGTTCTGAATTTGCCACTAGAGTTATAAAATTACTCCCTCCTAAGAATAAAATCCTAAACCCCATCACTCTCACCGTCATTCCTGACCCGCACTCCTCATACCTAAATGACTGACTGACAAACACCAAACCTCTATAATCCAGCTTGTACAACCTATTAGCTATGTAGCCGAGCCGAAAGCTATTTTTTGAAGAAAAAAAAACTATTAGGAGAGTTTGTTGTGACTGGCTTGCTTGGCTTGGCTTTCTCTATTAGGAGAGTTTGTTGTGATCAAAGACGTGTTTGGCATCCAACTCACACTAATCAGCCTGTGTGGGTTGGATTCGAATATGTTGTTGATGATAAGGATCTGAGATGTAATGACAATAAGGCATCTCGGCGAGATGCTTCCTAAATGCTGCTTTAGTGATGTCCTTTGTATTTCTTTTTCCCCCTCCTCTTTTGATGAAGAGTGTGACTAAATCATGACTGCCCATGTGGACTAGCGTGTAGCCTTTGCTCTACACAAATGTTACCGGCCCATATCTTTTTGTAGAATATTTTATAAGCTTAAAGTAGCTGAGCTGTAAAAATGTTAAGAAATAACCCCTCTCCTACTCACAAATAGTTATCATTTTAAACATATCTGTAGTCAAACTTTCGAATCAAATATATTTCTAAATATTCAAATTAGATACATGAAAATGATATGTGTAGATTTGTCTCGAAATGCACTTTCGTAGTATTATAATTTTATTGGGTTTTATAAATATATTATATTAGAAATTAGTGATCAAGCTCTGTTTTAAAGACCGTATCCAGATCTAAAACGATAACTATATATGACCAGAGAAAATATTAATCTAGAAGAAAAATACTTCTTCCAGTCACAAATAATTGTCGTTTTGGACATAGGTGCAGTCAAACTTTCAAAACTTAGATTGACAACTATTTGTGACCAGAGGGAGTACTTATGAACCTAGAATAGCCCAACATGTACAGTATTTTATCAAGGGAAACTTGTCATACCCGGCAAAACCAGACATGGACTTTCTTACTACTCTCTCCGATCACAAATACATGTCATTTTGAAATACGTACAATCAAAATTTCAAAACTTTAACTATCGATGTCTACTTATATTGGATACATAAAAATCATATACCTAGATTTATCTCGAAAAGTACTTTCATAATACTATAATTTTGTTAAGTTTTATAAACATATTGCAAATAGAAATTAGTGATCAAAGTAGTATTTTGGGGACCGTGTTGATATCCAAAACAAGATGTATTTGTGATCGGAGGGAGCAGAGTTGTCTATTGCATGGTTGTACCCCTTTTCCTGAGTAATGACATATACTCCTTCTGATCACAAATAGTTATCGCTTTAGATAACGATACGATTTCCAAAATACAGCTTTGACAACTATTTGTGCGGAGGAAGTACACGCTCTTGTTTCGGGAAAAAAAAAAGAATGCATCCTTTGCACAATATCGAGTAAACAATTGGCCGGGTCTCTCTGCAACTCAATTAGTAAATCATATGTACTTCAATCAACAAATAATATCATTAGTACAGGAAGAACAGAATTGAACAAGTCAGTCACCAAGTCGGTCAACAGAACAATCAAAGCCGCGGTCCTTCAAGTCGCGTTTTGTTTTCCTTTTTTCCCCTGAAAACGGAACTCGTCAACGCAGCTGCATGCTTTGTGTTTTGACGTTTTCTTCCCTTCCCTTGTACAAGCGAAAGGACATGCAAAATAAAACAGCGAAGTACGCCATGCCATGGACGAAAAAAAGAAGAAAATAATACGTGTCATCAACCGCGTTGCGTTGTATCATCGCTCAATTCGCCGTAAAGCCAAGCAGCCAACTCGCTCTGTGACAACGGTCGGTTGCGATCCAGCTCTCTGGGAGAATATCTGCACCGTAGTTAAGGGAGGTTTTCGTTTATTTTAAAATTTATATAATTTATATTAAGAGAAAATGTATAAGACTTATCACTGTTAAATTGCTTCTTTCAAGTGTCTTTCTTTTGTAGTGCACAGGTACGTGTGCAGAAATAATTTGCACAAAAAATGTGTACGAGCTAGCATCGGCATGTGTACGTTGCCTGTCATGCGTCAGTATCCAGTCCCTGAGAACATTTTTATTAGCAGATTATGTACGTAACTTCACACTCTTCCGCTACTATGTGACGTTAGATTATGTAGACTATTGAGCATAAAACATGGGAGACGATAAAAAGTGAGAGCTGAGCTCCGTTCTCGTCTTTTTAGCTAGCACAAGAGGAAGTCGTCCTTTCCTAGTCTCTTTATAATTATTTTTACTATTCTAGCTTTTATTGAAACATAATTATAAAAATAGTTTTATATATATATATTTATTTATTTATTACCATCTAAGTCATTTTATTTTATATCTTTCTCAATTTCACTGTAAACTTAATTCTTAGGTAAAATTAAAATACATTTTATATTTCTGAACATAGAGAGTATCGCAGATTGGACATAGATTGATATTCAAGCCCAACACATTTAGGAGGAAACCTGCCTACTATCTTAATTTTGGACCCTCGTCATAAAATTCCTAGCTCTGTCGTTGGAAATTGGAGTGGCAGCTCGGGTAAATACGTGGTTCAACTGACATGGTAGCCACATTTGTACGCTATCGCCGATCGGACACGCCTTCCAAGTTGTTTGGAGTAAGCCTTTAAAACCAGTGGTGCTGGGTATGCCTTGGCACCCCTAAAATTTTGAGAATGCTACTCCCCAGGGGCAGACGAGCGGCGCGAGCGTGAAAGACGGTTGCTGGCCTTCAAGGCAGCGGACGCGGCAGGTGGTGGCTCCTGCTGCTCCTCCTTGCGCTCCCAGCCGCCGCCGACGCGCTCACGGTGGACGCCCAGGCGTTGCTGGCCTTCAAGGCAGCGGTGTTGCGGGACCCGACGGGTACGCTCGCCGATTAGGATGCCTCCGCCGCCGATCCTTGCGCGTGGAATGGTGTATCTTGCGACGTCGGCACCCGCCGCGTCATTGCGCTCTCCCTCACCAGGAAGGGGCTTGTCGGCGCGCTCCCGCAGTTCCTGCTCCCGAGCTCCATCCGCCACCTCAACCTCCACACCAACCGACTCTTTGGCGAGCTCCTCGTCGGCGCCGTGTGGCTCCAGAGCCTCGTCCTCTATGGGAACGAGCTCTACGACCCCGTCCCCCGGGAGCTCGGGGACCTCCCCTACCTCCAAATCTTGGACCTCTCCTCCAACACCCTCAACGGCTCCCTCCCCGAGTTGATCTTGAAATGCAGCCGCCTCCGCACACTGGCGCTCTGCTGGAACAACCTCACTGGCCCGCTGCCCACGGGGCTTGGACAGGAGCTGACGGCGCTGGAGCTACTTGATTTGTCCTACAACCGGTTCTCGGGTGCCATCCCGGACGATATTGGGAACCTGTCTAGGCTCGAGGGGACAATGGAACTGTAGCACAATGAGTTCTCCTGGCCGATTCCGGCGAGTATTGGGAAATTGCCGGATAAGGTGTACATTGATCTCACATACAACAATTTGTCCGGACCGATTCCGCGAGACGGTGCACTCGAGAACCGACGGGCATTCGTGGGCAACCCGGGGCTCTGTGGGCCGCCGCTCGAGGAGACGACCTCCATGACACGGAGCAGAGTTTCCCTCTCGGTGGGGTCCATAGCCGTGGCAGCCACAGAGAGGAGGGACAAGAGGAGGAAGGTAACGGAGGGCACTAACATGATGGCGCGGCAAGCGGCTCAGGCCAACGACGGCGCAGCAGGAAGCGTGAAGACTGAACGAGCGACGCGACACGAACACACCCATTAGAAAATTTCTAGTTCGCCGAGGTTTAAAACGTGTTCAGATGGACGGAGTAGTTTTGATAACTGTGAAAGCAGTCTTGTTTACAGAGTTTCAGGTCAATAAACACGCACGAGAGCATTAAATTTCGTTGCTGTTTGATTGCTTCCCAGGGAAGCTACGCGCATTAACACCGCAGCCGTTGGTTGTTAGTTGTTACTTCCTCCGTTGCCGAATACTTTCGCAGAGTGGTGTCTAACTGTCTAAGAAAGATTGTATTACTTTTGTTCGCTATAAATTTTTAGGTACTACTATATCTTACTTTAGTTTACAACTGGAAATAATGTTAGAAATAGCTAAAAGGAGATGTATATTAAAGAATAATAAAAATTCACATCAAAATTGTAGAATAACATTCCTTCGTATCTGACAAATACTCATACCAGGGGTACCCCAGTGGCCCAGGATGACAAGCAGGCTGCGTCAAGCCCAGTTACGACCCAACGAGTCGTCCCTGGGCCCAGCTCCGACCAAAGGACCTGCGGGGCCACAAAAGGACGCTCGTCCCCGACCAAATCAAGGCAAGCGATCCCGACCAAGTGGGACACCGACCCCCGTCATAGATCGGGCTCCCCCGAGCCCTGACCAAGCTAAGGCAACCTTCGCCGAGGGCCACGTGCCCCACGGATAGGATCGTTCGAAGCGACCGTGCAGGGCAGCTGGCCCCTTCCCGAGGCAGCATGAGGGTTGCCCAAGTCAAAACTCCGATCCCATCGCCCGATCACCGCAATCACGGGCTTCCTCCGGCGGCGTCGGGGCCACGCTCGCAACGTCGGCATCCGGCGAGTTCCCGAGCGGTGCGCGCGCTTCCCAAGAAGCGGTGAGCTCCGCCTACTAAACCGGTGTGGGTAAAGACGGACGACGACCATCACCAAGACAAGAGACTAGGGCTCCTAGCGTAAGGTCCCATCGTCCTTCCTTCTCCCAATTCCCAATGTAACCTGCCCCTTCCGACTGTATAAAGAGGGCAGGGTCTCTCCTCTTCAAAGGGGCGGGAGAGGGAGGTCTTGGCGAACGAACAAAAAAACACTCTTGTGTTCAAGCTCTCAGCCCTCACTTGTAATCGCTGTGCAGCCGTCTGCACTAAAAGCAATACAACATCGCCACACGAACTGGAGTAGGGACATTCGGCCCAACCAAGATATACACCTTGGACTTTTCACTAACCATTCGGGGAGAGGAGCGCGTGGCCTCTTAGACTTACAAATTTACTTGCCGATTGCTCGAAACGCGCCGAAGATCATAAATAGTTATCGTTTTAGATATCGATATGATCTCCAAAACGCAATTTTGACCACTAATTTCTATTATAATATATTTATAAAACCCAATAAAATTATAATATTATGAAATTATTTTTAAGATAAATCTACACACATGATTTTTATGTATCTAATTTAAATATTTAAAAATATATTAATAATCAAACTTTTTAACCTATATTTAAAATAATAACTATTCGTGACTAGAGGAGCATGTATTTAGAACAAACTGTAAAAAGCTAAAACGACGCGTATTGAGAAAAGGGAGGGAATATAAATATCGCAACGACTTGTTTGACTAGCAAGTCACCGCCGTATCATTAATCAATCATCACGGGCAAAACCTAAGCATAGATGTGAAAATTGGGAATTGTTGAAATGGTACTTGACTATTTTTTGTTTATAAGCATTTTTTTTTCTATTAGATATAGCTTTGTGATACACCTTGTGCTCTATCATTTTAACTTTGTGTGTTTTCCTCAGGGTGAACAATATGATAAGAGAATAATCAATTTGTTTACGATTATCGTGAACAAACAATTAGAGTTTTTGTTTACGGTGTTCCTTGTAGTTTGTTTTGTTCCTCTTTTTTTTTACAAATTTGTGTATTATTTTTTACATAAGTTCTATTTTTTTACAAATTGTCACGTCATTTTTTACATAATTTAATTTATGTAAAACTAGTATATAATTGGTGTAAAAAGGCCATGCAGAAAAGAATAGCATTCCTCTCTTTTTTTTACAAATTATCATATTATTTTTACATAATTTAATTTATGTAGAACTAGGGTAATTGAGGTAAAAAGGCCCTACAGAAAAGAATAACCTATATTGGAGCATTCCTCAATGTATCACATCATATGCTAATAATTAAAGAGTAAAGTAGTGGACGCAGACGGATACACGTTGGATATCTAAAAAATTGAGTACTCCTCGATAAAATATTACTCAAATGGAAGGAGAAGAGGCAATTTTATTTTATCCATTGAATCTAGATCCGAAGGCTCAAAATTTAAGTATTATTTAGAAAGAAAAAATCTAGTTCTCTCTAAACACTCCCGTGAAAATAATTTAACTCGAAAAGTTACCGAAGGTTGCTAACATGACCAGGTAACTGTGAAAATACTAAATGTTGCTATTACCTAAAAATCAGGTGTGAGAGTTTAAATAATTCTTGAAAAAAATTAATAGAGATAGGGGGCATGTTCTGTCACTATAAAATTTCAATGGAGGCATCAAACTAATTTCAGAGATATGAAAATACCAAGTACTTAGTGAATTAGTGATTTTTGCGTTGTTTATTAACTATATGTTCTTTATCTCGTAGATACAATTGAATTTGATCTTGAGATTTTTGTATGGCTACATAAAATGCCCTCCCCTATCTCTGATAAGTTTTTAAAGATTTTTCAGAAACATGTACAACCAATTTTTATGAAATTTGCACCATTTAGCCATTTTCACCGTATATGTCCCTGAAATGACGAATTTATCTGTGCCTTTTCTTCTTAGTTTTACGGGAATAATCAATTTGGAATTGCAAGTAGAGTAGGTAGTCTAATTGGTTTGCCATCTGTGTTACGTAGCTAAAAGGCATCATTGGTGTCCCATCTCTTATATTAGAAAAAGAAGTATCACATTTGGTTAGAAATCGTCATTTTAATTAGTGAAAAAAATCTTCATCGTCAATTATGATAGGTCGAGATATAATGTTGCAGATCGATAAGATACATATTAGGGCTATTACAATTGTACAAAAAATATCGATCAGATATTATATTAAGGCTATTAGAGTTGTATAAGAAATACAATTGTACTTTTCACACACATTAGATTTGTCTAACAAATACAACTCTATCTTTAAATATAAACATATGTATTATAATAGCTAGACACGTAGTTGCACAGGGAATTCAAACAGTTAACTGTATGTTAGATGGATTCATCTGTATATCTTACGAAATTTCATCCAGCGACCTCTCGTAACCAGAGTCTTCAAATGGTTTTGTTACCTAAAAGCCCCTTGCGAAAGAAAAACCAAAGTTAGAATCAGCTGATTCAAGCGTAACCACATGATGACGCATGCATGATTTTAAAACGCCGGCGTGCGAAATAACCGGTGATATCTATCGATCTCTGACATTTAGTCGATGGACAGGCGCTAGGCACAGGAGTCAGACGCCGGTAGTGCCTCACATGCCGTATCATATGGCACGAAAGAATGATCAGTGTATATAAGTTCAGTACACACTCAGCTCATCTTCTTTTTTAATGGGATGATTCGAACGAGCTCGATCGGCGTCTTACATAATTAAGGATAAAAAGAAGCGGTTTTCTCCGCATGGGCTCACATGGAGGCAGCAATCAACTTGCCTCGATCTGTCTCAGCAGTACATTCCTGCATTTCAATTTGATTATATGCTTCACATAAGACTTCCTGGTGGGTGTACACGACCGAGCGGCGAAATTTTTGGCTAAGTTTCGTACCTAACCACATGACAGTGCCTCGAGTGCTTAATTAGCTAATTTTTTGGTTCGTTAATTCGGTCCAATTAATCGGTCGTAGGAGGAGGGCTGGACCGCTGGAGAGTTCGAGGGAGAAATAATAGTCTGAGTCGTTGCAATCAGCTCTCGTCCTTAGTGGACTAGCCGCGAAGCGTAAATATGCATTTTACGATTGTATTTATCCGATATGTTTTCCACTTTCTTTAGAGCGTTAGACTGTAGTAAGCTAGGGTTGAAAATGTAACGGAAACTTTCCGAAGCCCTTTTTCGGAAATGAAAACGAAAATCGTAACGAAAACGAAAAAAAAAATTAAAAAACGGAAACGAAAATGGAAGAGCTAGTTCTGATGGAAATGAAAACAGAACGAAAATTCAGTATAAGCTAAACCGGAATTCCGTATAAGGCAAATCGGAACTTCTCACAGAGCTAGCCCACAAGCAAACTCCCTCAGGGCCTCCGTGCAGCAATGGAGAAAGCCAACGTCCTGTCTGCAGTACACAGTACACAGACGAGACACCCTCAGCCAACGTCCTGTCCTGTCTTACGGTTCGCAGTGCAAGAAAAGAGGAGAGATTAAAAAAACCAAAAGCTGCTGCAATTGTAAAGTCTATTTCAAAGTCTGACGGAGACACAACTTACAAAGTATGTTTTCCTTTATCCATTGGTCAAAACACCACTCCAAAGAAAGGCAACGGTTGGAGAGCCAAAACATCACTGCCTCGTCAGAATATTGTTTGGAAAAAAGAACCACTCTAATATAACTAAATAGGTGATAAATTTTTTGAATTTCAACAAACCTTTATCTAAATTTCAATCATATAGTACCTTAAGACTTTTCCATACATTAATGCTATTCCCTTGAGTTCAATTCCCCATGCTTATTTCTGAAACCAACCAGGTGAAAGCAATGGAACTGATTGATCAGATAGAAGGTAAGATGTATGGGTAACTATACAATACTAGTCATTGGTCCACTATAATATAAAAACTAATGCATAAGCTAGGGTAACTTTATAATTGAATGTCTCGCTACGATAAGCTAGATCATGTGTTATGTTCTTGTGGAATTTTTCATTTTTGTTTTCGTATCCGCTCCGTTCCGTTTTGCATCCGTTTCCGTCACTATCTATTTCCGTATCCGTTTTCGGGGTTTTCGATTTCATTTCTGTTACCGGTAAAAAATATGAAAACAGAAGCGAAACAACCATTTACCAACCGTTTTCGTTCCGTTTTCATCCCTACTGTAAGCTGCCAGTGCTAGCTGAAGCTATGGTTGAATTTGTGATCTAAATTCATATTTAAAATTTGTTTTCTTTTTCAACTCAAAGTTCTACCTCCGCGTGGAGTCTTTTACGGAATATTTTTTAAAATAATATATTTTTAATAAACAATTACAGAAATAATATATCGAAAAAATAACAGATTTACACACCTGTCGCACTTCCAAATCGCGAGAAACACTCTGTCGCAATTCCAAATTGCGATAGAGTGTGTCTCGAATTGGATTGCGAATGAGAGTCTGTCGCAATTGTTGGCCTCTCTGTCGCAATTCCAAATTGCGACAGAGGATGTAAAAAACGGGCGCCCTAGCCTTCGGCCTCATTTTCATCGAGACAAGCAGCCGAGCGTGCTCGCCAGAGAAAAGAGAGGAGAAAAGAGAGGAGAGGAGAGAGGAAAAAGAGGAGGAGGAGGGGAGGAAGAGGAAGAGGAAGAGGAGGAGGAAGAAGAGGAAGAGAGAAGATTCGTCGAGGGTTAAGGTAAAATTTTTGGTTGTTTTAATCTATAATTTAGTGACCAAATAAAATAGATTGGTAAGTACTTTGTTTTGTATAGCAATAAATATTTAGGAAGAGGATATAGTGATTAATTAGATGTGTAGACTCGTAATAGTTTATTTAAATTGATGATTTAGTGATCGGATCATATATATCTTTAATTATTTAGTTGTATGGAGTTATAATAGCTATGAATATAGAAAACTGCAAGAATTATGAGAGATACAATGTGTGCAAGAATTGGAGATACAATTTGATACAAAAAATTAATTTTTGTAGGGTTGTAGCAGTTGTTTGAGTTAGTGTAGAGTATGTTGTCGTATGGGTAGATTAAGACTTGAAAAGTGGTAGCGTTATATCGTGCGATCCTGAAAAAATTAATGAAATGTTTTGACAGGTATGGACGAACGAGTATAATTTAAAATACACTACGGAGAAGGGGTTCCGCAGATAGGTGCATAATGGGTGGAACTTAGTCATTTTCCAAATATCATGGTTGGCCTATCACGTGCTGGTGAGCGTTCATGGGGCACGGTTAACAGATGGTTGTACCACATCTTCTCGTTGGACAGTAAATTGCATGACCTCAAGCTGCACAGAGTATGGTCTCGGAGACGGGATTGCACGTACTGGAAGTTAGTAGAACTGAAGGGGCCGAAGTCCTGGAGCTCGTACGTAAGATTGGCAACTGAGAATGGTTGGCCATTAGTGTTGTTGGCGCAAGCATTTGAGAAAACCAATGCTAACCATATGACGCAGGAGGAGGTTGTTGGTGATAAACTGGAGAAAGTTGGGGAGAGCAGTTGAATCGGAGAACGCTTAGTGAGTCAGGATGTCATCTCGAGTCATGTGTGTGTGCGAGGTGAGGAAGTTGATGTTCCAATTCAAGATGTTCAGGTACCTTCGGGTGTGGCAGACGAGGGAGAAAATATTGAATCGTTAGTTGAAGCGATGGAGGCGGAGAGTCAGGAATATGAGGATTTGAGTAACGACGAAGACGATGAAGAGCATTTTCCTGCGGTGTAGGATGCATGTCAGTTCGATAGATTGGTGGTCAACAAGGGTGAACACTTCGCATGGCAATCGGATCAGAATGAAGTGAGGCAAGGTGCTATTTACAAGAATAAGTTTGAGGTTCAGGAAGCAGTGACAGCATGAGCAGTGTCGCTTCGTAGAACCTTTAAGGTTGCGAAGTCAGACCAGCGGTTGTATGATGTCAGATGCTAGATGGAGGGTTGCCCATGGCGTGTGCATGCGTACCAGCCTAAGTTGGATACTATTTAGAAGTGTTCTATAGTCGTTCCACACACATGCGTGCTGACAGAGTCTGCCCAATCTCATAGAAACATATCTTCGGGTTTTGTTGCAAATGCAATATATGGGCAGATTGTGGGCAACCTGGATTTAGAGCCACGTGCCATCATACTTGCAATAGAACAGAGGTTTCAGTACACCATAAGCTATGCGAAAGCATGGAGAGCGAAGCAGAAGGCATTGCAAACTAGATTCGGTACGTACGAAGACTCATATCAGAACTTACCAGGTATGCTTGAGGTGATCAAGGAAAGAAATCTTGGAACTTATATCGATATTTGTGAGCGGCCCTCGCAGCGCTTCCCTGGGAAGATGGTACTGAAGCGAGCATTCTTTGCTTTCGGTGCATGTGTCAACGTGTTTAAACATTGTCGTCCGTTGTTATGTGTGGATTGGACATTCTTGCCTGAAAAGTATAAAGGCCAGATATTGACTGCCATAGGAGCAGATGGAAATAATCAGGTTGTTCCAGTAGCGCTCGCATTCGTGGAGGGTGAGAACACAGAAAGTTGGCTCTGGTTTCTAAGGAATGTGAAAGCCGACATCGTGGATCAGCGCACTGGAGTGTGTGTTATACACGATCGGCATCCCGGGTTGTTGAAAGCGGTCGTGCAGTTGCAGAAAGGTGCACAAGAAACACATCTATGGTCTGATCTGCGAAGTAGGTGGTGTAAGCGACACATGGGTGCTAACTTCTACAAGCAGTTCAAGAATAAGGACCTTACGAAGCTTTTTAAGAGATTGTGTGACCAGACCCAACAGAGAAAGTTTGATGCACTATAGAAGAAGTTAGACGAGCTGACATCAAGGCATACAACGGAGACAACGAATAAGCCAATGCCTAGCACAGAGGAGGCCCCAGTAGCGCTGGAAATGTTACCCACGGACCCTCCACATTTGATTTGGAGGAATGGAAGATCCATGAAATGCTTCTCCGAATGGATAGAGCATGAGCCTAGGGAGAAATAGGCATTGCTTTATGACACCGATGGTGCTCGGTATGGGGTTATGACGACAAACTTGGCTGAGGTTTATAATTGGGTCATACGAGGCTTGAGACCCCTTCCTCTTGTTGCTATAGTGGAGGGTGTTCTTCATAGTATTGCGAAATACTTTGTGGATCATCATGCTAGAGCATTAGTCCGTATGAGTAACCCCGATGTGAAATACTCAGAGGTCATCTATATGTACATAGAGGAGAAAGGCAAAAAGGGGGAGATACATAGAGCATTGAAGATGGGCATGAGAGAGCTTCGTTTCAAGATACTATGTAAAGAGAAATTAGGTCGTGGGACGAACCAGCGTAAAGTTGCTCATGAATGCATTCTACTTCGGCAAACATGTGTCTGCAATTGCAACAAGCCACGTCTCTTACACAAGCCATGCTTGCACGTAATGCTTCCTACTGAACAATCTGTATGGATCCAGGTATATTCTTGTCACAATTCTTCAATAAAGAAGCGATGACAGCAACTTGGAGCGGAGAAATTTATGGTTCTTGAGTGGTGGGTTTGTTCACGGAGCATCAGAGATGGGAGGATATATGGTGGGTTCCTAATGTCAGCAGGCTCAAGGACGTAGGGCGACGACAAACAAGACGTAGAAGAAACGATATGGACGCTGCAGAAAGCGGGCATCGTGTGAAGAAATGTTCAGTTTGTAAGGAGACAGGACACTCTTTCAAGTATTGTCGGACAGTTCAGAGGCCGTGACAATGTTGTATGGGTTTGCATATGAAATTAAACTAGTTTACTCGTATGTCAATGTGATGTGTCAAATTCATATATGTAATGCATGTATGGACATTTGATGTGTAATGCATGTATAGACATAGGATGTGTAATGCATGTATAGATGTTGGATGTGTTATTATTGCATTCTTTTTTGTTAGAATTTGTATGTGTGATGCATGTATGGATTTTAAAGGTGTTAGCGTTTGTGGATTTTAATGTATAATCCATTTATTGTATTGAAATTCTATTTCTAATCACTGCATTCAGTTTTATTGTGCATTTGATTTCGTACTAATGTTGTTTTATTCAATTGCAGGTATGAAGAACGTCAGTGAAGTACGACTTGCTGGACCCAGTGATCGATGTGACTCATCGGAGTCGCTTGGCCACCTTGCCACCTCCAGACGGAAGCCATCGTTTGAGCTTAGTGCCCTTTACTTGCGGACCCCGATGAGAGCATGGCGGGTCGACCCGCGATGGATTTCCATGTTCGCGCACTTTTCCCATACTTCCCTTACTATATATTGTACGTGTGAACCAATAGTTGGTACAATGTTTTCTTGCAGGCTGAGAGCGGCAGGGTTACTACCTATGGCACGGATAGTGGAGGCGACTGCCGCTGATGCGCAGGATAGGCGTGGTGCCTCTAGGAGATTCTTGTATGACAGGAGTTTGCTTAGCGCGAGCTGGGTGGCACGTATGTTGCCTCATGCTCAGCAGTGGGCGTAGGCGTTGGCGAACGTTCATGAGGAGGCTGCCTTGTACGACCCCGGCATGTACGACGAGTACATCCGGTGGTTCAGTCCGCGCACACGCGTTCGTGTTGTGAGTGTCGTTGACTCACCTCCGAGGCACATTCCCTCCACAATGGACACCTACCCCACGCAGTCGGACTCGACGTTTCATCACTCGGTTAGTACTTCTTTGACATGCCATGTAATGTGTCGTTACTGCAATTGTACGAACTAACTAGCTGTCGGCGTTTCGAGCACCGGCGAGTGAATTTGTAAGTCTAAGGGCCGCGCGTTCCCTCTCCTTGAGGGGGGCAGGTTACATGGAAAATTGGAAGAAGAGATGAGGTGATCTATGCTGTGTTGGGAGCTCCGGTCCTTTGTCTTGGCGATTAGCGTCTGCCTTGCCCCATACCGGGTTGGTGAACTTCTTTGAGCGAGCGGTTCTTTGTTTCCTTGGGAAATAAGCGCGCCCCCTCCGCAAGTCGGAGCGGTGGCGTTGCCTCGGGAGGGAGCGCGTCTTCGCATCGCGCATGTCTGGTCGATGAGACCAGGGCTTGACTTTGGCGATCTCCTCGCTACCTCGGGAAGGAGCCACCTGCCCCTGCACAGTCACTCTGAGCCGTTGTGTCCGTGGGGTACGTGGCTAATGGCTGGCGGAGGCCCGACACGTGGCCCGCGGTGGAGATCGCTTCAGCTTGGTCGGAGCTCGTGGGGAGCCCGACCCGTGGCGGAGGTCGGCCGCCCCATCGGGTCAGAGGTGAGCTTGGAGAAGCTCGTTAGGTCGGGGACGAGTGTGAGGCGGCTCGTCAGGTCGGGGGCTAGCTTGAGGCAACCCATCGAGTCGGGGACGAGCGTCCCCTGTGGCCCCACGGGGCCTTTGGTCGGAGTCGATCTTGGGCCGGCCCGTTCGCTACCCCGGGCCGTTGGGGTACCCTTGGTATGAATATTCATCAGTAGCCCCCGAACCTCCGAGCGAGTTCATCAGATTCGGTCGGGGGTTTAACTCGGTCGGTCGAAACATGGTCGAGTGTGGCGACCGGACTTGGTCGCCCGATTCAACCGACCTGGTCGGTTGGTTCCCGCCTGGTGCGCTCGAGTGCATCCGGCAGCTGTCGGGGAATCGGTCAAGAGCGTCTCTGCCGCAGGAAGCCTTTAATTACTTTGTTGTGCGCATTGCGCATGGTTTGGTGTGCTCTGGCCGTACGTCTTCTCGGCCGCTTCGGAATTCGGCGAAGGCCGCTTCGTCTTCCGCGCTCGCATTTACTTGGAACCGCTTGACCTTCTTTCATTCGGGTATATAAGGATATCTCCGCTCGCTTGAATGGTTGTCTCCAGTCCAGAATCCTCCTCTGCAGCTTTTGATGGCTTCTTCGCACCCACTGACCTTTAGCTTTGGCGACGACCATAAGGCGGAGGAGGAGGATCCCCTGGCGGTGTATTGGGCACACCGCGACCTGGCGTTGGCTGAGATCGCGAAGGAGGAGGCCGTGGCGCGCGACACAGCCTCCGTCGACGCGCTGATCGTGGTCGTTCCTCGGCTGTTCAGGGCGATGAGCGCCTTCATCGAAGCAATGGGCCGCGCGCGGCGCCAGGCGTAGTCGCTAGGTTCTTTCATAGCACTATGTAATGATCGAACCTAGCGATTTTTAGAATAAAATCTCCTTTTGGTATGTCTGTGTGTCGAATTCGCCTTGGCATCTTTCCCCGTTAGCTTCATCCTCATGGGCTAACGGCCGGTGCGTGGCTGTTTCTTTTGAGCACGGGCACTCAGATGCCTTGCGCAGACGTCCAGATACCTCTTAGGCGGTTCTGGTGTCCTGGCGCTTGTTTTACGTCGTAACTGGACGAGGCCTAGGTTGGTGTGGACGACCAGATGCCTCTCGGGAGGTTCTGATGTCCGAGTGCTTGTTTAACGTCGTAGCTAGACGTGTGCTAGTTTTACGTCGTGGCTGGACGTGTGCTAGTTTTTCATCGTAGCTGGACGTGTGCTAGTTTTTCGTCGTAGCTGGACGTGCCTTGGTCGGCGCGGACGACCAGATGCCTCTCGGGAGGTTTCGGTGTCCGAGTGCTTGTTTAACGTCGTAGCTGGATGGGGCCTAGGTCAGCGCGGACGACCAGATGCCTCTCGGGAGGTTCTGGTGTCCTAGTGCTTGTTTAACGTCGTAGCTGAACGTGTGCTAGTTTTATGTCATAGCTGACATAGGGCGTCCATCTCGAGTCCCCATCGGGAGGGGGTAGCAACGAGAGGAGTGGCCGCTGTCTGTCCCACGTGTACGCCCCGTCCGCAGGTATGGGACCTGGAGGGGGTGAGCGCACGCGCGTTTACCTGCGTCGGTTTGAACTCTGTGCTCGTGGAGCTACTAACGGGTGATCCGAGTGGGACCTGGAGATCCCTCCCAAGGGGGACCTTTCCAAGCGGATGATCCCAGCGTAGGGTGTCCGGCCCACTGGGGGCGACCCATGGGAAACCTTTCTTTACTCGATCCCGTATCGGATTCTGGGCCGTCCGCCGACCCAGAGCACAGCTGGCTGTCACCCATTTGATGGGTTCCGCAGGAGAGCTTGAAGTATGGTCTCGGATATGAGTTAAGGCGATTGGGTCATCCGCCGACCCAACTCGGGGCCCACTGGGGGCTTGCCTTGTCCTCGCCCCTTGCTCAAATTTTGCGCGAGGCTGGTTTTACGCTGTAGCTAGGCGGAGGGCGTCCATCCCGAGCCCTCATCTGGTGAAGGTATCTGCGAGAGGAGAGGCCGCTATCTGTCCCACGTGTACGCCCCATCCGCAGGTGTGGGACCTGGAGGGGGTGAGCGAACGCATGTTTACCTGCGTCGGTTTGAACGTCGTGCTCGTGGAGCTACTAACGGGTGATCCGAGTGGGACACAGAGATCCTCCCAAGGGTACCTTTCAGCGGACGATCGGCGTAGGGTGTCCGCCCATGAGGCGACCCATGAGAAACCTTTCTTTACTCGATCCCGTATCGGACTCTGGGCCGTCCGCCAACCCAGAACACAGCTGGCTGTCACCCATTTGATGGGTTCCGCGGGAGAGCTTGAAGTATGGTCTCGGATACGAGTTAAGGCGATTGGGTCGTCCATCGACCCAACTCGGGGCCTACTGGGGGCTCGCCTCGTCCTCGCCCCTTGCTCAAATTTCTGCTGAGGCGACTTGAGTCTACTTGGTGGATTCAAGCCTTTGGAACCCGCAGCTATAAACAGGGCCCCGGGCGCGAGCTATCGAGATCTTCTGCCACTTTGGGGGCCACAGCGGCCCAGCGGGCCTCTCGCACGCATTTCGGAGCAGCAGGCAGAGACCAAGAGGCCATAGGGCGCGCTGCTCGAAACGGTGTCTTTGCGCCTCCTGCAGTCCTATCAGACTTTAAATGCATAGAGAGCAATTGGAAATTATAGCAGTTACCAGGGGCCTGGCGTGGCAGCCGAGGGCGTGCGATGCTTCACCCGAGGAGGTGTCTGTTCAGCTGGCGCCCGCTCGGCTCGATGTCTGTTCGGCTACATAAATCCGACGCGGGGACGTTTGTGTAGGTCACTTGCCTTTGCTTTCCTCACCTTCCCGTCTTTGCCTGCGACAAGAGAAAACCAGAGCGAGGGAGCAGGAGAAAAAGAGACCCCCACCTTCCTCTCCCCTTACTCCTCAGTCAGTCCTCGACTCCGGTGATGTCGTGGCCAGAGTGCTCTGCTCGGACTAGCCGTGCGCTTGGCTTGGAGAAGAAGGGGTTCCTCCCACAGGATGTCTCGAAGTGGAGGGTGCCGACCGGAGCCGCCGTCCCCTCGCTGGGGGATGATGAAATCGTGGCGCCTGCCTCATTCTTCGAGCGGGGTTTTGGACTCCCGCTGCACCCATTTGTCCGAGGGCTGCTGCACTACTACGAGGCGGAGGTACACCATCTCAACCCCAACGGTGTTCTCCATATAGTTGTCTTCATCACCCTGTGCGAGGCTTTCTTGGGGATCGATCCCCATTGGGCGCTTTGGAAGCATCTCTTTCACGCCCGGCTGAGGAAGGACAAGCCGACGGACGCCCCAGCGCCTATGGGCGGCGTGGCCTTCCAGCTGCGAGGCGGCCGCGCATCGGACTACATCGATGTGAAGCTGCCGTCGTCAAACCGGGGCTGGCACTCCGAGTGGTTCTATGTTTGGAAATTGGGAGGGAGCGCCCCGATCTTCAGCGGCCGTCTTCCCGAAGCGGGGCCCCAGTGGACGTGGGGCGCCGACCGGAAGGAGAGGAACAGGGTAACTGAGATCATCGATCGGATCAAGGCCCAGAGGGAGCGAGGGCTGACCGGCGATGTTGTTGTACGCGCGTTCACGAAGATGCGCGTGCAACCCCTCATGGACAGGGTGTGTCCCATGTTTGATGCAGGCGTCCAGGCCCATGAGGATGGTGAGGTCGGAGCTCTCGTGTCGGAGATCGAGGCGAGTGTCCTCCGTCTTGGCGGGAGTGCTCTGGCTGCGGGTGTCCACCCGAGCCATTCTCCTCCGTAATCCCCTGACTGGTAAGTCGAGAAGACCTCTTCCCTTCCTCTCTTTCTTTTGACCCTTCACACTTGGTCGGCCCGATATCTCAGTGATTTCGGGGCTCATTGGGATGGTCTTCCGGCGTTCTTCGAGGAGAAGGAGCTGAGGGCCGCCGCCCGCGCGGACGTCGCGCAGCTCGAATCCGCCCGCAAGAGGCGGAAGGAGAAGACGAGGAGGGCGAAGAAAAAAGAGCGCACGGCGAGGAGGTCTCCGACACGACCGTCGTCGACTCGGCTGGTCTGGGGTCGACCTCCAGCGACAGCGGCGGCGGTGATGACCCATGCCGCGGGCTGGAGCTCGGACCGTCGGTGGCGGTGGTCTGTCGGCGCGCCATAGTCTTTGCCGCCGCGTCACGCCTCGGCGGAGTGTGCTGGCGGTATCCTCGGGAAGCGGGGCTAATCGCCTCACGCGGAAGTCGGCGAAGAGGGCGCGGTTGCCCCGCACCCGCTTAGCGCTGTAAGTGCTTTCCCCGTCCCCGAGTCGTATTGTAGTAGAGTGGTCCGAGTAGTTTTTAAACGATCGTCGTGTACAGGTCTTACACGGGGGCAGTCATAGCCACGGCGGTGCGCCCAGTTGGAGCCTCGGGAGGCCCGGCGCCGTCTGCGCAGCCATGGGGTCGAGCGACGCGGTCGAGCCGTCCGCTGCCAGAGGCGCGCCACCGCCGGCGGCGGGGGCGAGGCACCATGGGCGGCGCCTGAGTCATTGGCGGAACCGGCATCGGTCGCGGCATCGGTGGCCGAGCCCGAGTGCAGGGAAGGTCCATCGACTGTCGCGGAGTCGGGCCCTCGATTGGAGATAGAGGGGGGCGCGGGACAGCTTTCGCCGCCACCGCCGGGGAGCCCACTGGCCTGCGCGGTCCGGCTCTCAGAGAGGATCCTGCCGCCGCCGCTCGGGAGCCATTCGACGGAAGGGGCCCAGGTGCCGGGGGCGGTTGTCCCCGAGCCGCAGGCAGAGGTGCCAGATGGCCCCCCGCACGGTCAAGTCACCGAGGCCGCTCCGGGGGGGTCCGCTCGGCCGCTCGCGCCTTTGCTGGCATGGTCGGGGGACGATCTGTTCGGGAGGCTGTCTCCCGCTCAGGATGTCCCGGCGGCGAGCGGGGAGTGGGAGTCTTTCCAGGAGAGCGCCCGGAGGGTCGAGGCTGAGATGGGGCAGATCCACAAGGGGCTGGCCCTCACCCTTGACTCCTCGAAAGGTTTTGGGCGCGATCGGTAGGGAATTGTCGATCATGCGGTAAGCCGAGCAAAACTTCCATTTTTATCGCCCTTGATGAGTTCCGTACTGAACCTAACGGGGCATTCCGTGCAGCGCCTGTGGGCCCGCTCGGAGGACCAGTCCGAGCTCCTCCGACGTTCGAACGGCCGACGGGCGGCCGTCGAGGAGGCGCGATCGTCTGCGCCTTGAGCTCTGTGAAGCTCTGGGGGCGCTGGCTCGCGAGTGGGAGGAGGCGGGCAAGGTCCGCCAGGAGTTGAGCGAGATCGGCGGGGTCTTGCATGACATACGCCGGGCAGAGCAATCCTCGAGGGCGAGGGTAGCCGAGCTTGAGTCTCTCCTGGCGGGATCTAACAGCGCCAAAGATGCTGCCGTTGCCGCGGAGGAGACCGCGCGATCGGAAGCATCTCGCCTCCATGGCGAGCGCCCAGAAGGGTGCCGAGGAAGCGCGTTCCGAGCGGGATGCCACTCGGAAGGAGCTAGCTTCGGTGAGGGCGCTGCAGGAGCGGGCCCAGGAGGAGCTCCGCGCTTTAACGGACTCCGCGGATGGTAAGTAACCCAGCTCTTGGTAGTCAACTTTATGATCGCGGTATGTGAGGTGTGCTTGCTTGATGCTGTTTTGGTTTGTAGAACTGCAGAAGAATCTCGACGACGCCGTCGAGGCGCAGAGATTGGCGATGGAGGAGCGCGACGTGGCGGTCACGGCACGAGACGTGGCCTTGACGTCTCAGCAACTGGCGGAGGGAGACCGTTCTGAGCTGATTGCCGAGCTGACGGCCATCAGAGAGGCCGGCCGGGACGTTTGCGACCGAGTTCTTGGGACCGTACCGGGTCCGAGTTTGCTCACCACCGAGTTAGCCCGCGTGCCTGAGCACGTCAACAGCTCGTTGGGCGAGGGAGTCGTGCTTGGAGCTTCCTCAGCGCTGGTTTGCACCATCTCCCATTTTGATGGCATCAACCTTGCCACCGTCAGCAGCGGGATCGCTGGGAATCGGACTGAGGAGGAGATCGACAGGTTCGAGCTCCAAGTCGAGCCGTATGCCCGGGTGATCGCTGACCGAATATTGCCCCAGAGCATCCTCCATAGAGATTAGAGAAGAGTTAGATGTAGCCCTTTTCTTAATGTAAAAAACTTTAGCATGTAACGAACTGAAGTTCGGCAAGTTCTGATCTGTCTTTTGCGCTTTCTTATTGTGATGAACGTTTGGCGACCATAGCTCTAGAAACCGCAGGGGTTGGTCAAGTGTAGGTTGGGGCGTTACTAATTTCGAGGGAAGCGCGAAGAGGACAGGGACTTCATTAAAAAACATTCACGCGCACTTGCGCGGGACCGGAGTGTTCCCGACCGATCAAGGGCCGCTCCGAGCGGGCACTTCCTTCTTCCGTGAAGCGCTACTTAGCAACCGTAGCCGCTGGGACGTAGGCCGTAGCACTTAGGTCAAGAGGGTTACCGTTTTGGGAGAATCCCGATAGTCGGTCGAGTCAGGCCGGGTGAGTCGTGAGCTGCTCATTCGCGGGAAAGGAGTGTTCCTGTCCGACCAAGGGTGGCTCCGAGTGGGCATTTTCTTCTTCCGCAAAATGCCACTTAGCAACCATAGCCGCTGGGGCGTAGGCCGTAGCACTCGGGTCGAGAGGATTGTCGTTTCGGGAGGGACCTTATGGTCGGGCCGGTCACCGGCCCGCGCAGTCTTGTTGGTGGAAACGACCGAAAGGGTATGCCAGTGAGTGGCCCCAGCGCTTGCGCGCGCATCGGGTATTCAGTTTTAAATAGGATAGAAGAGAGCGAGGGACAAGAAAGAGCTTTAGGGATAGAATCGCCTTAACTTTTCTATGTTCCACGCGTTGGAGAGGACGTCGCCATCCGTGTCCTTGAGTCGGAAGGTGCCGGGTCGGAGAACCTCCACGACGGTGAAGGGTCCCTCCCACGGCGGTGAAAGCTTGTGCTGTCTTTCTTTGGGTGAGCTGGCGCGAGACGGATCGCCCACACTGAATGACCGGCCTCGGACCTGACGACTGTGGTAGCGCCGCAGTGCTTGCTGGTACTTGGCTGATCGTAGAGTGGCGATGTCTCGCGCCTCATCGAGCTGGTCGATGGCGTCTTGCTGTGAGACGAGCCCCCGTGCCTCGTTAAAGGCTTGTAGCTTCGGGGCACCGTACTCCAGATCGGTCGGTAGGACAGCTTCGGCACCGAACACCATGAAGAATGGTGTAAACCCGGTCGCCCGGGTCAGCGTGGTCCGCAGGCTCCAGAGAACGGAGGGTAACTCAGCCGCCCATCGCCCCGCAAATTTTTCAGTCGACTGAAGATCCGCGGCTTGAGCCCTTGGAGGACCATGCCGTTTGCGGCTTCGACCGGCCGTTGGTCAGCGGATGGGCCACGACGCTTGTCGAGCGGATATTGAAGTCGTCGCGAACTCGAGGAATTCCTTCCACGTGAACTGCGTCTTGTTGCCGGTGATGATGGAGTTTGGGACTCGAACCGAAAGACAATGTCGTGGAAGAAAGTGGCCGCCTGTACCGATGTGATCCTGGCGACCGGCTTGGCCTCTATCCACTTGGTGAACTTGTCCACCGCGATCAGGAGGTGGGTAAAGCCCCCGGGCGCCTTTTTGAAGGGCCCGATCAGATCGAGTCCCCAAACCGCGAATGGCCATGTGATGGGGATCGTCTGTAGGGTTTGTGCCGGAAGATGCATTTGCTAGGCGAAGAATTGGCACCCCTCGCAGGTGCGAACGATTTGCTCGGCGTCGGACATGGCGGTCGGCCAGTAGAAGCCTTGCCAGAAGGCTTTCCCTACTAGGGACCGAGGTGCGGCGTGGTGGCCACAGACACCACCATGGATATCGAGCAGCAGCCGCCTTCCTTGGTTAGCCAGAACACATTTCTGGAGAACTCCAGAGGGACTCCTTTTGTAGAGGTCTTCCCCGATCAGGACGAAAGATTTCGCCCGACGAGCGAGGCATCGTGCCTCGGTCGAGTCGGTGGGGAGCGATCCATCGGTCAGCCGGCTGACGAAAGGCTGCCTACAGTCGGGATCGGTTATCAGCACGCCGCGGTCAGACCCAGGCGACTTCACATCCGACCGCCCGGCGGCCGGAGTGGTCGCATCGGGCAGGTCGGGCGGTCGCTCGATCGCCGAGTCCAGCTGGACGGAAGGCTGTCGAAGATCGCAAACGAAGATCCCATTGTAGGCGAGATTGGCTAGGTAAGCAGGACGGAGGCGAGATTGGCTAGGTAATCGGCCTCACCATTGTAGCGTCTATAGCTATGGTGGAGCTCGAAACCCTTGAACCTTTCCTCGAGCTTGCGCACTTCCCAACAGTACGCGGCCATACGGGCGTCTCGGGGCTCCGCGACCTTCATGACTTGGTTGACGACCAGTTTGGAGTCTCCGTGAACGTAGAGTCGGCAAGCACCGAGTTCGGTAGTGATCCGGAGACCGTTGACGAGGGCCTCGTACTCGGCGACATTGTTGGTCGCATCGAAGAGCAGACGAACGGCGTACTGGAGCTTGTTCCCGAGCGGGGAAATGAGGACGATTCCTGCACCCGCGCCGTTTTTGGTGTATGACCCATCGAAGTACATTGTCCAGTACTCGGGGTCTTCAAGCGCTGGTGGCGATTGGGCTTCGGTCCACTCGGCGACGAAGTCAGCCAGGGCCTGCGACTTGATCGCCGTTCGAGGAACGTACGATACGTCGAGGCCATTGAGCTCGAGCGCCCATTTGGCTATCCTTCCTAAGGGGTCGCGGTTGTGGATGATTTCGCCAAGCGGTGACGTGGTCACCACTGTGACGGGATGCCGGTCGAAGTAATGGACCAAATTCCTCTTCGTGATGAGCACCGCATAGGCGGTTCGCACTGCGGTACCGAGCTTTGGACTCGGAGAGGACTTCACTGATGAAGTAGACTGGCTGTTGTACATTGAGTACATGGCCTTCCTCCGCTCGCTCTACGACGAGGGCCGCACTGACGACTTGGGTCGTAGCGGCGATGTAGAGAGCGATGGTTCTTCCGTCTTTGGGCGACCCGATTGCGGGTGAGGTCAGGAAAGCCTTTAGTCGGGTGAGGGCTTCCTGAGCCTCCTAGGTTCAGCCGAATCGGTCGGACTTCTTGAGCAGCTTGTAGATCGGCATTCCGCGCTCGCCGAGGCGAGACACGAAACGGCTTAAGGCTGCCAGGCATCCGGTGAGCTTTTGGACCTCTTTCAGGTCGCCGACTGGGCCCATCTTCAAGATCGTCGAGATCTTCTCCCGGTTGGCTTCGATGCCACGCTCGGAGACGATGAAGCTGAGTAGCTTTCCTTTGGGGACCCCGAAAATGCATTTCTCGGGGTTGAGCCTTATCCGGTACCTTCGGAGGTTCGCAAAGGTTTCCTCCAGGTCGGGGATGAGGTCATCGGCCTTCCTAGTTTTGACGATGATGTCGTCGACGTACGCCTCGAGGTTACGGCCAATCTGATCACTGAAGCACGCTTGCATACACCGCTGGTATGTAGCACCCGCGTTTTTAGACCAAATGGCATTGTTACGTAACAGAACGAGCCGAACGGGGTGATGAAGGAGGTCGCGAGCTGGTCAGACTCCTTCACCGCTATCTGGTGGTAGCCCGAGTAGGCATCCAGGAAGGACAGGGATTCGCACCCTGCAGTGGAGTCATCGACTTGGTCGATGCGAGGCAACGGGAACGGGTCCTTGGGACACGCCTTGTTCAGGCTCGTGTAGTCAATACACATCCTCCATTGCCCACTTCTCTTTTTTACAAGGACGGGGTTTGCCAGCCACTCGGGGTGGCGTACTTCTTTGACAAACCCTGCGTCCAAAAGCTTGGCGATCTCTTCCCCTATGACTCTGCGCTTCTCCTCGTCGAAGCGGCGCAGGCGTTGGGCGACCGGCCTTGAGATTGGTCGGATGTTTAAGGAGTGCTCGGCGACCTCCCTTGGGATTCCTGGCATGTCGGATGACCTCCATGCGAAGATGTCTCGATTGGCGCGAAGGAAGTCGACGAGCGCGCTTTCCTATTTAGCGGGGAGCACGGCTCCAACTCGCACGGTTTTGGCCATATCCTCGAGATCGACCGCAACCTCCTTCGTGTCCTTGGCGGACATGAAGGATCCGGTCCCTGACTTGCTGGAGTCGGGGGCGGATTCAGAGGTTTCCCCTCGGAGGTTCGCGAGTTCGGCTGAGGCGATGACCGTCGATGCCAACTCGCAACTGCTTCGCTCGCAGTTGTAGGCGAGCTGAAAAGATGAGGCCACGGTGATTACACCCCGTGGCCCAGGCATCTTTAGCTTGAGGTAGGTGTAGTTGGAGACCGCCATGAACTTGGCGTAGCACGACCTCCCCAGAATGGCGTGGTAGGAGCCGGGAAAATCCACCACCTCGAAGGTGAGGGTTTCGGTGCGAAAGTTGTCCGGTTCTCCGAAAGTCATGGGTAGGTCGACCTGCCCGAGTGGGTGGGCCTGCTGGCCCGGAATGACGCCGTGGAAGGGCACCTTGCTCGGCCGGAGGCTCGAGCGGGGGACCCTCATGGCGTCAAGCGTCTCAACATACAGGATGTTGAGACCGCTGCCTTCGTCCATGAGCACCTTGGTCAGGCGCTTTGTCCCCATGATGGGGTCGACCACCAGCGGATATCTCCCCGACTGCGGAATGTGGTCGGGATGGTCGGTCCGGTCGAAGGTGATCAGAGATTCCGACCAGCGAAGGTATTGAGGAACGGCGGGCGTCATCGTGTGGACCTCGCGGAAGGCGAGCTTGAGCCGCCGCTTATCGGCGTAGCATGCTGGCCCGCCAAAGATCATCAGGCAGCCATCGGGTTCTGGGAACTCGGCGTCAGGCCTCTCTTCCCCGGCCCGTGGGACCGGATCTGGCTTCTTTCCCTTGCCCCGCGGTGTTGCGGGAGCGCCGGAGAGGAAGCGCTTCAGGACTTGGCAGTCCCGGTACTTGTGCTTGACAGGGAACCCGTGGTGCGGACACGGGCTCTCCATCAGCTTTTCGAAGTGGTCGGGCGCGACCGTCGGTCGCGCTTGCTGCTTGGCGGGGTAGTTGGCAGCCGCGACCAGGCGGCCTCCTTGGCCTTGCTTCCCTTGCCGCTTCCGCTTGTCGGAGCGGTTGGGAGGGGATCCGGCTCGAGCGCCGGGCTCTTGCTTGGCCTTCCCCTTTCGAAGATGTCCCCCACAGCCTCTTCGCCAGAGGCGTGGTTGGTGGCGATGTCCAAGAGCTCCTTGGTGGTTCTGGGTTTGACGCAGCCCTGTTTGTGCACCAAGGCCTTGCAGGAGGTGCCGTAGATGAACGCCCTGACGACATTGGCGTCGGAGATGTCGGAGAGCTCGTTGCATTATCGGGAGAAGAGCCGGATGTAGTCCCGGAGAGTCTCTCCCGGTTGCTACTTGCAGCTCTTCAGGTCCCAGGAGTTTCCGGGGCGCTTGTAAGTGCCCTGGAAGTTGCCGACGGAGAGGCTCTTCAAGTCGACCCAGTTCCTGATGGTTTTTGGCGGAAAGTACTTGATCCAGGCTCGAGCCGAGTCTGCTAGGTAGATGGGGAGGTATTGGATGATGAAGAGGTCATCCGCAGCTCCTCCCGCCTGGCATGCGAGCCGGTAATCTTCCAGCCAGACACCGAGGTTCGTTGCCCTAGTGTATTTGGCTATGGTTGTCGGCGCCCTGAACATAGTAGGGAAATCCGCGTGGCGGATCCCCTGACAGAAGGCCCGTGGTCCCGGACCATTGGGGCTCAGGCTGCGATCGTCGCAGCGACCGCTGTCTACGACCCGTGACCGGGCCGCTTCGTCCGCCGCTTTTTTCCGCGCTTCAATGGTAGCGCGGACGTCATAATCATTGCCGAGGCACTGGCGCACCGGGGTGTGTGAGGCCTGGGGCCGTTGGCGCTGTGCTGCCGTCTTCGCTGGACCCAGCCGGTTCCGAGCGGCGGTGTGGCTCGGTTGGTTGGAGGAGGCGCCCGAGTGGTGGGAGCCGGAGCCCTGCATGTGCTGCACGGCAGCTCGTTCGACCAGCCTCTGGAGGTTCTGGTACGTCGCCTTGGCCTCCGGGTCGTCCGGCTCGGGAATGCCACGGAGCAGCATTGCGGCCACGGCCACGTTTTGGCTCGCGTGGGGGAAGAACGGAGGGCCATCGGATTCCTCCGCCAGCTTGCGATGTACCTGACGCGCGCGTCCGCGCGCAGCGCCAGGCGCGAGTGGAGGCTCGGGCTGACTTTGCTCCAGGTCGGCCTGGAGTTTGTCGAGCTCGGCCTTTCGGGCCTCCAGCTCCTCGCTCAGCGCGCTCGCGCTGGTATTCCTCTTCCTACGCTCTGGTACGCTGGATGAGGACTCCCGTAGTCGTGGGGGTTGCAGTCGGATCGACCATACCCGCCATGTTGCACTCGCGAGAGTGTGGCCGGCTGGCAACGTGCTCCACGTCGGAGCTGGAGTCGTGGCTGGAGGAGTCCTCGAGCAGGTCGTAGACAGAGGCCGGCATATAGCCGGCCATCACCACGAGGTGCGAGCCCACGGGGGGTGACATTGCCACCTGCCCGGGCTCAAGGGCGTCGTTGCCAGAGACGGGGCAGGGCTTGGTAGGCTTCGGCTTTGAGGTTCGCACGGGAGCCTCGAGCCGGAGGTTGCCAAGATCGCCGGAGACGGAGCCCAGGTTCCCAGTGGGTGCCTGGTCTCCAAGCGGCGGGGACGAGCATGAGCTCTCCGCCGGGTGGCGACAATCGAGGAGCCGGCGATCCAGCTCCTTGACGCGAAGACGCCGTCGCGGGTGAAGGAAGCCATCAAGGAAGCGAATGGGAATCTGGAGATGATGATGACGACGCGCAAAGCCACCTACCTGGCGCGCCAACTGTCGGCGTTTCGAGCACCGGCGAGTGAATTTGTAAGTCTAAGGGGCCGCGCGTTCCCTCTCCTTGAATGGTTAGACTCAGGAGTCCAAGATATATACTGGTTCAGGCCGAATGTCCCTACTCCAGTTCATGTGGTGGTGATGTATTGCTTTAGGTGCAGATGGCTGCACGGTTTTTACAAGCGGGGGCTTGAAAGCTTAAGAACGTATGAGTTAGTGCTGCCTCTTCGTCCGGGTCCAGAGAAGGGCGCCCCCCTTATATAGCCGAAGGGGGGCAGGTTACATGGAAAACTGGCGAGAAGAGATGAGGTGATCTATACTGTGTTGGGAGCTCCGGTCCTCTGTCTTGGCGATTCAGCGGCTGCCTTGCCCCATACCGGGTTGATGAACTTGCTGAGCAGAGCAGTTTGCCATTTCCTTGGGAAATAGCGCACCTGCCCTCTACAAGTCTGACAGGCACTGGCGTTTGCTTCGGGAGGGAGCGCGTCTTCGCATCGCGCGTGTCTGGTCGATGAGACCAGGGCTTGACTTTGGCGATCTCCTCGCTACCTCGGAAAGGAGCCACCTGCCCCTGCACAGTCACTCTGAGCCGTTGTGTCCGTGGGGTACGTGGCTAATGGCTGGCGGAGGCCCGACACGTGGCCCGCGGTGGAGATCGCTTCAGCTTGGTCGGAGCTCGTGGGGAACCTGACCCGTGGCGGAGGTCGGCCGCCCCATCGGGTCGGAGGTGAGCTTGGAGAAGCTCGTTAGGTCGGGGGCTAGACCGAGGCAACCCATTGAGTCGGGGACAAGCGTCCCCTGTGGCCCCACGGGGCCTTTGGTCGGAGTCGGTCTTGGGCCAGCCCGTTCGCTACCCCGGGCCGTTGGGGTACCCTTGGTATGAGTATTCGTCACTAGCCTTTTAATGCGTGCGCAAAGCGACCTTGGCAGGGAGATCATGGAGGAGGCGGACGTACTACTGGTACGAGTAGGCCAGATGGACAGGCTCGAGGTCACGATAGACTTCTTGCGAGGGGTGTTGCAGCGTGTACGCCAGAGGGCCGCTCGCATCGTCCAGCTTACGTCCTGCAGGAGGCCTAGAGACGATGATGTCCTACAGGTTCACGGACGTGCCTTATTGATGTTTGGGGTCCTGCTCTTGCATCTTCAGGTGGTTTTAAATTTATATTAGTTTTGTTGATGATTTCAGTCGATACACATGGATATATCTCCTTAAACATAAATCTGATGTAGAGCAAGTGTTCTATGCCTTCCAAAATCATGTTGAGCGCCTCTTCAACACCAAAATTCGTGCTGTTCAGTCTGATTTGGGTGGCGAATACCATAGACTTCATCGTTATTTTCAGCGCACTGGCATCTCTCATCGCACTTCATGTCCTCACACATCCCAGCAAAATGGAATTGCCGAGCGTAAACACCGACATTTGGTTGAGACTGGCCTTGCCTTACTAGCACACTCCTCTCTTCCAGGTCGCTACTGGGATGAAGCTTTTCTCACGGCATGTTATCTTATTAACCGTATGCCTAGCAAGATTCTTCAAAACATGACACCTATGACTCGCGTCTTGAATATTTCACCTGATTACTCCTTCCTTCGCATTTTTGGATGCGCATGTTGGCCCAGTTTTTGAAACTATAACTCTAGAAAATTAGAGTTTCGGTCCAAAATTTGTACTTTTCTAGGATACAGTCCTTATCATAAAGGTTACAAATGTTTGGATCAGTCCACGGGACGAATTTACATTTCCCGTGATGTAATCTTTGATGAAAGAGTTTTTCCTTTTGCTTCTGGAGCCTCTTCAGATTTATCAACTCTCACTGCTCCAGTCTCCTTTCCAGTGTCCGAGCCAGTTGTACAGAATGCTCATGTGCGCAATTACAATTTATCGTTGCTACCCACTTACTCTTTTGATGCAGCTGCAGCTTCGATCAACATTCGCCCGGGGATGCATGGAGTGCATGGTGAGCCGCATCGTGAGCCTCCCATCACCGGCGATCTACCTGGGCCGATTTTAGCTCATCAAGCGCCTGAAACGGATTAGGCTTCCATTGACTCAGCCTCGATGACAGGTCCCGAGTCCGGCACGACTGCCTCTTCGACACCTATGTCGCCATCTCGGTTTAGAAACTGCTCCGCCTTCTGTTCACGAGCAGGTACATCCGATGGTCACTCATCTGTGCAACAATGTTGTGCGACCTCAGTGACTCACTAATGGTACTGTCTGCTATGATCCTTCGCGTCGGGCTTTCTTTGCAGAACCTACATCTCATCGTATTGCTCTCGCAAATCCGACATGGCGAGAGGCTATGGAGGCAGAATTTCGTGCCTTGCAACAGAACCAGACCTGGAGTCTTGTGCCTCGACCTCCTAGCACTAATATTGTTAGCTGCAAATGGGTTTTTAAAACCAAGCACAAGGCAGATGGCTCTCTAGATAAACACAAAGCCAGGCTGGTTGCTCGAGGGTTCACACAGTGCTATGGTATTGATTACTCACACACTTTCAATCTAGTTATCGAACCAACAACAGTTCGCCTTGTTTTATCTTTGGCAATGGCTCATAGATGGCACCTGCGTCAAGTGGATATCAGTAATGCATTCTTGCATGGTCTTCTCAATGAAGATGTTTACATGCATCAGCCACCTGGTTTTGAGGATCATCACCGTCTGCATCTTGTGTGTAAACTCAACAAAGCCATATATGGTCTTAAGCAGTCTCCAAGAACTTGGCATTCTCGGTTGAGTGATAGGCTTCATCAGCTGGGTTTCGTTTCCTCCAAGGCAGACACAACTCTTTTCATGCTTCATTACGATGATGTCACCATTTATATGCTGGTTTATGTTGATGATATTGTCATTGTTGGTTCCTCCTCCAGTGCAGTTGATGCTCTCATTCGCCGACTTTTAGCTGATTTCCCTGTAAAGGATCTCGGTCGCTTGCACTACTTTCTTGGTCTTGAGGCTGCTTACAATTCAGGGGGAATGACACTCACTCAGCATAAGTATGCCATTGATTTGCTTCATCGTGCATGTATGGAGAATTGTAAGTCTGTCCCTACGCCTATGGTAGTCACTGAAAAGTTATCTAGTGGACTTGGCCAAGCACTCAGTGATGATGATGCTTTCAAGTATCGAAGCATTGTTGGAGGCCTGCAATATCTCACTTTGACACGACCAGATATCTCTTTCGCGGTCAACAAGGTCTGCCAATTCTTGTCCAAGCCTACTGATGTGCACTGGGAGGTAGTAAGCGAATATTGCGATATATCAAGGGAACCCTTACTATTGGACTAAATTTCCGGAAGTCATCCTCTTTGCTTCTTAGTTTGTTTACCGATGCTGACTGGGCTGGTTGTTCTGATGATCGTCGGTCGACTAGCGGATTCGCGGTGTTCTTAGGGCCGAACCTTATCTCTTGGAGTGCTCGGAAACAACCTACGGTATCTCGATCAAGCACCGAAGCAGAATATAAGGCTCTCACAAATGGTACAGCTGAAGTCACATGGATCCAGTCATTATTGCAAGAATTGAGATTTTTACAGTCACGACCTCCTGTTCTATGGTGTGATAACTTAGGTGCAACTTATCTCACAGTCAATCCGGTGTTTCATGCTCGTACAAAACACATTCAGGTCGATTTCCACTTTGTGAGAGAAAAGGTTGCACTTGGAGCCCTTGAAGTTTGTTATGTCTCTTCTGCTGATCAAGTGACTGATGCATTCACCAAACCGGTTACAAAACAAATGCTTGATCGCTCCAAACGCAATCTCAACCTAGTGGCTACCGGTTGAGATTGAGGGGAATGTTAAACATCCTTGACAGCGGCGACATGTTTAGAGATGCTATAACATATTCTCTGTGTATGTACAGAAAGTCCTTGATTGTAGCAATTCTGTTGTAATCAGGAATTATTCCTGACCATGTATTCCTCTTGTCAATTATATAAATAGGAAGCAACCCGATGGGTTCTTGTGTGGCAAAATCATTCTTTTTATGTCCCTTTCCAGTTGCTGCTGCGTTATTGATTTGGACGCTCCGAACCTGTAACTTCATTAACGTTAATGCAGTTATCTAAGACGACTTATCTGCAATACAGCAGTAAGTCTAAAATCTACGAAGCTATTTGTTTAGGTTTAGTTTTTTTATAGCTTACAGTCAGTTTTTGGTTTAATCAACTTATAAGTATCTATCTTTAAGCCAAGTAAAGGTGTTTGGTAAATTAGATTTTTTTTTGCTTTTGAGCTATGGATTATTGTTGAATTATCTGAAATACCTATGATTTTAACGACGATTTGGTTCAATCATCAACTAGAAAAGTACGGAAAAAAACTTACCAAATTACATGAAGAATTTTGCTACAGTTTAGTGAATCTGGCCTAGAAAATTTTGGAACAGAAAAACTCTAGCTAGAATCAAATATTCTGTAACACAAGGACAAAATCGAAAAATAAAAGAAGTAAAAATATTCACATGCACGCTTATAGCCGATAAAGACACCGGATCCGGCCGTACCATGTCAAACAATGCCAGATATAGCCATCTCCTACCACGCCATCGTCAAATCCAGCAACCTCCCATCTCACACACGTCAGATTCGGCTGTCTCCCGCCGCAAGCCGGCGACGACATGGTCCTTCTTTGCTTGGATGCGGCCTGGCCTCCCCGGCTCGGTGAAAGAGGATTGTAGTGCCAGTGGAGGACATCGGCATCAAGGGAACAAGGATGGAGGTCGGGGCGGCCTGGAGGAGGTCGTTGGCGGAGGTCGTGGGTGGGTGGGTGGATGGGCAGAGACCATGGTGGCTAGCGTCGTGCGTGGGAGGATGGGATACATCATTGTCCACGGTGAGGACGGGGTCACTGGCGGTGGAGGAGGGAGGAGGGCGAACAGATCCACCATCAAATTTGAAAGAAGGGCAAGCATACCCACCGCCTGCGGATGCTGTCGTCAGCGGAGAAGGGAGGGGGGACAGCGGATGACGTCACATAGGGGGAGTGCGGGTTAGGAGAAGGAGAAATGAGAAGAGGGGGAGGGACTTTGGAGTTTATATATGATGACATTAAGTGTGTAATTTTGGGAAATTTCAGTGACAAAGATTTATTTTTATCCTACAAAAGCCAAAAAAGCATCCCTAGACAAGCTTTTAGATTATAGTTACGGCAGGCTTTAGTCTTTTTCAAAGGATGAGCTGAAAGATCACCCTTCTATTTCGACTTTGATTTTGTTTTTTTTACTTCTAAGCCCTAGAAAAAAAAATCAAACAAACAGGGCTGTACATAGTCACAGACGGACTTGATCAACACCGGGGACCGGCAATAGTTAAGCGTGTCATTTTCTGACGCGGCGCGGCTCGATTCGCTGTGGTAGTACTGCTAGTGATTTTGTAATGTGTACTACGATTTTGCCGTTTCGGAGCTGGTCCTTGACCGGATGCAGTCCAACGATTGAGAGTGAAAAGTCGGAGCCAGTCCAGATTATCGTATCATATCTCCCTCCCTTTCCAGATTCGTCGCTTGTCACACAGATATACAGGGTTGAACGGTATCTTGTTCCACTGCTTCAAAGTTCAAACTCTTCAATTAATCTCTTCTGTAGATGTCCCAACAAAAAGAAACTAAAACCTTTTTCTTTGTGAAGCTGGTACATGATGTGCCCAACACAATAATATAAGGAGGAGCACCAGCGAGCAGGAGAGGAGGAATCTGTGAGGTTTGAATTTGTTTGGAGCTGCTTAGTTAATGTCCTATTATTTGCATGTGGATCATTCAGGAGCATCAGATAGCCAAACTACTCAACCGGGGCAGCTTTTATGTTTGCCAGGCCTTTTGTGTACTAAAAATTATCATATCATGTATTTCAAAAAAAAATCATATCATAGAACACTAAGAGATGTGCTGCAAATTAACTATGTTTATAGAATAGCTGAATAAGCATACATGTTTGAGCAGTGCTTCAGTGTTTTCTCTCCCAATACAAGTTGCACAAATCTTAAAGTAAACGAAGGGGTAAGTAATCACCATCTATCTTTCATTCATGCTTCAGTATTTGTGCAACTGTCAAAAAGAAAAGCATAAAAGTACCTCTCTACATGTTTCCTTTTTTCGAATATGAGGGAGCCCACCTCACTTTTATTGGTGGAACCAACAATTTTAGCTTAAACTACATATTAGACCACGGCACCACCGCCCAATACTCCCTCTATTATACTCCATAGACTTCCTGGAAGGAGAGCACCCCCACGTGGCACTTTGAGCCGGCTCGGCTCGCGGCTCGAGCCAAGCTGAAAAAATATTTACTCTTAGGTCTTTTTTGAGAAAAAATACGATTAGATCTTTTTCCCAAAAAGAATATATATTACGCTTAGGTCCTTTATACTTTTTATATATTCGCGTGTTTTCTCGATTTGCTCGTGTAGGGAGCGACAGTCGCATGTTTTCTCGATTTGCTTGCATGAGGAGCGACGGTCGCAGCGTGGCACGCCGCGCTCGATTTTCTAGTTACATTTACATATCATTTTCTTTAGATCATCTACCATCAAGCGTACTTGACAACAGTTACATGTTTTTTTTAAAGAAACATGAATAGGAGTACATGTTTTTTTTTAACTTGAATAGGAGTACATGTTAATTTGGCGAAAAAAAATTGTAAACATATGCTCGCCATACATGACCTGGCCCCTTCGGGATAACTTCTGTTCAGCTTCTGCTTAAAAAAAATTGAATTATTTGCCGAACGGGAGGAGTTTAGACAACTCCTCCCACCATCAGAATTTGTCCTCTATATAGAATTAGAATCTGGGTGCTAGCTGATTCTCACCGGCCTGGTCCTCCACCTCCACGCGCAGCCTGCCTAGCCCGATTCTTCCACAATCAGAAGTAATTTCTCTCATAATCCAGAATCTGTACAATCAGAAGCTGTCTCGAAGGGAGCTCTATAATAAAGGAGGCTTTCTTGTCAACAAAGAAACCCTTTCAACAAAAGAGAGAGAAACCTGGAAAGAAAGGAATTAACGGATCAGCTGCATCAAACAGAACGATTCAAGTGCCATGTCCAAAGTGTTCTTTTCAAGGCGATCTTTGACATGATTTTTCACCTTGTCAATTGCAGCATGGATTTGGTCCTGCTTAATCCATCAACGCAAGCGTTCAATGAGATTTGAGAAGAGGCATGTGCCATACGCAATTGCGACATTTGACACGCACGCACGCACTGTATTTGCATGGCCCGCACTCAGAAAGTACTAGTAACTAGTACTGTATTTTCTTTTTGGAGAATACGTAACTAGTAGTATATTTAGATTGATTGGAAGCAGCTGAGGTCGGGATTAGGACGAAGCCCTGTTCTGTCCGTCAAATTTAATAACTCAACGACACAGGGCACTCTGTCTATTCAGTCTCTGATACGTTTACTGCAACACCCGACGTCTAGTCTTTACTAACGCTTAGGTCTATCACCCTTCGTGGAGAATGGTTAATGACTGAAAACCATTACACGTCACACTACCGGAAACCACTGGTATTTAGTAGTGTGTATTACATTTATTTTGCTTAGCTATTGATTTCACATGACTAAGGTCATGTATATTTCTGTCACTGGACCGTTACATTTGACAGACAGGGGGGTAAAACGGCATATACGTATATCCCTTGGATACGCAGCTGAAATTCTCCAAGGTTGAGTGAGTTTTACAGAAGCGGCCGGGCATATACTCTCGAGGTCAAACAAAGTAATCCTAGTACGGTAGTACCTCCAAACAGCATGCCTAGATACTCATACTCCAGGTGATAACGAGGCAAGCAATCCTGCACTTGCTACGTGGCCATCATCGGAGATTTTTGTACTGCAACCCTTCTACAGTCTCATCAAAACATGAGCATGGTACGTCTCCGACAACACACGTAGAAATTTCACTTAAAATTGTTCAGTTCTCGCAGCAATCCGGACAATTCACACGTTCTAAAGGGGTCTAATATATCCTCACTCTTTTTGAAGCGAGAGAGAGACACTGCAGATGGCAAAAAAGAAAAGGAAAAATAGAAAAGGAGAGGAGGAGGAGTATACTCCTATAAGAGATCAAACTTTTCTGCGTGTGTGATGCAGGGACGACGACTTATCTAAGCCAAGCTATACCATGGTCCGGGCAAGACATGGATTCCTCTGGGCTCCGGAGCTTAATGTGATGGACGCAGTGGTTGCCATCATGTGCTCATCCTCCACTTGCTACAAATAAATCACACGTCTTTGGCCTACTAGTTTACCCATCTCTCAGGGCAATCCCGACCAATCCATTCCAATCCAAAATACATCGATCGATCGACCTATATGTGATGGCAATTGAGACGGCAATGTTTTGCGAACAGTATAGCCAGGCCATGCATGTCGGCATCTGAGACTATATATCCAAGTGTTGCAACTTGTAGCAAGCATCTAATGTTCATAGCGAAGATCAAAGGCCTGATATTTTCGGTAAGGTTTGCCCGGAAAGGGTTTGGTTATTTCTCTGGATAGGAAGAGCTTACTCGCTAATGGCATGCATCCTTCAATGTGTGCCATTGGAGACTTGGGCGTGTTCATGTCACCAAATATATATATGGCAGTGGCCATTAGCCTCCTCTCCTTCTCCATCACCTTGTTGAATTGTTGTGTGTGCTGGCTCCAATAGCAGAGAAAATGAGAAATGGGGATCTACTCGGTCATGATTTAGTTTGGGACTTTTCAGTATTTCGTCATGGTGATCTCTACTTAATCTGAGTGATCCTTTTCAGCTGAACGTCGACGTTCACTCAATGGCTCAAAACTACTACTTTTTTCTGGCGACCAGTTGTTTCGTCGAACAGGCTTCCACTTAGTGTTGCACTTGCGCCTGAATGAAATTTTAAGACAAGGCAGAATGCATGATGCACTCCAAATAATAAGTGAACATATAAGCTATTAACATTAAAAACTTATCACTTCTTATATTGCAAGAACAATACATACCATGTTGCAAAAGAGCTCGCAGAAAGAAAGTGAACGAACATATAAACTAGTAACATTAAAACAGGAGTTCAGATAGACATGACACAGGCTCTTTTCTGCTATTTCAGCCTACCAAGTAATTCCATGGCATCTATGCATTTCTTTTCCCTGTTCTTTTCCATCCCTTTGTTCTCATCAAATCCACTCCGAGTCCAGCACGCTCGACAAAAAATCCATGGCCGCACACAGACGCAAGCAATGCAAGAGGATAAGCTCGACATCGATTGCCAAGCACAGCCATATATGGCACATAAATGATACTAAATCGCTTCCACTTGCAGGTATTATACATTCGAAAACGAATGCGGCTACCCTTGGCCCTTGGGAGTTGGGATGGTGTTCGTCTATGCAACTTCGTAGCAGCATGTTTTCTGCTTTGCTCGTACAACCAAAAAAATCTCCGATGAATGGCGCGGTTGATTCGAGCGTAGCTGACCCAGCTTCACATGCGCATATGGTTCCTGATTTCGTAGAGACCGCTGATGAGCAGGTTCAACGTATATGCGAGTATGCGACTGATCAGGCTTAAACAGAGGCGGATATGAGAAAGGAGATCATCGGGATCACAGGAGTCAGTACGCACTCGTAAAACTAACTTGTAAAAGGATCATATGCTTATATATTAAAAAAATAATATGTTGTGATAAATACGGTATTAGCAAAATTTTAATTTCTTTAATTCCAAGCAAGATTAGTAACCAGAGAATAACAGTCATAACAAAAGCATAGATACTGAAGCATGATATTATCTGATATCATAACGTAAGAAAAGCTTACAATCAAGTATCTAAGCATGTGTATGACAATGAACAATGACTATCAACTAGCTACTATTGCTCAAGTTGATTAAGATTGCTCTTAGATGCCGGGCTGACTTAATTAAAAGACCTCCTCGTCACTAGGTATATGATCATAGACTAGTTTGTGACAATCTTACCAAATCAGATTTCAAGCTTGTCTAATTATTTAAATCAGAGTTAAGAAGATGTTACTACCAGATCAGAAAAATGAACAACAGTGTACTTATCATGAATATATAGCAATCTCAATGTAAAAAAAACAGAAAGTATATGCTAAAAACAGTACTAAACAAGGCATATATGTATATTGAACATGATAGAGCATCGACTAGAAATGAAATAACTATCTAGAAAAGTATCTCAATTTCAGTAAACCGACTATATTGTCACAAATTATCTCACTATAGCCTAATCCTCATAGAGCAATAGCCACCCCAACATGCAAGGTCCCCAAGACAATCAAGTGTTTAGCCCCTTTGCATAAAGTACAGAACAAAATGACAGAAGGTTGAGTATACTCACAAAGCACTGACAGATTATTAGTGTAAATCGGCTAGGCTCGTCAAAGATGATGTCTCATAAAACAATATCGCCGTTGTACTGTGACAAACTCACCGATGAATGCTTCGGAGATACAAAGCCGAAAATCACCAAGTGAGGCAATTCACCAGGTGATCCTGAGATGCAACCAAAGCTGCTCAAAAGTCATAGAACCAACTCCTTGGCCGAGGGAGATGACCACGTCGAACAAGAATAGGCAGGTCTCGAAGGACCTGCTCCACAAAGGCATGACACAGCCGAGAGCTTATCCACCATATAGCGCTAAGCCAATCGGTCAAGCGAGAAAGGTTGGCGCAAATACTCGGCAATAAGAAGCCACAAGCACACCTCGCCATCCTAAGAACGCCTTAATTCACCGGCCAACTCAACCACTTCAATCGACTCGGGCTGCACAGAAAAGTGGCCTCCACGAGATGAATGAGAATGGATTGAGACGCAAGAACACAAGGAGATGTCGAGTAGCCAAAGATCTTGCTGGAGAACACTGTTAGATTATTATGGGATGGCCCATAATTAATTTAATAGAAATTCCAAAAGGCCCATTAGAATACTAGGAGTCATGAAATTGGTTTAGTACCATATGGGTAATTGAGAGAAGGTTTGACCAACTTAAATAGTTGAGTTGTGTGTCTCTCAATTAGCAAGGTGGAAAAGGGTAAAGGCATGTGCACACACCACGCTGCCGCCGAGCCGAGCCGAGGCGTGTCGCGTGTCGCGTGTCGCGCGTCGCGAGTCTTGAGTCGGTCGAGTCGAGTCGAGTCGAGTCGAGTCGAGTCGAGTCGAGTCGAGTCGAGTCGACGTGGCGTGACGTGCGTCGCGCAGCGCGAGCGATCCGGACGTGATGTCTTTGGCGGGGCGGTTTGTTTTGCCGTTTGATAGTCAATATGACCAATAACGCGATGATTAATGTGACCAGATGCGCCGCCGCCACCGTACAATGCGGACGTGGTTGATGGCTGGCATAATGGTCGTCGGTTACTGGTAACGGCTACCTGAGTTGATGGCTGGTAATGGCCGGCTCCTGCCCGTTGCATGTCGCGAGGCTATATAAGGAGAGCCACGGCTGTGCTTTTCTTCACTGCGAAACGCAGACTCCATTCATCCTTTGTTCTCACTGTCCTTTGCATTCCCGCCTCTGTTTTGCGCGCACAAGTAGCAGAGGAGCGAGCCTCGGAACCTCGCCCTTCTTGAGATCTTGCTCGAGATAGAAGGCCGATAAGGTTTTGGGGAGCGATCACGCGATTGCTCAAAAGGTGTTCTGAAGCGCATACGCAACGCGCGTCGCCCGCATCAACCTCTTCATCGCGACAACCTGTGATCGTCTACTTCGACCGTCATGGCGAACGAGAATGTTCAGCCTGCGCCTGTGCCAACAGTGGCACCGGCTCAAGGGTATATTAACTTATACCGTGTTTTATTCATGCTGATTTCTTGTTCATTAGTCTTTGCGTATGAGATAGATAATTTGTTATCTAGTACCTTTGGCTTTGAACAAAAATGCATCTTTGTTTAATCATGATTTACGTAATTACGTGGATTAAAATATTGAGAAAATTCCTAATATTTCCAACAATCCAAAACCTTATTCTAGGAATTTTACAACTCTCGTTTATTTGCCGCTTAAGCCAACTATATTTGTGGCGCAAATTACAAGCGTTGCGCGCCAAGATGATTTTGTGGTTGATGCCATGAGCGTGTATCACGTTGCGCAAGGCAAACCACGGCTGAGTGGGCTCTCTCTGAGCGGAGAGTGCCTTCACTTCGCGGATAACTTGTTCAGAGGCGCCGTGATTAGTGTTCTTGGAGAAAATCTTGTTGATGTGTACATGATTTTGCCAAGTGGTAAAGAAATGTGGGATGCACTTGAGGCAAAATCCGAGTCTCGACGCAGCGATGAACTCTATGTCATGGAGCAGTTTCATGACTACAAGATGGTTGATGACCACTCTGTAGTAGAACAGCTCATGAGGTTCAAGCTTTGCGAAAGAACTTGAGAATTTTACATGTGCATTACCCGACAAGTTTGTGGCGGGATGCATCATAGCTAAGCCGCCACCTTCTTGGAGGATTTTGCCACTACTCTAAAACACAAGAGACAAGAGTTCAGCGTTCTTTGGTCTCATTGGGTCTCTAAATGTTGAGGAGAAAGCGAGGGCAAAAGATATACGTGGGAAAGAAAGTTCTAGTGCCAATGTGGTACAAAAGAAAATCTTTCAATTCAACAAGAAGAATAAAAATAAGTCCGAAAAGCACGAGAACAAGAACAAGGCCGCTCAAACTACTAGCTTCAAGAAGAAGAAGAATAAAGGAAAGGAAACCGCTTTATGCAGTAATGGTGCGATCATTGGGCAAAGGATTGCCACGATCGCAAAGACAATAAGCGAAAAAAGTCCGCTAGCGTTGTTATTGGCAATCTCGAGGAGGAACATCCGGGTATGTTTCAATACCTACCGTTCTATCGGTATGTCGTTCACGATTGGTGGATTGACACGGGGCCAATATACATGTTTGTCTTGTGAGATCCTTATTCTCTTCTTACCGGTCGCGAGGGCTACCTCCGTGTTGATGGGAATGGGTCGCGAGCATTTGTGCGTAGAGTCGGCACGATTGACTTGAAGTTTACTTCAGAAAAGTCGTGCGATCGAGCGTGCATCACGTGCCCGCGATAAATAAAAACCTTGTCGTGGGTCTCTATTGTGTAGAGATGGTTTTAAGCTAGTTTTGAATCCAATAAATGTGTTGTTTCTAAAATTAGAACCTTTATTGGAAAAGGCTACGAGCGGAGGCTTGTTCCGCTTGTCTTTGACGGACATGAATAAAATTGTGAATCATGTTTGTAATCATGAGGCGATGTTTGGCATTCACGACTTTGTCATATTAATCTTGGTTGCATGATGCGGTTAGCGATATGAATTTAATCCCAAAATTCACCCAAGTCAAAGGTTCTAAGTGTCAAGTATGTGTGCAATCTAAGCAACCTCGCAAGCCTCACAAAGCGTGAGAGGCGAGAAATTTGGCACCGTTAGAACTAGTTCATACCGATTTATGCGAGATGAACGGGGAGTTGACAAAGGGTGGTAAGAGGTATTTCATGACTTTGATTGATGATTCTACTAGATATTGCTATGTGTATTTATTAAAGTCGAAAGATGAGGCTTTTCACTATTTTAAGATCTATAAAGCTGAAGCTGAGAACCAACTTGAGAAAAAAATCAAACAGGTTAGGTCAGATCGTGGTGGAGAATACTTTTCTAATGAGTTTAATTTATTCTGTGAGGAACATGGAATAATCCATGAGAGGACGCCTCCCTATTCGCCCCAATCAAATGGGGTTGCCGAAAGAAAGAACCGTACTCTAATCGAGATGGTTAACGCCATGTTAGAAACAGTGGGACTTTCTAAGGAATGGTGGGGTGAGGCTATATTGATCGCTTGTCATGTCCTAAACAGGTTCCTACAAAGAATAAAGAAATCACACCATTCGAGGAATGGGAGAGGAAAAGATTAAATTTCTCTTATTTACGTGCTTGGGGTTTTTTGCCTAAAGTGAATGTGCCTATCCCAAAGAAGCGTAAACTTGGACCAAAAACCGTTGATTGTGTCTTCATTGGTTATGCTTTTCACAACGTAGGATATAGATTCTTAATAGTGAAATCTGGAGTACTGATATGAATGAAGGTACAATTTTTGAGTCCAATGATGCCACATTCTTTGAGGACTTATTTCCTATGAAAGAGACACTTAGCTCATCGGCCAAGAATCTATCTTCTCTCTAAACCTTCCATTCCTATACAAATTGAGCCCATTTTTGAGGAAAATCCAATAGATGAGGGCAATGAAGTAACTCGTAAGAGTAAGAGACTAAGGACTACAAAGTCTTTTGGTGATGACTTCATTGTATATCTAGTGGATGATACTCCAAGAACCATTGAGGAGGCTTATTCATCGCAGACGACTATTGGAAGGAAGCGGTCAGTGAGATGAATTCCATCTTGAGCAATGGAACTTGGGAAGTTGTTGAGCGTCCATATGGGTGTAAACTCAGTAGGATGTAAGTGGGTGTTCAAGAAAAAGCTAATGCCCGATGGTACGATTGAAAAGTATAAGGCAAGGCTTGTGGCCAAGGGTTATACCGAGAAAGAAGGCGAGGACTTCTTTGATACTTACTCACTGTTGCGGATTGACTACTATTAGAGTACTCACTGTCTTTGGCTGCCTCCTACAGTCGATCATTCATCGGATGGATGTAAAGACGGCTTTCCTTAATGGAGAGTTGGAAGAGGAAATCTATATGGATCGGCTGATGGATTTGTAGTAAAGGGTCATGAAGGAAAAGTGTGTAGGTTGTTGAAGTCTTTGTATGGCCTTAAGCAAGCACCTCTGCGATGTACGAGAAGTTCGACAGAACTTTAACATCTGCCGCTTTGTTGTGAATGAAGTCGACAAATGTGTGTATTACCGCTATGGTGGGGGTGAAGGAGTGATTATGTGTCCGTATGTTGATGACATCTCGATCTTTGGGACGAACCTTAATGTGATTAAGGAAGTCAAGGACTTCTTGTCCAAAACTTTGAAATGAAAGATTTGGGAGTAGCGGATGTCATCTTAAACATTAAATTGTTAAGAGAAGGTGACGGTGGGATTACTCTTGAGCGGTCCCATTATGTGGAAAAGGTGTTGAGTCGCTTTGGCTATAGCGATTACAAACTGCTCCAACGCCGTATGATCCAAGTGTGCTATTACGAAAGAACCAACGAATAGCAAAGGATCAATTGAGATATTCCCAAATCATTGGTTCATTGATGTATTTAGCTAGTGCAACAAGGCCTGATATCTCGTTTGCTGTGAGCAAACTAAGCCGGTTTGTTTCAAACCCGGGAGATAATCATTGGCATGCTCTTGAGAGAGTAATGCGCTATCTAAAGGGACATCAAGTTATGGAATTCACTACACCGGGTACCCTAGGGTACTTGAGGGTTATAGTGATTCAAACTGGATATCTGATGCTGATGAAATAAAAGCCACAAGTGGATATGTGTTCACATTGGGTGGTGGAGCTGTTTCTTGGAAGTCTTGCAAGCAGACCATCTTAACGAGGTCTACAATGGAAGCAGAACTCACAGCATTAGATACCGCCTCTGTGGAAGCCGACTGGATGCGTGAACTTGTGAAGGACTTACCGGTGGTTGAGAAACCGGTGCCTGCTATTCTTTTGAACTGTGACAATCAGACGGTGATTGTCAAGGTGAAACGATTCTAAGGATAACATGAAGTCATCAAGGCACGTTAAGAGGCGGTTGAAGTCTGTCAGAAAATGAGAAACTCGGAGTTATAGCGTTGGACTATGTCCGGACGGCTAAAAACTTGGCAGATCCTTTTACAAAGGGACTATCACGGAATGTGATAGATGAAACATCGAGGGAGATGGGCTTGAGACCCACATAAAGTCATGTCTTAGTGGTAACTCATCCTATTTGATCGGAGATCCGTGAATTAGGATGTTGAGACAAGCTAGTGATCGGTGAGAGGAGAGTACATCTGTACTTAGCCCACTCCGTTTGAGATGTAATAACTCTCCTATTCTCGTATGGCGGGTTGGTTATACCTTAATGTATTCCGAGTGGCTTTGATAAGCGAGAGATGTTGTCCTACGAGAACATCTTATGAGGAATACACCTATACGAGTTCGATTGCTAGTCACAGTCTATGAGATTGGGTGATCTCTAGAGGCTCATGAAAGGCTAAGGAGTATGACTTATAAGCTCCAAACCGAGGGATGCATTTAGCGACCTAGTATCGATAAGGACTTTGGTGAAACTTGTTCGCACAAAACTGTCAATTCAAGGCATAGTCCATTGTTGATTGTGGATGAGTGTAACTTTTGTTCTAGATGGAAGTTCAACTTAACAGTCTCCATCGAAAAACGGTATATCAAACTACATTGGGCGAGAGTATTTCAAATGTGTCTTTGAAATTTAGTGGGATTGTTAGATTATTATGGGATGGCCCATAATTAATTTAATAGAAATTCCAAAAGGCCCATTAGAATACTAGGAGTCATGAAATTGGTTTAGTACCATATGGGTAATTGAGAGAAGGTTTGACCAACTTAAATAGTTGAGTTGTGTGTCTCTCAATTAGCAAGGTGGAAAAGGGTAAAGGCATGTGCCACCTGCTGCCGCCGAGCCGAGCCGAGGCGAGGTGTGGCGTGTGCGTGTCGCGAGTCGCGATCTTGAGTCGAGTCGAGTCGAGTCGAGTCGAGTCGAGACGAGACGAGACGAGACGTGGCGTGGCGTGGCGTGCGCGCAGCGCAGCGAGCCCCGGACGTGATGTCTTTGGCGGGGCGGTTTGTTTTGCCGTTTGATAGTCAATATGACCAAGATAACGCGATGATTAATGTGACCAGATGCGCGCGTCGATTACACCAGCGGACGTGGTTGATGGTCGGCATAATGGTCGTCGATTCTCGTAACGGCTACCTGAGTTGATGGCTGGTAATGGCCGGCTCCTGCCCGTTGCATGTCGCGAGGCTATATAAGGAGAGCCACGGCTGTGCTTTTCTTCACCTGCAGAAACGCAGACTCCATTCATCCTTTGTTCTGCTGTCCTTTGCATTCCCGCCTCTGTTTTTGCGCGCACAAGTAGCGGAGGAGCGAGCCTCGGAACCTCGCCCTTCTTGAGATCTTGCTCGAGATAGAAGGCCGATAAGGTTTTTGGGGAGCGATCACGCGACTGCTCAAAAGGTGTTCCTGGAAGCGCATCTGCACTGCAACGCGTCTGCACTGCATCAACCTCTTCACTGCGACAACCTGTGATCGTCTACTTCGACCGTCATGGCGAACGAGAATGTTCTGCCTGCGCCTGTGCCAACGGTGGCACCGGCTCAAGGGTATATTAACTTATGCCGTGTTTTATTCATGCTGATTTCTTGTTCATTAGTCTTTGCGTATGAGATAGATAATTTGTTATCTAGTACCTTTGGCTTTGAACAAAAAATGCATCTTTGTTTAATCATGATTTACGTAATTCTGTGGATTAAAATATTGAGAAAATTCCTAATATTTCCAACAAACACATGAATCACAAGTGGATTATGAATTGGAAAAAGGGAAAAACTCGTTGATTCCATCGTATCAAAGAGAAACTCATACCTGGGATTTAAAGGAGCACAGGAAGAAGAAGGGACAACAGCCACCTAGGGTGTCGCATCTCACCATCGCACGTGGGAGGCCGTACCGCGAGACGCGGTCGCCGCCGCCATCACCTCCCTTGCGACCCGCTCACCTCCCCTGTGCTCTATCTGAGGCTAGGGCACTGAGACTTGATACCTTATCCTCAGCCGAGTGGGTCAGCTAGGCTGGCTTGGTTTGATGAGCCATGCTAGTCCAGTTGGTCCATTCTCCTTTTTTTTCTAAAATTTAGGGAAAACTAAATTCCTCTAACATTATGTGTGTTAGGTTCGAGATCGTTAGTATCACTTGACTTCAGTCCATACAATATAGATCCGCTCCTAGGCTTAATGGTCGTCAGGGATCATGCATGATCGGTTTTTGTTTTCAGAGCTTGTGCTTCGACTGATAAGCAGAGCGTCAGGACGCTCCAACACAAAACCAGTGAACGGTTCTGGGGATGCAAATAATTCAGTGTAACTGTAGTATACTAAGTACTGACCGTACGGAGCTAAGTTTGTGTTCATGTTCAGCGCTCTTCGTAGAAACACACTTCAGAGTAAGTCCGCTACCGTTCCAATAGTTGTAAAATAAGTATGTTTATACGTATCACTCTTCTAATATAAACGGTATAAATCTTAAAGCAAACAAAAAGACAATCTACTCTTTATTCGTGCTTTAATATATCCACCAGCCGCCCAAGCCAAACACAAAACCGACACCGCCTCGGCATGAAGAAGAGCTCGGCTGAGCCGCACGCGGCTGCCGACGTGGACGTGGAACTGCTCAAGGCGGTGGCGCAGGCGTGGCACGCGCAGTCGGGCAACCCGAGGCCGTCGCGCGCGTCGTCGGCGCTGTTCCGGGCGCGAGCCGCGCGGCGAGCGGGTGCACCCCGCGCCACAGGCCGTCGCGGTTTAAGCTGGAGGCCGCGGCCGCCCCGCGCCGCAGGAGGTCGTCGGTCTTCGCGCGGTCGCTGTGGGACATGTACGAGCTCGTCGCCGTCGCGCAGCAGCTCGAGTCCAGTCTCGTCATCGCCGACGCGGCCGCGGCCGGCGCCGCGCGGGGAGTGGGAGGGAAGCGGGCGAGGGACAGCAGCCGCAGCCTGAGGAGCCTGTTCCTCCGGTCCTCGTCCATCAGGTTCGAGGAATCAAGCAGCTAGTGCTCTCTCATTAGTCCATACCACTGCCTCAAAAACTTAAGCCGTGTCCTTGCAAGTACAGACAGCTATATACTGCAAGTGTTAGAAGTTTTCTCAAACACAGTTATTTCAAAGCATTCAGATAAAGCAAACATCTTTAGGATGGAAATATTGAGCAAACAGAGCTAGCTCCAGCATAATCCTGAATCACATTGCTAATCAGACTTTAACTACGATAGTACGAAGAATCTCCAATCTATCCATTCAGTCAGCAATGATGACAAGAACAATGAAATCCATAACAGGTGACATACAAGAATCCTGATAATTTGTGATGACATCCAACATCCTAACATCAACACACGAATGGCATAAGAGTTTTGCCGGTAAAGGAAATAGGCACTAGGTGCTGCTTGCTCAACACCTCATTTGTGTTGCAGTGGGGGTGGGGTGATTGCTTGCACCATCTGAAGGAGGATCCACCGCTTGTTCGGCGACGTTAGCGGCTCCACCGTTTGTCTGAACCTCCCTTCCAGCACCATTGTACATGCTAGCGGTATCAACTGCTTGGCCACCGTTCACTGCCACTGTGTGATGAGGTACAGCATAGAAGACAGAGAATTTTTCGCTGTATTAGCCTCCTGACGTCTGTTTTTGTCAAAAATGGCTGGCGCCCCGTGCAGGCGCGGCTGCCGGCTTGCAGCGGCCTGGGCGCTCGGCCACAAGCGATGCAGCGCCTGAGGGGTGCTGCAAGAGATGCAGCGGCCCTCTACCGCTGCGGCTTTTAAAAAAAAAAAAAAAAACTACTACAACGGACATGAATAGAAGCTAGTCAGGTGGTTAGAAATTAAGAATGCAAATCAGACAAACAATTCGTTGTTTCTGCAGAAAGAACAGACTATATCCAACTCTGATCTTCTGTTGTTTTCCTTTATTTGTGTTCATGTAAACCATTTTTTGCCATTTGCCAAATCAGTTTAAAATTATCCTTCCCTTTACTCTCTACCAGTTTTATTGATTTGTAAGATTATGCATTCTTATATTTCGTAAGTAATTTTGAATCTATATGAAATTTATGTTTTTTTTTTTGAAAATGGCAAAGCCAATATTGGATTAGAAGTTAAAGGTAGGAATAGAGTAAAATACAAGGTGCGGAGAGTGCATCAAAAAAAAAAGGAGAAGAGGTGGGGGAGATTACGGAAGAAACAAGGCTTTAAAGCCGTCTCTGAAAGAGATTGCCGAGATGTGTTGCTCCTGCTATTGACCAGTTAGATGCCTCATCTTTGATGGATTGAAAGATCTGTTCGTGGGTTGCCCAGTTCCTTTGGAAGATCATGTTGTTACGCTCTTTCCACCATTGGCAGCATGTTAAGATGATTATGGTTTTAACACCTTTGGAGGAGGTCGGGTTGCGTAGAATGTGGTGTAGGCTCCATTGCTCAAGATTTACGGAGGGCTCCCATTGGTCCGGGTGGATGGACGGCACATTAACCCATTGCGCAATAGAGGACCACATACGTCAGTCCAGGGCGATCAATGAAGAGGTGGAAAACCGTTTCTAGGTTTCGGCAGCACATGTGGCAGAAGTATTGATTAGGCCAACCCCTGAGCTGCAAACGCTGTGCAGTCCATAGCCGATTTTGCTGTGCTAGCCAGAAGAAGATCTTACAGCGTAGTGGAGTCCAAGCCGACCAAATTGTGGTGACAAAAGATTTTTGGGTTCATCCATTGAACTGCAAGTGGTAAGCCGAGCTAGCTGAGTAGACATCATCCGAGGTCTGCGTCCATATGATGACATCTTTCAATTCCGGACGAAGGGGAATTGATTGAATTTTGGACCATAGATGAACGTATTCCCTTAGTAGTTGCGGGGTCAGATAGCGGCGAATGTCTCAAATCCAGTTGTTGTTCTGCAAAGCGTTCGCCACCGATCGTATCTTTCTTATCGAGTGTTTGTAGAGATGCGGCGCAAGCTGGCAGGGCGCTACACCGTGTAACCATCTAGAGGTCCAGAAGGTTGCTACTTGCCCATCACCAATGATGATTTTGGTGGCTGCCATGAAGATACTCTGGTCAATCCTATCACATGGCGTCGGCAATTTGCACCACGGCCTTTACGGATTTGTATGCCTGAGCCAAAGCCAACGCAGTCTCAGAGCTCGCACGAATCTGTCTAGATCCAATACCCCTAGACCTCCCAAATTAAAAGGTCGACAGACGGTTGTCCATCGCACCTTGCAGTTCTCACCATGTGCCGCGGCATTTCCTGCTCATAAGAAATTCCTCCTTATCTTATCAATATCCATGATAAATTTCTTGGGCACCTTGAGCGCTGACAACACGTAAATTGGAATGGATGTGAGGACTGACTTGACCATAGTTAGGCATCCCCCGACGTGAGATGGCTTGTTTGCCATGCCGCAAGACGTCGCGCCAATTTATGTTATTGATATCCTCATCTGACAAAGTGTTCTTTTTGTGCCTTGCTTTAGACAGAAAAGGTCGATTTGGAGAATACCCTTGTCGATGAGAGCCAAAGACAGTCAAGGGAGTATGGATCTGCTTCTAGATCAAGGAATGATAAGTATAGTGGTATGATAATTGGTGGAATGGTTTGTCGTGTCTTGCTGCTACCCATGTTATTGCTATGAACTCTACCTTTCTGGCTGCTAATGTGGGTAAAAAAATTATTGACTATGATGAATCATCCTTGCTTTTACGAAGGGAAAAATCGACATATGACAGTGAAAAAACAGTGTAACTGGGTAAATGACACTGCAAAGTCGCACCTTCTTAATTACTTTCGCAATGGCATATACCATCTCTAAAATAGCTGTAATTCTGTGGAATTTCAAACAACGTTGTTGGTGGTTTGGATCTGACTAAGCATTGCTGATTGGTTGACCGAAGTGTAACCATACCATTGCCATGCATGAGTAATCGCAAAAAAAAAAAAAGCCGCAGCGGTGGGGTTCGCTTCATCGCCCCCCGCCCCCGGCCCGCTGCATGGGGCTACTTCTGTGAATTCAACGCTGTGCAAGCCATTTTCGACAAAAACAGATGTCAGGAGGCTAATACAGCGAAAAATTCAAAGACAGGATAGTAGGAGAGGGCATTCTGATAATAAGATTCATAACCTGCAGGTGCAGGGTAGCCAGGATAGTAGGAGAGGGCATACTGATCATAACCTGCAACTGGGTAGCCAGCATATCCAGTATATCCGCTAGTTTGCACAGCCTGATGGTACGCCGTGGGATTAGTTTCTTCATAAGGCACAGGATATTTAAATTGCAAAAATATACTTTGATCTCAAAAAATTACAAAAATATACCTCTGTCGCCCTCTAAATAGGCGATATTGGCACTTGTCGCCCTCTGAATGGGCGACATATCCCCTTTCCTGTAGCCAGTTTCTAAAGAAAATCATAACTTTCTTATATGATCTCGGATAGAGATGAACTTTATATGAAAATTGTAGCTCTCGACGAGATCTACAACTTTGGTATACAATTTTTTTTTATTTAAATCCATTTAGATATCCAAAAACGGGATGGAAAGTTCAGATCTAAAAATCAAATCTAAATTAGATCTAAAACTTCTATCTCGTTTTTGACCATCTAAATGGATTTAAATGAAAAAAAATTTGTATACCAAAGTTGTAGATATCGTCGAGAGCTACAATTTTCATATAAAGTTCATCTCCATCCGAGATTATATGAAAAAGTTATGATTTTCTTTAATAACTGGCTACAGGAAAGAGGACATATCGCCTATTCAGAGAGCGACAAGTGCCAATATCGCCTATTCAGAGGGCGACAGAAGCCTCTGTAGCTACTATCGCCCTTTCAGAGGGCGACGGAGATATATTTTGGCAATTTTTTAAAATCAAGGTATATTTTTACAATTTAAATAGAAAAATATATTATTTTAAAAAAAAATTCGCTGACATGCGGCCACCGGGAAACAAGCATATACACTTGCATAAGGGTATATGCCTGCTGATGCAGCCAGACATCGTGTCATCCCAGAATGGCCTGCTTGAGTTGCTTGCTGATATGCAGCAGGGAGATTGTTATATGCACTTCCGTAAGGCGCCGTACCTGCTGATGCAGCTTGAGCTTGTGCCATCCCAAAATGATATGCTGCAGTTTGTTTCGACTGTCAATAATCAGGTACACTTACTTACATAATCAGAATCATTCTGCTAAGAATAATAGATATGAAAAGGGGAACTTTTCACAAGTGGCACTTATTGAATTTATCACAGAAGATTAACAAAGCATATCCCATTTTAACAAAAAAATAAATAAATATCTGGTCACAACTTTCCCACAGGAATTGCTAATCTAACTCAAAGTTGGAAAATTTTGAGTTAGGACCTGTCTGTGGAACTCTTAATAATGCCCACGATTGGGTGAGCATTAATACTCAACATCACATTAAGGCACATTAAAACAGCACAACACGGTATGTGTCAAACTTGACCAAAAAAAAAAAGAAGGAAAAGATTGACATGGTGCACTTGACGAAACCTACTTCTCGAACGTTAGGGGCCGGTTCAGAAAGTAAAGGCCTGTCAGATCATCTACAAACATGGATAAGGAGATGGAAGTTGGAGTTGGAACGAAATTGCCCACATTTACTGGGAGAGGATAAGGGAATGATGCAATTATTTCCTGTTCCCGGCCATGCTTCACTGCAGCACATATCCAAACCTTAAAAAGGGGGACCAGGAAGAATTACCTTGTGCTCTCATTTTAGCATTTTGCACCTCAGCAGGTAACTTGTCAACCTCTTTAATCATGGCAATAAGGTTCTTTTTCATTGTTCTCGTCTACTGAATTTGCTTGGTGTTTATGTCTCGTTTATACTCCATGTGACGACCCGTATAATTAGCCTAGGGTAACGATAATAACCACTATCATTACTCTGAGATAATTATACTGATCTCGATATACTAACCAATCAAAACATCGAGCACACCCGATGTTTTTTCAGTTAATACACCGTGTTCAAAGTGTTGCAACATAAATAATAATTAGAGACTGAAATGGAAACATATTGCATTCCATAGCCACGCAGGAATAAGTCCATAACTTTACATTGAATCTGAAATAGTATTACAATACTGTATAAACTTAATTAAATAAAGTGTAAAGTAGCTACAATACCCATTAGAACACTACTAGCCAAAGTATGATCTTCTACTCAACCAATCCTCTGCGAAGTCTTCAACCTCATAACCCTCTCCTTCCAGAATATCCTCACCCCATGCGTCACTGATGTTAGGTTCTAAGCAAAGGGAGAAATAACAAGAGTGAGTACAGATGTACTCTCAGCAAGCATTAGTAGCAATATGCAATTAATGAGAAAATAACTCTGCTTTTACCAGAACATCACTTCCTCCTTCTCAATTCCTTTTTCTGCAAATAGGTTTTATTAAATTGAAAACATAGCAAGTTTTAATCTCAAAAGAAAGACTACTAACACTCATATATGAGACAGACTAGCTTCCGTAACCTCTAATTTAGGAGATAGGCATGAATTCTTGATTTTACCTTACACAGGTTTGTATCACTTTACCCATAGCGAATCCAACTACAGTTGAGAACCCAGAACGTTTATCACTACTCAGGTATATGATCTCCAACCCTGCTAACTCGAGCTGAGGACACCTTCCTAGGTAGTCTCGCTGACTCGCAGCTAACGGTTGTACCAGGCTACCATAGTAATCCTGATACTCATATTATGGCATTTAAATATAGCGCCCCCTGGTCATAACGGTTTTGCCTTATGGCCTTACCGCTCCTACCAGTTTTACCCGTTTTGCCTTATGGCCTTACCGATCTTACCAGTTTCTCTTGTCTTACCGGTTTTGCCTCAACGGGCCTTACCGATCTTACCAGTATCTCTGGTCTTACCAGTTTCGCCTCAATGGGCCTTACCGATCTTAGCAATTTCTCTGGTCTTACCGGTTTTGCCTCAACAGGCCTTATCGATCTTACCAGTTGGTCTTACCAATATGCCTTACCAGGTCCATACTGGTCTTACCACCCTAGTTATCTGTTACATACCCGTTGTGGAGATCATACACCTTCATAGGACAATCTTTTCTGGTCATTTTCACACACTATGGTTGATACTAAATTATACGGTTCATTGTCTGAGTGTAGTTTATTCAACCTTATATTCTAGCATATATAGAGGGCCCCACTAGCAACATAAATATCCACAGCCCCGGGCACCCTCCACCCACCATAATAATATATATGCAAGCTAACTGCTCCTTCAGCTGGACTTGCCATTCCTTCCATCATTCATTTAAATCCTCAATTTCTCCTTTTTGATTTCAACATAAATTTTTGATATGCAAGTAATGACCATAGTAAAACCAACATTTAATTTCCATAAAACCTTGATTCGAAACATGATCAAGGGAACTTGCCTGGAATGGTGTAAAAATAATCATCCTCACTCAGATTCTGAAAATAGTCTCCTGTCGGATTTGATTCACTTCCTAAAATTATGAAATATTATACTTCAGATAGTCAATATATTTTCACATGTTTCATGGTGTCCAACCCTTTCCTGACTTCTATTAAATTGTTGCATGAATATTGCGTATTTCAATTTGGGTATTTTGAGTTGATGTTTTAATATGCATTGATCATTTTAATTTTGGATCGTGATTTCCTTCTAATAAATGTATTATTTTCCTATTTTTAATCATTATGGCGGTTGCTAGCTTTGTCTGTTTCTTTATGTATTTATCCTCCTTTTGCTTTTATTAGTTTTATTAGAGTGATTGCTTGATTATATATATATAGGCAACATATCTAGTGAAAACCCCATTTTCTTTTCTTCTTCTCTTTTCCTCTCTTTTCTCTCTTCTCTGTTCTTTTACACTGGTTGTACATCCCCTCTCTTTTCTCTCCTCTCCCCCTCTTCTCTTCTTCTCCTTTCCCTAGATCTACTCCCCTTTGACTCCTTCCCCGCCATCGACTCACGCCGGCATCGCCCTGCACCTAGCGCCTCACCCTTGCACCCGGCCCTACAGGTCTGTAAGTTCAAGCTCTATTGGTTTTGATGATTGGTTTAATATTAATGTTTAATCATTGTTTAATGACAAATCTAATCATTATGAGACTAACATGTTTTATTAAGTCTTATTCTTATTAGTCTCATACTTGGATGGAAAATGGAAAACCTAAGGTATGCACTCGTATTCATTCTATTATAAATGCATACTTAGAATTCAAGTTAAAGTATGAACTCTTCCATTGCTTTAGTCCAAATATGTGCATTATGTTTCTAATTCATATATACATGAATGCACACATCTAGGGGGAGTTGATAATTTAACTTGATGTTTCAATTGTATTGATCCATGTCCTCTTGTCATACAATATAAAGGATCAAGACCTTGAAACAATCTTTTGAGTATATATGACTTGTGTAGTTATATGCTCATGTCAATTTAAATGAGTTTAAATTGAGTTCGATTGTCTCTCAATCAATCAAAGAATATTTCATCATGTGTTGATGGTGTTTCCTTGTTGATTAAAGACAAGCGAAAAGTTCTTGAGTATAATGAAGCATTAGTTGCATCAAAGTACTCAAGACACAATTAATCATTCAAATTAATTTGGGTTGTGCTCAATCGATCTTGGAGGCATCCATTATGTGTTAATGGAGTGCGGTGATGATTGAGACAACCGTGTTTGTTGGACTAACATCTTCCATGAGTTGTGAAGTAGGTTAAGTCCAAGATGATGAAGAATTGGGAAGAAGAAGTCATCATGTGTTGATGAGCTTCAAGAGGTGATCCTGAAGTGAAGAGAAGGGCTAGAGAAGGTTCATCATACGTTGATGACCAAGAAGAATAAGAAGAGGTGATCCTGGAGAGAAGATGATTGGAAATCATAAAAGCTCCAAGTGGATCAAGTGCGGCAAAGGTATAACTAGCTAGGGCTAAGGATGTGTTCCTAGTCTTTAACCGGTCTCGGTGCTTGGTTGTGAGACCGGGTTGCTTGTTAGGTGCCGTACTATTAAGAGGGGTTGAGTCTTTTAGCTTGAGCTTCATCATGTGTTGATGAACTCGATCCGGTTCACTCTAGCTCACTCTCTTGTTTGGTGTTTGCATGGAGCTAACCATTTGGCATGTGTTGCAAATGGGTGAAGCTTATGCATTGGATTTTGTATGAGCAAAGTATTTGCATGTGTTGCAAATAAGGGTGCTCATACTTGCATCTTATTTGAATCTTATTTGATTTGGTTTTTGCTTGGAGCTAAGTTTTGCATGTGTCGCAAAAGGAGAGAGCTCAATCAATTTGGTTTAAAGTGGTTGCATGGAGTTAGAGATTTGCATGTGTTGCAAATAGAGAACTCATGCACTTATATTTATTGTGGTTGCTTGCATGGTGCTAGAGATTTGCATGTGTTGCAAATAGAGAGCTCATGTTTTGGTATTGCTTGGAGCTAGGTTTTTGCATGTGTTGCAAAGAACAATGCTCAAGCATAAAATTGGTTTAATGTGTATTTGCAAGTTCGTTGTGCGAATAAACTGAGGTCTATGAGTCCGGAATCCCGAGAGCATGTGAGTAGGGCTTGCAACGGGTGTTTGCAAGTTGACTGGGTCTTGTGTTGACCTTCACATGGCTAGGGGGATTAATCTCATAGACTCGAGTTTGATTTGCTTAATACGTTTTGCAAATAGATCTTGAGTTGTTTACGAAATGTATTTTCGTTAGTTGGATTTGTTATTTGCAAATGTGTTTTGCAAATGAACTTGAGATTATGGGTACCGATCCTAAAGCATGTGAATAGGGTTTGCAAATGTGTTTTGCAAATTGACTTGATCATGTGTTGATCATCACATGGCTAAGAGGATTGATCTCATAAGTTCTTAGTTTATTTGCATATGTGTTCTGCAAATAAGTTGTGCTTAATGCGATTCTTTGGAGTATGTGATTAACATGTGCAAATGTGTTTTGCATAGTGTTGTGATCATGTGTTGATCCTCACATAGCTCAAAGAATATATCTTGAATGGTTTGGAGAAAAGTTTTTATGAAAAACAGTGTTTTCTCCCTGAGGCCGATCGTACCGCCCCTGTAAGGCCGTAGCACTGTGGTCCGGTGCTACCGCAGTTTGGCCGGTAGCACCGAAGGTCCGGTGCCACCGTCTCTCTGGCCGGTGTGGAATTTCCAGAGAGGGGTGTTTTTGGGCGGTCTGGTGGTCCGGTGCTACCGCCCATGGTAGGCCGGTAGCACCGGAGGTCCGGTGCAACCGCTCTTCTGGCCGGTGTGAAAAATCCAGAGGAGGTGTTTTTGTGTTCGGCTTGAGTCCGGTGCTACCGGGGTGAAGGCCGGTGCTACAGCCCGAGCGGTAGCACCGCTCCCAGTTGGCCGGTGCTACCGGAAATCCTGTAACGACTAGTTTTGTAGCCATTGGCGAGGATGCGGTGCTCTGGGTCCCGATGAGGGCGGTAGCACCGGGTTTCTTGGATCTTTGCCCATTTCGCCCCAACGGCTAGTTTTGGCTTGGAGGCTATAAAAGGAGGCCTTGGGGGGCAAGGGCATAAGTTTGGCTGTGTGCTAGAGCATTTGGGTGTTTATAGGAGTTGTGTGCATGTGTTGCCTTCTCCCATTTGCTTCTTGAGCTAGTGTGAGCCTCTAATTGCATGTGTTGCAATTAGGAGAGGATTGAGAGTCTCTTGTGCATGTGTTGCACTTGAGGAGGATCCTTGTGCATGTGTTGCACTTGGTGATCACCGGAAGCACATGTGTTGTGCTTGGTGAAGTTCAAGCGAGAGGATTCGACTTGTTACTCTTGGAGGTTGCCGACTCCTAGGCGGCGTGGGCGTCGTCTTGCGGGAGCTCTCAAGGTTGTGATAAGCCCCGGCAAAGTTTGTGAAGGTTCGGGTTGAGCCTACGCGAAAGCGTGAAAAACCACATCTAGTGGATTCGAGGTGGGTGCTCAATTCGTGGAGCCGGTCCAATTCGTTTGGGCTAACCTCAACGTGGACTAGGGGAGACCGGCAAGTCTCCGATCACCACAGTAAAAAAGTATTATGTCTCTTGTGCTTGCTTTGTTTTCTTTATTTATATTCAAGCAATTTACATTCATAGAATTAAATTGTTTGATTGCTTGTCTTTAGTATTGCAATTATTGTTAGAGACATAATTAGTTAGTGCACATAGTGAGCCTAGTTGTTTTAGGCTTTGATTGTCAAAACCTTAGTTTATCGTTTCCGCATTATTATTGATAAGGTTTTGGCATAAGGGTAATTAGGGGTGAAATGCTTTGTAGAAATTAGAAAGAGAAAGATTTTTTAAAAGCCGCCTATTCACCCCCCTTTAGTCGGCATCCTCGACCTTACAAGTGGTATCAGAGCTTGGTCTCTCATTTTATTAGACTTAACCGTCTAGAGAGTAAAGGATGGCGACTAGTGGTTTAGTGCACTACACCGATTCACATATTTTTGATGGCTCAAATTATGCTTCATGGAAATTATTTATGATATCTCATTTTAAATCCATGAGCCCCAAAATATGGTGGATCGTAGATGTGGGCTTTTCTCTTCGGTTGAATGAATTTGCTCCAACTAAAGGAGAAGAGAAATGCCTACATCTCGACGCTCAAGCTACTAATGCTTTATTTAGTTTTGTGAGCGTAGATGTTTTTAATTCAATATGCAATCTCAAGAGTGCTCATGAAATGTGGATCAAGCTTCAAGAATTATTTGAATTATCCACATCAACAACCGATGATTGCTTTGAGGATAGGACATCGGTAGAAGAAACCTCCACTTCTACCTCAAGTGATGAAGAAACCTCAACCTCCGCCTCAAGTGATGACGAGCAACAAATTCTTTCATCGTTAACTCGTTGCTTCATAGCTAAAGGTAAAATTGAGGTAAGTGATAGTGATGAGGATGATGAGCCCTCCTATGATGAACTTATAAATATATTAGAGGAGCTCAATAATTATCTTGGGAAGGAGAAAACAAAATATAAAATTTTAAAGCTTGAACATGACTCTCTTCAAAATGATTATAATGTGCTTAAAGAGAATCATGAATCTCTCCTTCTCAAAGAACTCACTAAGCCTAGGGTGGACATAGGAATTACATGTGATTTAATTGATGAAATTCCTTGCTTAAATGTCAATCCTATTATTTCATCAAAAATTGACATGTCCACCTCTTGCAATAATTCAATTGATATGCCTTGTTGCTCAAATACAAATATTGCTTCTACTTCCTCTATATCTTGTGAGACTAATCTTGTAGAGGAAAATAATGAGCTCAAGGAACAAGTCACTCAATTGAGAAGTGACTTAGAGAAGTGCTACAAAGGAAAGGTCACCCTCGACAACATTCTAAACAATCAACGAAAGTTGGTTGACAAGAGAGGGATCGGCTACATCTCCAAAAGGGGGAAGAAAATGAAGGGCCACTACGCCTCCGTGCGCCCTCATCAAGTGGAAGTCAAGTCCACACCACCATTGGAGAGGCACACCGCAAGAAGCAAGTCAAAGCGGTCAAGAGAGGCCAAATAGCGTGGCGTGTTTCAATTGCCGGGAAAGGGGACATTTCGGTAAGGATTGTTCCAAAGGTACTACTCCTAAGCCCATTATTGTAAATGATCATTATTTGCTTAGGAAGGACAAAAATGGCAATGTGTTTGCCAAGTTTGTCGATTCTCCCAAGTACTTGCAAAATTATGATATTCAATTGCTTAGGAGAAATGAATCTAGAAATGTGTTTGCTCAAAATGCTAGATTTCCTAAGACCAAGAAAAATCATGTTGATCATGTGCTTAGGAAAAATAACAATAGCAAAACATTTGCTAGATTTGTTAGATCCTCTAAGCATTCTCATTATAATGATCATCATATGCTTAGAAAGGATCAAACTAGAAATGGGTTTGTGAATTTTACTAGACCTCCTAAGCCTTCACTTTACAATGCAAATAATTCGCTTAGGAGGAATAATAACCTCAAACCCATTGCTAGTCATGTTAGTTCACCTAAGACTATTAATGTTAGGACCATTTGGGTTCCTAAATCACTTGTGACTAACATTCTTGGACCCAACAAAAATTGGGTACCAAAAAGCGCCTAAAAGAATTGTAGGTGCTTAGAGATGCATTGGAAGCTGTGGCTCGATCAAAAGGAAGATAACTTCATCATTTCCAAATGGAGCCAAGCATGAAGACTATCTCTCAAATCATGAACCAATGTCATCTCGGGTAACAAGTATTTAAATTGATTCTTATAGCTTCTAGCCTTGTGTAGGTTAAGCTACGTTATTAATGAAATTCAATTTAAATTGCTTGCTTATGATTCTTGCTCATGCTTGTTAATTGTATTGATTGTAATCTTGAGCAAGTTTGGGTTGTGGCACATTAAGGGGGAGTGCTAAATCATAACCATGTATATTAAATCCCTATGTGTGCCCATATTTATATAAGTGCTAATATATATTTTCAAAATGAAGCCATTTAACCAAAAGTCAAAATTTTGTATACTATTAGTAATATTTTGAAAACTAGTTCAAAAATGTATACAAATGCTTTCAAAAGGTCTTCCAATAGTTTTGGCTTCACAAAAATCTATTTTACAAAGAAAATGAGTTTCATGCCCAAAATCAAGTTACTAGTATCTTGTTTTGGATTTAAACTTATAACTTTCATAGAATTAAATGTAAAATGATTTTGAAAATAATTCCAAAACGAAAAACCTAGTGTTGGTCATTCTTAACAACTTTCGTGTTCAAAAGATTTTCAAAAGACCAACCAATCAAAAGTTATTTGATTTTGAAACTCACCCAAAAACTATACTTGACCCATAGTGGTCATATTATTGCACTTTGTGAGTTTCTTCATTTGGACTAGATCTTGTGTAGTATCTTAGTTCAAAATGATATTTAAGACTCATACACAAAATTCAAATCTCTATATCTCATCTTATTCTTCATTTGAATCTTGTGTTGAAATATTTGGCTTTGTTTTACAAATAGCTATTTCAAAAGGACCATTTTGGTCAAAAGTCAAATCTTATGTTTAAAAGGCCTAAAATTGTAAAAAGCTTTGTAAAAGTATTTTAATATGTATTTCAAATGTTTTACAAGCTTTCAAAATGAAGATTTTATGTTGAAATCAAAATTGATCAAAATTCTTGTTTTCACCCAAAATAGCCTATTTAAGCATATTGCTCAATCTTGGCTTTCAAATTGGATTTCATTATCTTTTCAAGTGGTATCATGATTTCTAAAAGTATTTCAAATCCTACAAGCCATGAGGATTCAATTTTTATGAAATCCGAAATTAAAATTGCACCTTGAGGCCCTTTATGTTTGTTAATCTCATTTTCATGCCTCAAAGCACAATTTGCCATATCTTTCAAAATAAAATTCTTTTTTCGAAAATTCTTTTTGTAAAACATTATAAATAGTCCAAAGCTTATTTCTGGAAATTTTCAAATCATTTGGACTTCATTTGAATTATTTTTGCAAAAATTTGCGAAAATTTAGTTTTTCAGTCTGTCAGAGCCGGTTGCACCGCTCTGAACTGTGGTAGCACCGGATTGTCACTAATCTTGCTTCAATGCCTAACATGCAAGCAAAAGTATGAATTAAAGTCGTAAAAAGTTAAGAAATGATGGAAACAGGGAAATGGTAATGCTTAGAAAAACCATCTTGTCCGATACTAAAACTCACCGCTAGTAATCGTTGGGTAATAATATTCTTGTGGAAATGTAACACCCTCAAAATTCACAATTTTTTGGTTTAATTAATATTTAGAATTTTCTTCTAATTTTTCTGATTTTTATGGATTTTATAAAACATTTTTGCCATTTTTAGTTTTACAAAAAGATTTTTTGTAGAAAATTTAAAAACTTAAAAATTCCGAAAATACTTTTTTTGGGTTCCAAATATTCTAAAGTATTTTTAAGATTTTTTCTAGAATTTTTAGATCCATTTTGCTATTTTATCCGAACCTATTTCTTTCTTAACATTAAATAACTCGAAAAAAAGATCCTCCCCTCCTCTGACAGTGGGACCGGTTGCCAGGCCTTTTTTTCTAGCTACAACCAAGTCCAAAACGTCCAGAGAGAGCTCGTTCTCTCTTGCCTCTATTAAAGCCGACTTTTGAGTTTCCAAATCCTATATGATTTTCGCACTGAAACGTCCTAAATAATTATGCAATCAAATCCTCCACCGAGGAAGCCCGCATCCTCGAGCTACGACGGTTGTCCCACGTAGTATACGTAGTCCACCGATTTCTCAATTTTTTGAGGGTGTGTTCCGCCTAGAGGTGGGCGTCGTGTCGTGCCGGGCTGGCCCGGCACGGGTATATTGTGCTTCATGCCTGAATCGTGCTAGGCCGCGACGGCCCGTCGTGCCCGCCGTGCCGTGCCGTGCCAGTCTAGCTCGCCTTCGGCGAGCCCAAGCACGGCCCATTTGCGCTTCGTGCCTGCTTCGTGCCGTGCTGGCTCAGACCCGACCCATTTGCACTATTGCAACAAGAGGAAAGGAGCCGGAGACGCATAGAATTGAGACAGTGAATACAAATATTATGAGAAAAAAACTAAAATTTATTTATTTTTGAACGGTTACATAGAGCGAGGGGATGTGCTCAACACGGACTAGAGATAGGGCAATGGGCGAGAAAGAGAGTGAGTGAGACAGACGAGAGAGATTGAGAGAGACTGGTGAGAGAGACTCTCTCTCTCTCTCGTTCTGTCCGTCTCTCTCAGGTGTCGACGATAGGGGTGACGTTCATGTTACTGGGTGCGCCTATGACGGTCATACTCTGTGAGTCAGTGACCTTCATGCTAGTCTTGTTCCTCATGCCCTAGGTCATCGGGCCCAGTACGGCCCATTCTACAGTGTTGTGTTGGGCCGTGCCGCTCATCGTGCCCGATTTTCGAGTCCGGCACGGCCTATGCAACAGTGTCGTGCCGGCTAGACACGACCCACTTTATATCGGATCAGACTTCGTGCCGAACCATAACGTCGTGTCTAGAGCTGGTTCAAAAGAACTCGATCCGAGTGTCCACCTCTAGTTCCGCCATGACACCTACACTGTCGACGTCCAGCGATGCGAGCACCGATCGAACCTAGAAGGAGGACATGATCATGGATGTATGCACCCACCGCGACCTCAGTGCCCGTCGCAGCATGAATGAACCTCCGTCCGCACACGCCATCCAAATCCTACGCCCACAAGCTGCTATCGAATCGCCTCCACCGCTCGTTTCCCAGTCTGCTCCCTACGCGAAATCCATATCTAGGGATGAAAACGGAACGGAAACGGTCGGTAAATGGTTGTTCCGTTTCTGTTTCCATATCTTTTACCGTGCGCGAAATCGAAACCGGAAGCGGATCAAAACGAATAATGATCGAAACGGATGCGGAACGAAACGGAGAGGATATGGAAACGAAAGTGAAAAATTCCACAAGAACGTAATACATGATCACAATATATATGACCACAAAAACAATGTAACTCATTCCATCACAAAGGTGGATACAAGAACAATGTTATGTTCACCGGTATCACTAGAAAGTTTTTTCTCAGGTTTGTCAGTTGAAGGCTCGCTATTTATCCCCCAGATCAAACCATCGTATCCTTCTCCATATCATTATCATCGACATCCTCTTGCTCCTCCAACTATAAAAATGTAATGCCCTAAAATTTGCATATTATTGTTCAATGTTCATTTATGATTTTCTGAGATTTATCTTGGATTTTCTGGAGTTTATAAATACCATTTTACTATTCTTTAGATTTATATAATTAATTTATTCATAAAAAAATCAATCCAAAAATATGCTAGAAATAATTTTCCTAGGTTCAAAATGTTCCAAAGTATTTTTTTAGAATTTTTTTAGAATTTTTGAACTCTATTTGATTTTTTCTGTAAAGCCATTTGTATTTCTGAAATTATTTTAATTCGAAAATAAATGTAAATTCTCCCTTCTCCTTTTTGGGCCAAATGGGCCAAGTTTCCGACGGAATTTCCGGTTTTGCTTATACGGAATTTCCGATTCCGTTTCCGACGGAAATGGCTCTCCTGTTTCCGTTTCCGACAAAAAAAATTCTGTTTCCGTACAGATATTTTCCATTTCCGAAAAAAGACTTCCGTTTCCGTTTTTCTCTGGAACGGTCTCCGTTTCCGTTTTCACCCCTACCCATATCAAGGTCCTCTCCAGGATCTGATTCTCCCCCTCCCTCATCTGTTTTGGCGGCCCAGATTACTCATTTCCTCCAAATTATTTGCAGGATCGCATAAAATCCCCACTAATCTTATTACCATGTACTGTTGAACAAGATCTCTGAAGCAATTACCGTGAAAAACTACAGGAATTTCTTTGTATGGTATGCCATTCGTAATCATTTTTTAACTTTGTCATATTTCATACTATCAATTGACGTAGAGCTGTGCTAAATGTATTTTTTTTTTCTGAATAGTTCATTTTTACCTAATTTTTTCAGCTTGTGTTTGTCTTGATTCAGTAGTTTTGGTATAAAAAACATGCGCTCATGTCATAGTGCAGTAGAAGGAAGTGGGGTCATTAGCTATTTCCTCACAAACACATTTTTAGCAGTCATGAACTCATGATGCAGAATTGCACCTCTGATCTGTGGATGGTTGAGATGTATGTGGTGTGGCAATGGCTGCAACCTTATGGAAATATCAATGGCATGAACCTAACATGTCTTTTCGCCTTTTCGGTCATTTTTGAGTGCTATGTGTAGTGACTTGCTATCTCGCGGCCTTTTCCTTACCTACCAAGGTAGATCTTGGCACGTATTATATTTTCAGCTTACATTATACATGTCATAAGTGTGCAAGTATAGTTACAACCGAAAATAATAGTTGGATTATATGTTTATTTTTCCTATTCATTCCTTACATCAGGCGAGCTTTTTCCATGTTCAAGTTTCACATTGAACATTTCTTCTTTAAAAAATTTTGGATTCGAATGAGACTTTAACCGATGGCGTTTTTCTTACCATGGGATTTGTTTTCAGCAGAGAGCAGAGCACATCTACCAATTAAGGAACTATTGGAACGGAGGAATGCTACTTCTTGCAATATAAGTACTAAGTTTTGTTTCTGCCTAACGTATAACATACGAAAGTGAATACGATACTTCTCCATTACCTATACATGTCAATCATTAACAGTGCTGCATTTCCATAGAGAATTTTCACATTTCTCTCTCAACTTTGCCATATCGTATTGCAATTCATCTTACCATCTTTATCTTGAATAATCCGCAAAAATTCAGAAAATGTTCAGAAATAAAATCCGTGTCCTTTACACTTGGAATTTTTTTTTGTTTCAGTTATTAATTTCAGGACTTATTACAGTCTTAAAAGATTACTAGTATAGTGCCTGTGCTAACGCTACGACGGCAGTACACCCGCTTATCAATTAAATGAGAAGATAAGTATGAATACAACACTTAATAATAGAAGAGAAATTTAGAATTTTAAATGAATTTAGAAAGAAGAACGGAACTAAATGGAGGTCGAATGGGCGAAAACGGGCTTCCAAAAGATTTTAAATCAAGAAAGAGAAAGAAAAAAGAATTTTCTAATTTTAGATTATCTTTTTTGCAGCTTCCACAGAGAGCACAGCGTGCTCTCGGTCTTAACCAGCTCAAGGGAGGGAAGGCGGGGTGGCGGCGGTCGCGATGGGTCGGCAGTGCGGCGAGATTGCCGACACCGCGCTGCGGAGGAGGAGTCACGATTCTTTGTGAATTTCGTCGGGAAAGATGACGGTGATGGCTTGGGTTACCTCCAAAATCCGGCGATCTTTACAAGAGGGAGCATTTGGGGATTTACGCAATGCGATGGGGTGGAGGAGAGCTCGCCGGCTTTTATAGCCCCGAAACAAGCATATTTATGGAAACCATAATTTGGGATCAAATCAGATTGGGAGGAAATTTTGGCAATAGAGCATGAAATTTGGGGAATTAACACCATAGATGGAAAGAGGAGATTTGGTGCGGGATTGATGGAGCTTTGGAGCTTCTTTCTTACTTTAATGGAGGGAGAAAATAGAAGAAGCTTCTCTGGTCTGGGCTGCAGCTAGAAGAAGCTATAGGTGAGTTGCCTTCATTTTTTAAAATATAGAAGAATTTTTGAAAAGATAGCACATTAGGTTAAAAAATTCTAGAAAAATTCTCAAAAAAACTTTCGATTATTTTGTACTTAATAAAATTATTTTAAAAAAATTAAATTATAAATTTGCCGAGGCACGGCGGCCGCGAGGTCGTTGACCAGCAACCTCGCCGCGTCGGCAAAACCACCGATGGCGACCGTGGAGCTATTGCAGACCTGCGTTCTCCCGGCCGCGCTGTCCCATCTCCCGGTTTCCTTTTCCCAGCACGTAATGTATGGTCCTTTCCTTTTCCAAGACGTTTGTTTCCTTTTCCTTGATTCCAAGGCGTTTGTTTCCTTTTCCTTGTTGATCTTTGGAGGTGAGGAAAGTCATTTGTAGGCCACAGGGATGATTTGGAAAAATATGAAAAAATAAAGCTGCGCTCGCCGACCACTTGGATCTGCAAGGAAAAAGATAAAAATTAAGCAGTGCTTTCGCCGTGCACCGGTTCTGCGAGAAAAATTGAAAAAATTAAGCGACACTCACAGACCGTTGGTTCCTTAGATAAAAAATAAAAACAAAAATTCAACGCTCTCCGTGCGCTGAAATTAGGCTCTATGGGGCTAGATCCGTAAAAAAATCTCAAGAATGGTCATATTCGGAAAAAAATACGATCACAATGCCAGGACAATAAAAAAAACCAAATCTTGTTTCTTTGCATGTGGATCCTCCCTGTTTATTTCCTTGTTTGATTCACCCTCCTTCCAAATATGTAGTACGTACAATTTTGGCCAGTAAAAAATTCAAGTCTAGTTTCCTTGCATGCGGATCCTTCTTATTTATTTCCTTATTTGATTCGCTCTCCTTCTAAATATGTAGGTGGGGGAGGTCTGTTGTGGGCCACAGGGATGATTAGACACACTAAATAATGGCCATCGGATGTGGGTGAGTAAAACTGAGGAAAGATCTGAGACGTTCATTTTGATGAATGCAAGTTTCTGGGGACGTTTTGCTGGGTGCACGAACATTGGGCCATCTCTAATGAGGTGCATTATTTAGGGTGGACGTAGGAAAAATTGCTTAGGTGCATTATAAGGGGTATAGATGGATAAATCAGTCTATTATCCGCAAATCACGTGACTAAGCATTATGGATGGTCCTTTTTTATCATGCTATGTTTAAATTGCTACCAATAGATAGTACCTAGTTACCTACATGGCTACACCATCCATATCATAACGATACGATAATCCTATCTATCGTGTTTCTAATGTATCCAAATGCCATCTTTTACATATGAATTTCATTTGTATTTTGTAGAATCACATGCTCTAAATCACTACTATCAAGCCATTGTTCAGGAGTGGATCTAAACCCTTGAGACGATCACAAGATGTATTGATTTATATTTCATGGGTGAGTTAGATTGTTGAACTGTTCTTTTGTGTATCATCGTATATATCTCCTGAATTTATTGTTTCGTTCTCCAAGCTACCATGAAATTATCATTATTTCATCATGTCAGATGTTACCATGTGGATAACTGAATGGAAAAAATAATAGGCTTCATGGGTTAGTTATTAGTACGGACAATACATTAATATTCTTCAGCATATACATTGGACATCTTTTTATCATTCAAACTTAGTCCAGTTAAATGCACAGTATAGTATGGTTGTTTATGTTTTCAGTTTTGACAGGCTTGAATTGAGGGTATGTGTGCTAATGCTTTTTTTAGAAGTCTGGACAAAAATATGTATGTTCAACATTTACAATATCTGTATCAGCAGTCGTTTGATTCGATTCACCTTTTTTTTCTTGTTCTTTTTAATACTGTACAGCTTTCTCAAAAGCTAGTTATGGGCATGAAAATGTCCCGCAACAACCAGTAAATCCATCGCTTTTTAGACATTTCGTACAAGAAATCTACTCATGCATATATTTTTTTTTGAAGAAGGCATATATACGATTGTTTCGTTCTCCCTCCCCACCGACCAATCACACCTCTACCGTATATATCTCCTGAATTTATTGTTTCGAAATCACACCTCCACGGTGTTTCGAAATCGTTGTAAATGCTTTTTTTTGAAGAAGACATATATACGATTGTTTCGTTCTCCCTCCCCACCGACCAATCACACCTTCATCGTATATATCTCCTGAAACAATAAATTCAGGAGATATATACATGGAACGAAACAATAAATCCATCGCTATTTAGACATTTCGTACAAGAAATCTACTCATGCATTTTTTTTTTGAAGAAGGCATATATACGATTGAATGCAATCCATGATTACATGACACAATTGAGCAAAACGTATCTGTATCGGCAATCATTTACTTCGATTCATTTTTTTCTTTTTTTAATACCGTACGCCTTTCTCAAAAGATACTTATAGACATGTCCGCAGCAACACACGGGGTATCACATGGAATTAAATCCGATGTTCTCCGTTTACTGGTACTACCATACTAGTACTATTTACTAGTAGCAAGTGGTGACTGTTGAGTGCTATTTTCCGTTGGATTCGCTGCCCCCAAATCGACATGACATCTCTGTCTGTTCTTCCTCAGAAGGCTCTACCGTCCCTGAAGGCCTCAACCCAACCCGACCCTGCTTCGCATTCTTCGCCCCATTCCGTCCGTCTCCCTCCCCACCGACCAATCACACCTCCACCTCCCTCGCCGCCGGCTCCCCCTTCTCGGCGGGGCGCCTCCCCTGCCTCGGATCGCGGGCGCGCGCCTCCAATCCGATACACGCCGCGGCGCTCCTCCCGACACCATCCTCGTCCCCGCACCGGCCTCCCCCCACCGCCACCGATCTCGGGTGAGTCCCTTCCCCCATTTCTGTAAAGCAGCCTCCTTTCCGCATTCGGGTAACTGCCTTCCTGCCTGCCTGACTGTCACCTATCCCCACGAGCGGACGGAGAAAGGAAATCCCCCTGGCATGCGATTGGCCTGTGCTTCTTTTGGTAGCAATTGGAATTAAAATCTTGTACACCCCGATTGGCTCCCAAGAAATGAATTTGATTCCTAGAAGTGGATTGAAATGCATATTCTAGTAGGATTATAACTTGTTTCTAGCTCATTTCAAATACAATATTCACGTTTGGGTGTACTTCCGAATTGGAAACCTCTGTTGGGATGCATGTCACGAGGACATCCAAGAAACAGAATGGGGCAAAGCCATCGTTAATGAGACAAGGCAACGGGCGTACGATCTGGTGTCTTGGCAGCTTCCACCTTGTGCCCTCGATGTGTTGAGGACGGCTGCTTCTGCCTTGACCCATGCTCGAGCCCACCATGGATGGATTGACATCCCAAATCCCCACATGTGCTCAAGCCGGCCGCCATGGATGGATCTATCTCCCAACTCCTAATGTGTGCTCGAGCTTGCCACCATAGATTGATAGATCTCACAAATCCTTGCGCATGCTTGACAATGGCGAGCGGATGCCAGAGTTGAGCATGAAAGGGGAGACAATGGGGGAGGGAAGAGGCACTCAGGGGATGCCAGAATCGAGCAGAGGCCGAAGAGTAGCGGAAGAGGAGAGGCGGCATGGAGATGGAGGTGGCGGTCAAGCATGAGGTGACACGGTGTCGAATTGAGCAACAGAGATGGTCTATGTGTGATTTCAGACGATTGATGGGTGGGAGCAAAGAATTGGTTGCAGTAGTATTTTACCTCTTGGAATTGACACTGGAATCACCGATTCCAATTCTAGGTGGCAGCCAGACAGCTCTGTCCTTATAATTAAATCCCAATTCCATGATTTCAGGGTCAATGCCTGGGAGCCAAACAGGGTGGTAGAGATTTTGAGAGCTCCCCCCCCCCCTCCCCCACCAGAGCCTTATAACATTCCTGCCTATGTTCCTTTCAGTTCTGGATAAGAATATGAAGGCAATCAGATTCTACCATGTTTTAGACTGCCATGTGATGCCGGTGCTGTGGCCAGGAGCCTCTAAAACTTAACCTTTTCCTTTAGGTTTTTAATGTACATGATGCCAGTGGCACGAGAAATTATTGCGATTTACTGTTAGTGCTGATTCATGTCTTTCTACTAGAAAAACAGTAAATGGAGAGAACTAAACAAGAATTTTTGAGCTTTGGATTTAATTCCTTGTCAACCGCATTGCCATTCGATTGGAATTTGCATTTATTCATATGTTTACATTGTTTGTTTAATTCTGACCTGTAATAATGGACTGAGTTCAATTACATGCACACATTTGTTGTGTAAGCAAAGAAAAAAGTAAATGAATTTATTTACTGATTTCTGAGTAACGAGTCAGCTAGTTGGGCTTATAAATGCATTCACTTAATACTTGCTATTTATACGCAAACTTTAGACTCGTGCCTTGATTAAAGTAATAGAACGGGGTCGGCTGTTAAAGCACGTGTTCTTCATGTCAGTGTTGTTTTTGTTATTCAATTATTACAATCTGCTTCAGTGTTTGTTTTTTTCCCTTGGATTATCCTTTTCTTTTTTTGCTTGTGAATGTGAATGGAGCTATTTGAGGTTGCAGCTAGCTGCCATAAGGGGATATGGGATAAGATACGAACAAATCGAATTGAAAAGAAAAAAAAATGGGTGGGAATTTCCCATTCATTTCCATTTGCTTTGTGATTTATATTCTGAACTGGGAAGTAATTTGTATGTGAATAAATCATTGGAGTTTGAAGAATAGCATAATTGCTTTGTTCTGCTTGGTATGTTATTCTGTTAGCATGATCACGAACAGGCCTGCATCTGGTCCTCATTTGCTGCTTCTGCTATCACTAGGAAATAAAGGATAGCTGAGCCCATGATCAATTGCTGAAGTTATGATGTTCATATGCTGGCTTTGTAAGCTGCTATACTTGACACTTGATAGTCATACGGCATGGTATTTCAATATAAAAATGAAGCTGAAAATGCTGATTTCTCAATGTTAGAAAAAATATGATAATTATTCCACATAGTTCTGGCTTGTTTTGCTTTGCTTAATTGAAGCTTATCTTCTCTATTTTGCTTATGCTTAAAAATATTAATCTATTATGCTATTTGAATTAAAATAAACCCTTGTTATGTAGATGAATGCATCTAACAAAACGTGTTGACTAGATTATATCTGGTCTCTGGAAAAGTTTGTGGTTTTGCTTGTGTTTACTGTGTGAAAATATGACTGTAACGTCTGATTGTATACGCCTTTAATAAGTCCTTATTTGGTTGTAGTTTGTAACTTCTGATTGAAACAGCACAGTATGAAAGATAACTTGTCATTATATGAGTAGTGAGTAATTGTTTCAAAGGCCAGTCCGGTGGTCATGGTCCTGCAATGTTTACCCCATTATCATGTTTTCCATTGTCACTCTGGGCACACTCTTCGTCTAGAGATTTGTTGATAAATGAGTTTTACACTAAGTCATCTAAATAAGATATGTTTAAGGACTTTAGTTTGAAGTAATGCCATGATTAGTTTTCATATGGTTAACAAAAAAGGATACGCTATATATCCTTTATGTTTTTCCTGACTCTTTGAGCCGCTTATTTAATGTCTCTGCAGTTTTTATTTTACTTTAGCACCGGAAGCTTTTCCTTGTTTTTTATATGTAAGGCATAGTCTAACCAAGCCTGTCATGGTTACCCAAAAATGAGAGTCAATCTTTCATTAAAAAAAGAGCTATATTCTTATGTTAGGTTTGCGGGCACACAGGCTTGACACAAGTTGATGGCAGAACAAGCAAAAGAACAAGATGACGAAAACAACATGTAACATCTTTTCTTAGAGCGTGAGCACCTGCACTCAATTTTCTCTTTTCCAAACAAAAAGGAGATGATATAATGTTGTCACCTCCTCCCATAGACAGGGAGTTGGAGACAGACTTGGATAAAAGTCGGAAGCATGCCAAAATGTGAGTTGCACAAGCTTGACTTCAAGACCATGAACTCAATAGGCTCATAGCTTCTTGAAGCTGATCCTTGTGGCTTGTCCTTCTCTTGGTACCCTTTTCTTAACGAACCAACTCCCGAAAGCTCTAGAGATGCACAGACTGAAGATTGTCTCAGATCATTTTGAACTTTGAAGGGATCTTATTTGAGCAAAACAATGCAGAATTGCATCTGCTTGCTTAATATTTTTTTAGCATGTGACCATGATTTGCGGTAGATTTTAGCCTTTTTTGTTTTCTGTATTTTATGTTTATTGTTATGATAGTATTTGGCTGTGAATTTAGATGACATTATTAACCATGGATTATTCAATCCATCTTTGATTTGTAAAAGTAGTTTTACATCTAATGGTTTGTTGCCTTAATTGGCTACCTAGGTCAAACATCTCGGTATTTGTCTTTCTTAAATAGTAGAGAACTCAGTCAAGGTTTATTGAAACTATTGCCATGAAAATACCTACTTCTACATTGTTCTTTTCTAAAAAGTCGGATTGTTCTCATAATTTTCTCTTGGGAAAATTTCTATACGCATAATTAGGGTAACACGTGTTTACTTAAACATTATATAATGATCTTGTCTGGAGTTTGGTAAAAACTAAACCATAAAATCAAGGTTTTAGATGCTATGGTAGTCTATCACTTGTTACTGCTTAATTCTTTTCTGAAATAATTTGCTAACATTTATTTTCTTTTCTAGCATAAATAGTATAATATTGTGCTTTATAGTCATCCAGCATTGGTTACTTTATTTTCAAACTTTAAAAGTCCTATTTGAATTCTTGAACTTGCAACAAATTGGAGACAACAGTGTGAACCATGAATGTTCCATCACTTGATTATCGCCCTCCTGCACCATTTTTTGCCATTATTTAAACGGTTGGGGTTTTTCCTAGTTCATCATCTTTTGTGGCCCTTGTTCATCTTATTGATGGAAAGCATTTGATTTATTCAGGATCCATTAACATTGATTAGCATAATGTAGAAAAGTGTGGAGGAGCCATGCCATCTTGTGACAAGCAACTAGCATTCTCGGTGAAAAAAGCAGCATTGCATGAGCTGCTAAACAAAGGTGCAAACATCATGAATATGTCTCAAGGCACTTCTCTGATGACAAAGGGTAAAGGTCCTGCCACAGATCCTGAAAAGGCTGTGGGCGCCAAACGACTGCAAACTGAGGCTCCTTCAAGTCCTGGATATCATAATGTTTATGTACGAAGAAAAGTGGAAACTGAACATAGTAAAGTGAACTCCTCTCAGGAGTTCAAGGGTAATGGAAGAGAAAAAACAAAAGAACAGGAGATGCAGCAAAATGTGCAACATGATCAGACCAATAAGCCAGAAGTGACATCATCTCCTATTGCCGAATCTGGAGGGCTAGTGTCTTCAGAATCTCCTGAAAAACCAAATATAGAAAGTGTGCCTGAGAAAAATGAGCCACCAATTGCTTCTGGTTCCGCTGTTCAAGATGATATCCATAGGTCAAGTAATCAATACTGGAATGAGAGATTTAATCGGTTACAGGCATATTTGGAGTCCTGTGATCGGTCAACCCAGGAGGGTTATGTGCGAAGTAAACAATTTGTGTAACCCCTCTCCTTCCAACATCTTTCTCGTAGAGTATTGACTTCCTCCCCCTAATTCCAGTGCTCAGGTCCCTTTCGGCAGCTGGTCGAAGTATGCGTGCGATTGAGCTGGAGAAAAGGGCAATACACCTCCTAGCGGAAGAAGGTGATATATATCACTTGCTATTTCTTGTGTAACTTGTGTTCCTATCATTCTCAATGCTTATGGTTCAGTCGTTCCATGGATTGTCTTGTGATCTTGTCATGTAGCGTATTTATGCTCTGAAATCTCAATAGCTTGCCGCTGTATACCATAGTAACACTGATGCTATATGTGGCATCTCATGCATCCCCATCCTATTATATACTTTGTCTATTGGAATTCATTGCACACATTGTGCTGCCTGACCTGCTGTCAAAACACCTCATCATTCCCTGTACTATATGCACGTAATAAAGAAACAACTCTGAAGTTTCAGTATTGAGTGTTTCAGTGCAAAGGATTGCATTACTTTCATGCAAGTTAAAAGTTACCATGCTGTCTCTATGTTTCATCTCTGATAAACGTATCTGTGTAGTGTCCTACAACTCCAATGCTATTAAGTTCGAGTGACATACATGTTTGGCCTTTATGTGATACATGCATGATGCATCCGACATATAAACCAAAACTTTGGCTTGTGGCTTGATTTGACATTTATATAGCGCAATGACAAGCTATTCAGCAAAATTGGTCCCAATTTTCCTTTTCAAGGATGTGAATGGGCTCGGGTACAGTCTTGGTATTTGGAAATTTTGGATACAATTTGGGCCGGTGCATATCACAGCCCCATTCAGCTTTATTTCGTGGAAGAAGTTCAGTTTAACCCCCAAACTTTCATACTATAGGCACTTAGCTCTTGAACTTTAAAATCAGTTATCCTAACCATGATTTTTTTAAAAGCCGAATAATACAACCATCGTCTTGTTTGAGAAGTCTAAAATCTTAACCCACCTATATAGATAGGCCATGATATTGAACTAAAATTTAGACCCATCTAGATAAGTGGGAGTGGGCAGAGCAAGCAAGAGAGAGAAAGAAGAGAAGAAAGAAAGAAGAAGAGAAGAGAAGAAAAAGAAAAAAAAGGTAAATTTACTTTTTTTATAGTTATCTGTAAGAATTTTTTATAATTGTAGGAATTATTTTATAGGTTGCGTAATTAAAATATCATTTAATATTTAGGACTTTGTTGTAGTATTTAGAAATTTTAGGATTGCGTAGTGTTTAGAAATTTTAGAATTGTATAGCTCTCGTGAATTTTAATGTAGCGATTACTTAATGCACAATGTAGTATTTCAAAGATATGCCTAATTTTATTACGTAAATAATGTATTAGCCAATGTAAATAATTTTGTAGTCTACGATCAATGTACGTTTTGTAGATTGTATTTTAGAGTAATATTTTTAAATAGGACGTTAAAAGATGTCGGAGAAATTGTATTTCCAAATATTTTATGGAGATGGGGAGATAGCACGGCGGATGGGGTGTATTTAGTTTTTAGAATTTTCGAGATTTTATAGTATTTAGTACATTACAAATTTATTGTAGTATTAGAAATTTATTTTAGTGTTTAGAAAATTTAGGATTGTGCAATGTTTAGAATTTCTCTCATAGTGTTGTTTATAAATTTCTCGAATAGCGTTTATAACTTTAATGTAGTATTTAGTTTTTAGAGATTTGAGATTGTATAGTACTCGATTATATAGAAAGTGAATACAATGAAAAAGTAGACAATATTTACAATTTTAATTTGGTAGGGTTAATGTAATGTGGCACAAATATAATGTTAGGCCATATGGTAGTCATTTTGATTACTTATTTGTAGTCAAAATCACTTATTTATAGTCGTATTTTGTAGTACGGTCAATGTACGTTTTGTAGATTGTATTTTAGAGTAATATTTTTAAATTGGACGTTGCGACATGTCGGAGAAATTGTATTTCCAAATATTTTATGGAGATGGGGAGATAGCACGGGGCGGATGGGGTGGATCTATCATCATTTTCAAGAGTCGTGCAGGGCATATGCGAGGCCAAGCGATAGGACATCTGAGGGTTTGTTGGAGTGGATGTCTCGGATGTTCGATTTGGATGCCCGAGTGTTGGTTGCTTGGTCGAGCGTTAGTGAGCGAGCGCAAGACCGTTTTACGGAGAGTTGATTCCTATTAACTCGACGTCAACATAGAGGAGTTATGTTGGTTTTGCCGTAGAGCGGGTTGGCGCTCATGTTGTTGGTCTGATGCTACCCGTGAGCTCCATCGGTGTCGCAAGTTCGTGATGTCGGGGTGGACATTACGGCGGAGGACATCAAATGTAGAAGGATGCGAAGAGGAAGGCGGAGGAGTCCGGAGGCGAGGAGCACGAGGCTCGGTGGCGAAGGGACCGGGGGCGAGAGAGGCAGGTGGAGGCGCGAGGTGGCCGACGAGGGGAGGAGGTGGAGGACATTGTTGACTGATGGAAGAGGAGGACCGTGCGGATGAGGAAGTCCACGATGGTGAGCACTCCGGCGAGGAGGACAACGCCCACGAGGTGCCTATCCTCGTGCGTGGACCAATTACAATTTCGAAGACCTAACGATGAATGAAGGAACATTGATGCATGGGAGTATCGTGAGAACGAGGTGACGCGAGGGCTATATATAAAGACAAGGAGGCATGATGGATGCGGTGAAATCTTGGGCAATGTCTCTCGTGGCAATTCGGGGTTGTGAGGTCGGCAAGAAGGACTCTGACGTGAAGTGCGTAGTTGATTCGTGCCCATGGCGGTGCATGCATACCGAAGTGGGCGGACTCTCGGAAATGCTCCATAGTGATGGAGCATAGCTGCGAAATGGAAGAAGCGGGCGAGGGACACCGCAATCGTCGTCCACTTGGGTGGCAAATGTGTTTTATGGTCGGATCGTGGACAATCCCCATCCGCAGCCTCGATCTATTATCACGGCCCGTGGAGAGAGGTTTGATGCAAGATTAGTTACGCAAAGGCATGGAGAGCAAAAGGGCGACTCGGAAATACGGTTGGGGCGTCGAGGCTTCAGTCGAGAATATTCCCACTTGCTCGGGGCAATCGCACAAAGGAACCCGGTACATCCATCGACCTTGCGAGTTCCTGCGGGTGGTGCGTGCACCGAAGTGGTATTGCGTGCATTCTTCGCCTCAGGCGCGTGCATAAATGCGTTAAAAGACTGCCGCCTTGTCCTTTGCATGGGCGGCACTTGTATTTTCAATGGACCGTAAGTTGTAATGTACGTTGTAATGTTCGATGTAATTTTCAATGTACTAGTAAGTTGTTGTTCGCATCATGTAATTCTCAGATGTTCGATTAGTACCTCGAGGATAATGTAATTCTCGGCGTTGTGTGCCTCGTCGAACATGTCTTTGTCTTTCGTATGTTTGCAATCCGAGTTTTTTGGCTCTCGCACTTGCCGGTTGTATTGTTTGTTGAAATAAACCCTACCGGCCCCTTAGGAGGTGGCGCCACGCGGACCACGGCGTGGTGCCGATTCCACGGTGAGTACCTCTTTCTTTGAGAATTAAAATAGAAGCGCCAAGTTGCGATAATGTTTGTTGCGACAGCCGCGAGCTCAGCTTCTCCACCCGCATCGCGGAGGAGGCGGGCGTGGCCCGCCACTTGGAGGCATACCTCCGTTGTTGTTCGGTTGGGTGATGTTCCGTCCTCCACGGGAACACGGTGGACCGTCACCGATCGAGTCACGCCCGAGACATCGCCGACACCGGTGGATGAGGTAACACACTCGGTTCAATCTCGTCTCGGCCGAGCACGTCTAACTCCCCTTGTAAGCGGTGATGCGGTGGTCGTGAGCCTCGGTGTGCTTGCGCGACGTCTGAGGTGCATGCGGCGCCGTCTCTCGGCGAGCGCGACGCGGCGATGTCGAGTTCGTCCTACTCCTCCGGTTGTGGTCTTGGGAGCGCTTCTCCGTCGGCGAGCACGTTGTTGACACGACACCGCACCGAGGAGCTTTACGAGACGACCGGTGGGTGGCCCATCATGGGCCACTCTGGAGTCCGACGGCGGTATGCTCCTCGTATCTTTTCCCCACTAACGCACTTGAATAACTTCGCCATTTCTTATTTCCTCGCGGCGGAGGTTCGCGCCGACAGGTGAGGCTGTGCTTTACCTTTACTCCCGCGACCGAGTCTTGCACTTCGCCCGGCTGTTCGATCCTTTCCTTTGCCGTCTCGTCACGTTGTCGCATGCGTGGCGCTCACGATACTTGCCTCGATCCTACTACTCCGCATCTTTGCGAAATTAATGTGGTGTGTACTTACTGTTTTTGCATTGCGGGATGGCCGGATGGGTCTTGCGATGGGCTCTCGATTCGCGCCGTATGCGACCATAGGCGGGTTCATCGAGACCCGGCCGTGCGACCATGACATGTCTGATCGATACATGGAGTGGTTCGCCACAGACTCGCCTCGTGTGTCACGGAGGACAACGTTTAGTTGGTCCGTCCGCCGTCGCCACTCACCTACCCCACGGCCGATTAGAAGCGTGGCGTGATTGATTTGTTATGCGGATGTATTTTTGTAATGGCTTTACGTTCGGCAACACATTGTATAACCCCGATTAGTAACATGACAATCACTATAAATTGTTCAAATCATTTATGCATTGCTTGCCTATGCCACACGACGTGACAACACACCAACGTTTGGTGCACCTATTGCCTCTAATAATATGGGGCGATCGCCCAAATATGAGGCGATTGATGAGAAAGAATAGAGGGTGAGCTTGTACTATTCTTCCTACCTCGTTGAGTCATAGCACCCATGTAGATCTTTGCGAGCTTGTCCGCTCTTGGGAAATTTCAACTTGGAAGAGTAGGTATTGGAAGTGCCGCAACTTCGCCTTCGATCCATGGGAGAAGAGCTCAAGGATCGCCGCATGTTTACATAATATTTTTGAATGAAACTTTGCTAATTTACGTTTCATGCGTCACCTCCGCTCTTGTGTAAATTTGAGCGGTGGTTTGATCACGGAGATCAACCCCGAGGATTCTTGACCAAGCCAGCCGGCGGGATGAGTTCAGCGCGGTTTCAAGAACAACGCGATGCGCACGCGAGGAGGCTTGTAGGAAGAATGAAATGGTTTAAGCACTATTTATTTGGTTTTCTTTGTTCGTGAAAAGTAATCCTCAAATATTACATCTCCTCTCGCTCGCTTGTCCCAAATGATGTTATTTTTCCATCGAGATAATAGCATTTTAAGTTATGATTTGATTTCATCGATTTTACCATCGTTTGCGAACCCATTTTGATGTTTCTACCGATTGCATGTTAGGACATATATGCTAAAGTGACATCTAAATATTTTAATAATTGTAACCTATCTGCAACAAAGCGGGTTCAAGTTTTGATCGTTGAACATTATTCTATAAACAATGATATATTTAAACTAGCCATATTCAAAATGATATTTTTGCAGATGCATTTAGTAACTTATTCTATTTATTTCATGAATTATGGATCAACACACATTATAATTCTTTCACATCCACGTAGAGCCTATATATATATATATATATATAGTATAATTACACTTGGGACACCATAAAAAAAAATATCGCGGCCCTGTCTCCTCATGATCCAAAACGAGTATTTTTCCTATGTATTTTCATGCGAAAAAGAATAAAAAAATATTAAACAAAAAAATTTTGAAATTTCTATGATGTGTTTAGTTGGTGGGATAAGGTTGAATAAGATGACTTGTACTATTTAGTTTAACCTTAAATTTACATCTCACCATTAAAGGCGATGTGAAATCACTAACTAGTTCAAACAAGTTTGAACAAAATTCAAACTAGAGTTTCTTTTTTGACGATAGTTTTTGTTTCAGGTATGTTTGGTTGTAGGTATGTCTTGATTTTATATATAAATCAAAAAGCATGTGATCCAAACTTGTTCAAAATCATTGAATTCAGTATGCTTTTCCAAAGGTATGTGTTTCATTTAAATTGTTATAGATAGGTATATGCCTTAAAACTGAAATTTTGAAAAATATACTTGAATATGGCTTAAATTCACGATTTGAAATCATGATGCCTAAGCACCATGGTGCCCAATTCACTTCCTATATATATATATATATATATATATATATATATATATATATATATATATATATATATATATATATATATATATATATATATATATATATATATATATATATATATATATATATATATATATATATATATATCAACCAAACACACGCTTAACGATTTTACCAATGATGCCGCCCTCCCTAGTACACATACCTGCGTTATCCCTCCCCTCCTCCACAGTGCCACCATCTTCCTCCTCCCCAATCCGAGCTCACCGACGGCGCCAATGACAGGAGCTCGCTGTCATGCAGCCCCCTTGCCTACGACTGATTGAGTTGCGACCATGCCCGCAACGGAGGGCGCCTCCTCCAAATTGCCAGCCTGTTGCTACTAATGTTGGCTCTTCATTTGCTTTTAAACCAATTTGACCAGAACAAGTTCTGCAGCTTCAATCGACTTGCAGATTTCTCTAATTCCCTTGCCTTATCTCTTTGGACCCAACTCCGTTGGTTCTTCTCTGAAGACGAAGCTATGCATCAGCTAGTTATTTATCTGGTTTCCCTTTGGATTCTTTTGATTTCCTTCCGATTGCAATCTGGATCCCATCTCTGCTGTCACAGCCAACTTCGCAGCTATTTGATATGGTGAGCAGCGGTTATGGGGGACGAATTGCCGGTGTACAAGACGAATAGAACTGGGCTCCATCATGGCATCATCGCCCACAGGTATGGTCTGTTGGTCGGAGTTGAAGTGGCCGGCGGTGACCTCTGCGTGGGTGTTGAAGGATGCAGAGAGTGGGGAAGAAGAATGTGTATGCTCACTTACGCGTGGGCCCTAGCTTGTAAGATATTTTTTTATATATTTGGTTATAAAACGTACTTTTCACCTTACCGATTATATATACTTTTCACCAAATATTTTTTTTTATATTTGGTGAGCAGCGGTTATTTGGTTATAAAACAACCTTAAAATCCACCTTACCGATTATTTGTGTTATAAAACGTACTTTTCACCTACGATCAATCAACAGCACGTCAACGAAAACATAAGAATAAAATATGGAGCACACAAAGTAAGGGGGCAAAGCTCTATCTTTATTAGATTGATTTTTCTGAACAAGAGGATGCCTAATATATAACAAAGTCAACTGTAAATAGATTTAGATTCGCCCACCAATAGATAGTTCTTTCATACATGGAAGGGGATTCTAATGCACATATCTCATCAAAAACTCCACTCAGAAACCCAATGGAAAAAAGGAGATGGAGAAAAGAGTACATTGCACTCGTACATTGTGTTACACTAGTTGCCTCATTAAAAAAACTTCATGTGAGAAAATTTCAGGAGAACTTACTTAAGGGAAAAAGAGTACAACTTATAATCTTCTAGATTAAAATAGGATCTTCAGGATCATGCTAAGGGTCATAGTTCAAGGATTTACTTCCCCTGAACTCTGCATATCTCAAAGTCGTCTCATTCTAATGCCATTAACATATCATCGAAAGGTGTATTTTGGCAACAACAATGAATAAATCTACTAGATTTTCACATAACTTAGTATGCAGAATCTTTACCTCGCCATTCTTCTATAATTTGTGAGGATAGAAAAGTTTATGAGCAATATGCGTCGTGATATTGCTTTTCACAGGACCCATTTGTATTTGTGCAACACAAGTAGTATTATCTTCATAATAATTGTGGGGGTATCGACGGTGTTAATGTCACATGACTTCTAGATATGGTTAATCACACGTCTCAACCAAACGCACTCACATGAGGCTTCATATAAGGTTATAATTTCTAAATGGTTGGTAGAAGTAGCTACCAAGATCTGCTTAAAAGATCACCAAGAAATACTGAACCACAACAGAGAAACACAAAATTAGTCTTAGATTTGGCACTGTGGGGATCAGACATATAGCCAACATCTATATATCCCACCATGGTTAAGTCTTGGTTCTTCTAGAAAAACAATCCAAGATCTTGAGTACTTTAGAGGTATCTGAGTGAAGTCTTGACACTAGCCCAATATCTTCTGGTTGGGACAATACTATGTCTTGCTAGCAAATTTACTACAAATATAATATCAGGCCTTGTGCAATTCGCAAGATACATGAATTCAGGTCCTAAGACTTTCTCATTTTCCATCCTTGGTCTAAAAAAGGGTCTTTATTCAGTTCAAGAGATCTTACTACCATGGGGGTTTTCAAAGGATAAGATTTATCCATATTAAATCTTTTCAATACCTTCTTGGTATATGTAGACTGGTGCACAAAAATTCCTCTTGAAAATTCTTCGGCTGCAGGCTTAAGCAATATTTGGTTTACCCAAATCTTTTATCTCAAACTCTGTCGTAAGGTAAGAACTTGCTTCCTTTATATCCTCTGCGGTTCCGATGACATTCAGATCATCGACATATACTGAGATGATGTAGAATCCATTCTGAGATTTCTTTATGAACATACAGTGACAATATCCCTTCTTTAAGAGGAACTCACTAAGTCGGCTCTACCACATTCTTCCCGATTTTTTTTAATCCGTATAGTGATCTCTGCAGTTTGACGCTATACATATAGCTATTACTAGGATCCAGAATTTTGATTCCTTCAGGTATTCACATATAGATATCCGTATCCAGTGACCCATATAATCATGCAGTCACTACATCCATCAACTTCATTGATAAGTTTAAGCTTGTTGCCATTAATATTAAATTTTGGAATATTATTCCACTCATTACAGGATAATATGTTTCATCGTAATCGATATCGGGTCTCTGCGTGAACCCTTGTGCTACAAGCCTCGCTTTATATCTCACCACCTGGTTATTTTCATTTATCTTCATAATGAAAACCCATTTTGATCCTACAAGGAACACTTTAGGAGGTGTTTGGTCAACGGGAGAACTTTCCTTTTATTAAGCAAGCGCTGCCTTAATTGCTTCTTTTAATTTGATCATATTTGAGCGCTTCTGGCACTCTACCATGGACTTTGGTTCTGGATCCAACTTTTTAGCAATTTTAGAGGCGGAATATATATCAACAAATGTAGTCATTTTTTTATACAATTCTCCTGCATCACTTCGGGGATATCTTTTCATTAATTTCTTCCAACTCCTCATGATCTCCCACAACGATGGAGTCTGGATGTTCTGACTTCCCAACGTTGGATTGTGTGCGCAAATATACGCTGGTGTTATCATCTTCAGGATGGATCACTTCAGAGATGTTACCAACTTTAGGATGGCTCACTTCAAGGATTTTCTCAACATCAGGTTGAGCTTCTTCCACTTTTACGGGTAGTGTTCTCATTTGTTCGGTTCCCTCCATTTGTGAACGTCTCCGCGGAATTGAGTCTCGTGCACCTAGAGGCCTCCCCCTCTTTTTATCATGAGGGGCAAGAGTGGGTTCAATATCCTTCTGGGGTATTTCCACTCTTTACAGGTGCATATACTATAGGTATATGAAATATTTTCACTCCCTTATGATCAGTAAAGACATTTGGCAGATTATTAGTTTATTTGTTGCTGATTTATTATCCTTCGAACTTCAAGTTCGGTCTGTACAGATATGAATATCAGTGAGGGGGAGGAGTGGAGGATTACCTTGACGCCGGGTGGAGCTGCGCAGGAGGAGTGTTGCGTATGGAGACTCATATCTAGTCTTTTAGAATTTAGAAATGTACGTTATAAGGAGTACTATATGAACTCTTAACAAGATTAGAATTCCCACTTTCTTTCAAGGTAGGATTCCTACCTCTCTTTGGAGAAGGACAAAAGGGGCCATATAGATCTATGAGGTGGTCATGTAGAAACCATAAACCAACTCATTCAATGTAAGAGACGCACAAGAGGATTAGAGGCTAGATTATTCTTTAGCATTAGATTCTTGTATTGGGCAAGTATCGAAGGGTCCTAAAAGGTTCGAGAAATTGTGAGAGAGCAGCAATCCCTTGTACTCTTTCTCTTTGAGGTTATGCTTAAAGAATTTGATGTTGGTTTTGCCAAATCTTTTCTCTCGTTGTGGTTGCTTCAACATCATTATTTTTGTTCTCCCTATGAGATTCACCTTCTTCATTCGTAAGACCATGCACGCTTGTGCCGTACCTCACAAAACTTTTAATCCGATCCGAGGGCTATTGCGTATAAGAAGGGGTACTAGAGTGTAACAAGAAGGATGGCTCGGAGTCCGCGGGTGACACCGCACTTGGAGATCCAAAGGATGGTGGCGCACCCTCCAAATCCAGAGGGAGGTGGGGCTGGCGCTTGTAGATGAGGTAGCGGCTGGGGGGAGGTATCGACAAGAGTTAGTGGGGAGGCGCTTATGGACAAGACATCGGGCGAATGAGGCAAAGGGCAACGACGCCGAGGTCGAAACCCTATTGGTGTAGGCTACAAAGAAGGCCGAGGTAGTCACCGAAGGTGCGGAGGACGGAGACCCAAGGAGGAGACATATATGAAGAGGTGGGACTCCTCGCCGATAGGAGGAGGTCGAGGACGGCGTCGGCAAGAGGAGACAGAGGACACACGGGCTCATGAAACCCTAATCGCGCTCTCTAGGTCAAGTGTGTCTGCTGGTGGCTGTGGAGGGGACGAATGGGGTTGATAGGGCGAAGTCCCACTTTTATACCGGGTGCCCGGTGGGTAATTCCTTCCAATTTCAATGATAATTCGAAAAACCCAATCCCACAAGGGCCATAGGAAGTAAGGTCCAATAGCGTGTGAGCTGCAGCTTCTTTTAACGCAAACGGGTCTAAAGTGCGCCTAAAAAGGCTTGTAGGAAGACTGATATGTAAGACGGCTTCTTGCTTCAACAAAACAGAAGCCGGTTCGGAAGCCCTTCCAAATAGACCCTACGTATGAGGCTATGAGCCTATGACACGTACGCAACCACCACCATCGCACGAGCACCCCTTGCGTGGTGGGCATCGCGGCGCTAGCTCGGCGGTTGGCGAGCACGCGATTTTCACAGGCGGCCGCCCACCACTTCGCCCATGCGCTCCGTCGCTCGCTCGCCGGATTGCCGCATGCGAGCCACGGACTGGGGCCTTGTCGTGCGTGTTGTGTTGGGCTCTGCTACCTCTGAGATTGGTCACTTTGCCCTGGGTGCCGCACGGCACAATGTGGCCTAGCTATCTAGGCACCCGTACGTACACACCCCCAAGAACAGGGACACTCGTCGCTCTCGCGCATGTCTAGGCTGCCTGGGACGCCAACCAACACTCGACGGCGTCGCACGACCACACTCCTGTGGGTGTGTCGGCGTGCATAGCCAAGAGCGGCCGTACGCGCTGCAACCCAGCTCCGGCTACCGATCGGGCTAATTGCGCCACATTGCTAACTTGCTACACAAGCCTCGACTTTTTTTTAAGTCCCGTTCACACGTTTTTTTAAATGTAACCTCCATATAAATACAATTATAAAAATAACACTCTCTCCCACTATAGAGGCTCCAGTGCCCGTGTACCACGCGGTAGGGGGCTAGACCCGTGGCAACTCGACTGACCGCGGCAGGAGGAGGACGAGTTGACGTGCCCGTGTTTCCATGATCAGGGAGCTTGGCAGCTTAGTGCCAAACTGGAGGAGCACGACGCCACGCCTACCATCGTGGGCTCACCGACTGCTGCTGCGATCGGTGGGGTAGTCACGGGTCCAGGCTCTTACCGTGGTATATGGATAAGAAAGATGACACGTGTTACCTGCTGATGTTTCTATAGTTAAAAGGAAACTATTTTTGTAATTGTGTTTATATGGAGACTAGATTTACAAACAAACAGTGCTATGGGGCTAGTAAAGCCAAGACGTCCTCGCTACCCATGCTCACACACCTGAGCCCCAGCCCGGTTGCGCAAGCCCAACTGCACATAGCGTGTGTCGTCCTGACGTCAACCTTGACCTGGGCTGGGCTTAGTTGCTGCTGGCCAGCTGCATGTCGCGCTGATGCAAACAAAAACCCAGCCGCTTCGTCCGGCCCGAATGTACGCACGCCGTGCCCGTTGACGTGCTATACCATCCGACTACCGCAACGGCCATGCCATCTGCTTTCGGCTGGCCTTTTCCCTCGTGAGAGCCCAAGTTCAAAATCCCAGTGAAATTTCGACGGGACGAGATTACAAATCCTGACAGAATAAAAAAATTAAAAAAAATCAAATTGCTATAGTAATTTTGAAAATTTTGGTGAAATTTCGGTGATTTCAAGTTTTTTAGACCAGATTTAGGACAATACTTCTTAAGAATGTCTTCCTTGTGTTTGTATGATATTAATAAGGGACAGTACCTCTTAAGAATACAAAAAAGTTCTCAAGTTCAGTTGTTTAGAGCTAGAGCTGGCCAAACGGGTGGTCCGGCCCGTTTAGGCCCGGCTACTAAACGAATCAGCGTCTTGTCTTACCATCGCGTCTTGAGGTGGCGCCCGAGCACGGCCGTTAGCCTCTCGCCAGTGCCATGCCTACCGATCCTTCATGAACCTAACGGGCCGGGTTGGCCCGATAGCGTCAAAAATTTCAAAAAAAAAACAGAAAAAATTAGAAAAAGTATGAAAAAATGCAGAAAAATAAGAAAAATTTCAGAAAAAATAGGAAAATTTTAGAATAATTAGAAAAACTCAAAGTATGTAGATTTTTTGATTTTTAATACTCAACGCTATAAAGCGAATATTTTTAAACTAAACGGGCTAACGCAGGTAGGTCAAGATCATTTGGGCGTCTTGTCTTTACCACCTTGCTTAAGCCAGTGCAAAGACGGCCCGCTTACAATCGAGCCATGCTGGTGCGACAGTACTTACAAGATGGCGTGCCTCGGTAGGCCCATTAGACACGGCCCATTTGGCCAGCTCTATTTAGAGCACCTTTAGTAAGTAGGAGGTCTTAGTTCAAATATCAACAACCTCAAATCTCAATAGGAGGACCATTACTAAGATAGTAGGTATTCTAGCATAGTCTTTTTGCTTTGCTTATCGAGTAATCATGGCAAAAAAAGAAAGTGACACACCCTCCGAACTGAAACTAGCGCCAACTAGGCCTACTCAACTTCATGCCATGTGCCCATGGCATCATAGTTACAATTTTTTCTAGCCTCAAGAGACCATTTAACAGGGGTTAAGAAGGTCTGAAATTTTGGTGATTTTGACTGAAATTTCAGTTTTCTCAGTTTCAAATTTACCAGATTTCAAATTTATTTTTTGAATTTTGTCCAAATTTTGGCCGCCTTTGAGATGTGATTCAAAAATGAAATTTGAAACCTTGTGCTAGCCTCTGTTTTCCTGCGCTCTCAACCGTGCTCGCGCACCTCTGCACGCCTGCCCTCGCCTCGTCCTCACCCTCGCCCTGCACCGCGAGCAGCACGTCCCCCATTGATGCTACAGTGAAGACGGATCATGGTCATGGTCCTCATGGAGGAGGCTGACAGGCAGTGTTGGTGCAATACACTCCTTCGGATGATTAATCGTGAAGTCATGACTGACTGCGTATACCGTTGGCCATGACAGGGTACCGGCGTACAGCTAACCGGTTGATTGGACCGTGGATAATTAGTCGGAATTACGTGGATAATTTGACGTTCGTTATATATGGCATGTGTATTTATTTGATGATAATACTAGTGTCAGGGATAAAGTCGTACTGTTGCCAGAGTTATCAAACATAACTGTACCATTATCCAATAATACAATAACTTCATAAACAGTGTTTCAATGCTTTTCTTTCTAATACAAGTTGCACAAATCTTGAAACAAGCGAAGAGGTAAGTAATCACCATCTACCTTTCATTCATGCTTTAATATCTGTGCAACTGTCAAAAAGAAAAGCATAGAAGCACCTCTCTAACTTCATTACTAACTCAAAAGGATAGCAAAACTGATCTGTCGGCAATTATGGTTATGCACTAGAGTACGACTCAAAACAAATTTAGGTCACAGTTTAGGAGGTTATTGTTGTTGGATAATTAGGCATATTAATGATGTATCTCTTTCGAAAATAAGATATGACAATAATTGAAGCTAGAACAGATGAAACAAACAAACTAGACAGAAGCAACATGCCAATTGTGAGGTCTATCTCATCCATATTATTAGATAAACAGAACACATATGAGGTTCGTCTTGTTACCGAGATGACACGAAGACGTGGCCGAACCCGGTAGCAGATGCCGATGAAGATCAGAAGGTGATGTAGACGAAGCTGACCGTCGGTGAAGAAACCAGCGAGCAGTCGCATAAAGGTGCTTCTCAAAAACGTGATTCGCCCTCTCCCAGTACAGGATCTCAAGGGCGGACGTTCTGGAGACATGCTCTCCCAACAGTCGGTGCACGCCGGTGAAGGGACGGGGAAGACGGAGGCAGCACAGTACTTTGGAAAGGCAAAAAGTTCGAGAGATATTGATCTGATCTCTATTATGTGTATATATAATAGAGAGGATCGTGAAGCACGTTACGAGTCGGTTACGGATACCGTGTCAAATCCGTTCCACGATTTGAGTCAGTTACGGATTCTGCGTGCAATTAATTCCGCACAACGTAAACGTGTTGACCACTTAGTCCCACGTTGCAAAAATTGCAAAAGAACTGCGCCTGTGCAAGCCATCGGACTCGATTTTGCTGCACCATTCACGCGCATGTCGCGTACGCGCGCCGCGAGGCGAGGCGAGCGAGCGCGCATGTGTGTTCTCTACTTTCTCCTTCTCATGCTCAAGCATGGTGGAGGAAGTTTCCCTTATAAGGTGGTCTTCATCCACCTCCATTTGCAATATGGGACTATTTCATTTTCACCTCTCTTCCACCTAATGGGCTTTTGGGATTTCCCATGAGTTATTTCTGAATTATTTGGGCCTAGCCCATGTAATTCCAACAATTGTTGGTTGTGATCTTCGGCATAACTAATAAGACCGAATGTTTTGGTTTGGCCCACCATACCCGCATGATGATCAAAAAGTTCCAACAAACTTTGGTTCGATCCCGTTAGCTAGCCTATATTAAGAGGGAGAAGCCGACACTCGATCTATCAGTAATTGATCACGAGTTTGCTACTCCCGACACCCCATCCTATCTAGGGTTTGGCGCTGAAACTAGCGAAGACCGTGACTACCACCGAGAGGATCTCGGTGCCCCCTTCGCTGCTCATCTACGCCGGCGTATTCTTCACCAACACTCAAGAACATCAATCGAAAAAGCTAATGGCATCATCTTCGTCAACAGGTCAGTTAACCTAACGTTTTAATTTCCGCATCTTTTTTTATCATACTTTAGGGTAGCTAATGACGTTCATGTTTTAGTTTACCCTAAGATCTAATATTTGGTATCAGAGCCTCCTAGCCTAAGTTTGATCCATCTTTTAAGCTTGGTTTCGGTCTTGTGTTCGTCGGTTTAGTGTTCTTTTCAGCTCGGTTTTAGCTCGGGTAGCATTTAGAAGGAGGGATAAGAGTAGTCCCTAACCCTAATCCCAAATTTGTACCCTAATGTCTAAGAGGGGTTTCGGGGCTTACATCGCCCAGCCGTCGTTGTCTTCGATGCTGTGGTCTCCGTCGGTCGCCCCGTGCACGACGTCGCCTCCCGCGGGCCTAAGCTTCGCCCGCGGTCGCGACCATGGGCGAACGCGATGGCCTGCATCCCCACCTCGCTGGAGCCGCGAGCGGCATCAGCTCACCCACGTGCGCACCATCACCGCCATTTCGCTGTGCACCCTCCCACTCACTCGGTCACCGAGTCATCGCCCTTTTGTTTTCGAGCGGAGATGGATTAGGTTTAGGGTTTCATTCAGTTCGCCCTTTTGTTTCGTCCCGGCTCGATCCTAGCCGTCCGTTCACAATCAACGGTTGGGGCTTCGTGCCGCGCGTTGGGTATTTATGGGTCTCTACCGCCCTTTTGGGTCGCGGTAGCGCGGTCGGCTTGTTGGGCCGCACGTCTGTGCGTCTGAGCCGGGTCGCGCGTTGTGGGCTGCAGTAGGTTGGTGGGCTGCACCTTCGTAATGTTGCTTTGGGCTGGGGATCTAATTGTTTTTGGGTCTTTTTGGTAATTAAGATAAATAGTTTTAGCCCATTTCTCTATTTGTTTTCATTTTGTCCTTTAATTTCAGCAATAAACATTGTTAATTATTTATTTCCTAGGCATATTAACTAATGTGGCATTTAATTTTTTCATGTGATGATTATTTCTAAGTATTATCTCTAATTAAAATGGAACCAACGAGAAGCTTTGGTTAGAGATTATTGTTTAATGTTAAAAATTGGGATTATGTCATGACCATGATCGTATGCTGACCAACGTTATTTATGAACATGTGTCACTCATAAGATAATTTAGTTCTTTTTCATTTCTGCCCAACGGTGATGCGAGTTAGAACTTTTAATTTTTCTGTCATTAGCATGTTATTAATCAGACCAATGTAGGGTTAATTTTCTTGTAAGACATTTATTTTCTCTAATGTTTACTGATTAAATTTTATTTTGATTCAGCCATGAACAACACTAATGTTGTCGCTTACTTGAACGACATTGAGCAACTGACTGGGACAAATTTTTCCTCTTGAAAGGAGAGGATTTTGATTGTCCTTGGAGTCATGGATTTGGACTATGCCTTACATGAGGATACTCTCATAGCTCCTTCCGTTGATGATGAGAGTTCCACTGAGAAAAAGAAACTCTATGACTTAACAGCGGAAAGGTGGGAGCGGTCCAACCGCATGTTCCTAATGATTATGAAGAGCACTATATCTGTTGGGATAAGGGGAGCAATACCTAAATCTGACAACGCTAAGCAGTACTTGGTCTCAGTTGAGGAGCAATTTAAGGGCTCCTCAAAAGTATATGCCAATACCTTGATCATAAAGATGATCACCACTAAGTATAATGGCTCCAGCAGTGTTCGTGAGCATATCATGATGATGACAGATATGGCTGCTAAGCTTAAGGGTATGGACATGGCTATTTCTGATGGCTTCTTGGTTCACTTTATTATGACCTCCCTCCCTTCTGAGTATAATACTTTTAAAATTAATTACAACACTCAGAAGGAACAGTGGACCATGAGCGAGTTGATCGCTATGTGTGTTCAGGAGGAGGAAAGGATAAAGGCCGAAAGAAAGGACCATGTTTATAATATTGGTCATAGCAAAAGAAAATTCCAAGGGGATTCTAAGCCTAAGAAGAACTGCATTTCTTTCTCAAGGCTGAATCAAGCAAATCAAAGCCTAAGGAGAAAGCCCCTGCTGCACCTAACTCTGCTTCTTCGGATAGGCCCATCTGTCGCTTCTGGAAAAACAGTGGGCACATTCAGAAGGATTGTGTAGGCTTCATGAAGTGGCTCGCTAAGAAGGGTAACGACATAATTTTTACTGTTGATGAAACCCTTTGTGCTGATTTCCCCCTAATACCTGGTGGATTGATTCTAGTGTCACTGTGCACGTTTCTAATTCATTGCAGGGATTCCTTACCATGAGGACACTAAGAAAGGGGAAGCGAAGTCTTAGAGTCGCAAATGAAAAGAGGTTGAAGTTGAAGCCGTTGGCACACTACCATCAGCATTGGATAGTGGCTTCACCCTTCATTTGAATAATGTTGTTTATATTCCTACCATGAGGAGGAACCTTATTTCAGTTCCTCTATTAGATGATGATGGATTCATTTGTATCTTTGGGAACAATAAATGCATTGTAAGTTTTAATTCTAATAATGTTGGTTTCGCAACTCAACGAGACAAACTTTATATGCTTTCTCTCTCTAAATTCCATGTGTCAACGAATGTGTGTGATACCACTAATAAGCCAAACAAAAGTTTAAATGATGAGACTTCATCGAAATTGTGGCACTGTCGTTTAGGTCACATTTCGAATGGGAGAATAGAATGTCTCATTACAGAAGAGATACTCCATCCATTAGACTTATCTAACTCAGACCACTATATTGATTATATTAAGGGGAAATATGTAAAACAAATTAAGAAAAAAGCCACACGAAGCACAAGAATCTTAGAATTAATCCACAAAGATATATGTGGACCATTTTCTGTAACTTCAGTAGATGGGTATGACTCCTTTATCACATTCACTGATGACTTCTCCCGTTATGGTTATATTTTTCCTATTCGTGATTGATTTGAATCACTCGATAAGTTTAAAATATTTAAGGCTGAAGTATAAAATTAACATAATTTAAAGATTAAAGGTAGTAAGATCAGATCATGGAGAAGAATATTATAGGAGACATGCATCTTATGGACAAATTCTTGATCTATTTGCTAAGTTTCTTTCAGAAAATAGTATAATAGCCCAATATTCAACACCTGGTGAACCTCAGCAAAATGGAGTAGCTGAAAGACACAATCGCACCCTTATGGATATGGTGCGTAGCATGATAAGTTACTCCAGTTTACCAGTTGGTTTGTGGATTGAAGCATTAAAGACAACCGCACATATACTTAATCGGGTTCCTAGTAAATCAGTGCCTAAGACACCTTATAAATTATGGACTGGGAGGAAACTGAGCTTAAAATACTTACATATGTGGGGTTGTCCTGCTGAGGCTAAAATTTTTAATCCACATATTGGGAAATTAGATCCTAAGACAGTAAGTTGCAATTTTATTGGATATCCTAAAAGATCTAAGAGATATCGATTTTATTGTCCAGATCGTATCACTAAGTTTGTAGAAACCCGACATGTTGTATTCTTAGAGAATGATGAAATCAGTGGGAGCTCAGAGGCTAGGAAAATAGATCTTGAGGAGATTCGGACTTATGTACCACTGCCGATAATCCAAGAGACTATCCTTCCTGTACCTCATTCAATTACACCTCCAGCTGAGAATCCTGGAGTTGGGCCCCCGCCTAAGGATTCTGGGATCAACAATACAACACCTAATGATGAGCCTCAACAACCCCCTATGATAACTAATGAACCAATAAGAAGATCATAGCGGGACAGGAGATCTGCCATCCCGAATGATTATGTCATATACATGAATGAAGATGTAAATAACATAGGGAAGGTAGATGATCCCACCTCATTTAAGGAGGCCATGATGACTAAAGATTCACCCAAGTGGCTTGAGGTCATGCAGGATGAAATAAAGTCTATAAGCATTAATGATGTCTGGGATCTAGTAGAAATTCCTGATGGAATCAAAATAGTAGGTTGTAGATGGGTCTACAAAACTAAGCATTACTCTAAGGGAAATGTTGAAAGTTTCAAGGTAAGGCTTGTAGCAAAAGGGTTTACACAAAGCGAGGGGATTGATTATGTTGATACTTTCTCTCCCGTCTCGAAGAAAGATTCACTAAGAATTGTCATAGCGCTTGTTACTCATTATGATTTAGAGCTACATCAGATAGATGTTAAAACTGCATTCCTTAATAGTGACTTGCATGAGAATGTTTACATGGCTCAACCAGAAGGTTTTGTCGTGGAAGGCAAAGAACATATGGGATGTCAACTTAAGAAATCCATCTATAGACTAAAACAAACATCTAGACAATGGTACCTTAAGTTTGATGAGACCATAAGAAATTTTGGTTTCAAAAAAAACAAAGTGGACAATTGCATATATACTAAGACTAAGGGGAGCAAATTTACTATCGTATTACTTTATGTGGATGATATCTTATTGGCTAGCAGCGATAAGGATATGATGTATGAGACAAGAGATTTCTTTTCGCTAATTTTGACATGAAGGATCTTGGTGATGCCTCTTATGTTTTAGGCATTGAGATTCACTAAGATAAGTCCTATGGAGTATTAGTCCTATCCCAAAGGGCATATATTGATAGAGTACTTAAGAGATATAATATGCATAACTGCTCTGTCACGCCTGCTCCTATTGTTAAGAGCGATAAGTTTGGGACATTCCAATGTCCAAGGAATCAATTAGAAGTTGATCAGATGAAGGGGATTCATTACGCTTCAGCTGTCGGAAGCATTATGTATGCTCAAGTTTGTATTCGCCCTGATTTAGCATTCGTAACCGGGATGCTTGGCAGATATCAATCAAATCCAATGTTGCACCACTGGAAAGCCGTTAAAAAAGCTGTGCGTTATATGCAGGGCACTAAGCATTTCATGCTCACATATAAGAAGTCTGGTACCCTTGAGGTTGTGGGCTATTCGAACGCTGACTTTGTAGGTTGTGTTGATATTAAGAAATCCATATCAGGTTATATCTTCACACTTGCGAGATGAGCCATTTCGTGGAAAAGCTCCAAACAATCCCTAACTGCATCATCAACGATGCAGACTGAATTTGTGGCATTTTATGAGGCCATTGGGCAAGATGTATGGCTTAAGAATTTTATCCCGAGATTAAGAGTGGTAGACAGCACATCTAAACCACTTCCTATATACTGCGATAATATGGCCGCAATTTTCTATTCGAGTAACAACAAGTCAAGTGATGCTGTCAAACACATTAACATTAAGTATCATGTTGTGAAAGATAGAATTTAGGATCAGACAATTGATGTCAAGCATATAAGTACTAAGTCTATGCTTGCGAATCCGCTTACTAAAGGCTTACCACTCAGTCTCTTTCGAGAGCATGTTGCCGGCATAGGTTTATTGGAAAGCCTCTGAAACTGGAAATTAGGACCATAAGAACAAAACCAACTCCCGTTAAGAATTAGTAAATATCCTATCGAGATGGAATGATGCACTATAGACACTAGGGTTTCAGTGGTGCTTTTATTAACCGCTGTAATACTTTATCTTGGTGTGCTGTTCTGTTGAGTATGAAATTATGATAGTAACCTTTCGATCAAGCGGGAGAATGTTGGTTGTGATCTTCAGCATAACTAACAAGACCGAAATTTTTGGCTTGGCCCACCATACCCGTGCGATGATCAGAAGGGTTCCAACAAACTTTGGTTCGGTCCCGTTAGCTAGCGCTACATTAGGAGGGAGAAGCCGTCACTCGATCTATCAGTAATTGATCATGAGTTTGCTACTCCTGACACCCCATCCGATCTAGGGTTTGACGCTAAAGCTAGCGAAGACTGTGACTACCACCGAGAGGATCTCGGTGCCCCCTTCGATGCGCATCTACGTCGGCGTATTCTTCACCGACACTCAAGAATACCAACCGAAAAAGCTAATGGCATCATCTTCGTCACCGGGTCAGTTAACCTAACGTTTTCATTTCCGCATCGTTTGTGATCATGCTTTAGGCTAGCAAATGATGTTCATGTTTTAGTTTTACCGTAAGATCTAATAGTTATATCCCATGAAAATAACTTACATATTGAAAATACGTGAAAATCATGTGCAGAAGTTTGAAAAAAAATCTCCAAAAAAATTACTAGATAAAAGAAGAGACATGTTCTACTTCCCTGCATAATTTTGATACCAATGTCCTTCTCATTTGCGTCCATTCACCGTGTGTGTGCGCGCATGTGTGTGTTTTTTTGTCTCATGAATGCAATTGAGTTTAGTCTTAAAATTTTGCATGGCTAGAGAACATGCTCTCCCCTATATCTGGTAGTTTTTTTCAGAATTTTTGGAAAATCACACACATGGTTGTCACGCATTTGCATTACTTAAGCCATCTTCATAGGATAAGCATGCTAAGTTACATACTATAATTGACATACCGACAGTCAAAAGAACTAGTTTCACGTACACAGAATGAAGTAATGAACCAGAGAGCTTGTTACTCCGAATCCTCGTCGAGCACATATCCTCTTCCGAGGCAAGTTAAACTTAGCTTCTTGTTGCTTGCAGCTCGTCTTGTTGTTGATTTTTGTCCTCTTTCTTCTTCATTACGCTCTCTACCAGATCTCGAAATTGCTTCTGTATCTCTGCTGGAGCTGCTTCACAAGGCTGATATCACCCGGTACGCCTGCCAAATGCTTCCTCATACGATTGATACCTGCCTTCCAATATTTTTTTTACACAACATGCATGATACCAGCCAAAATACTACCTCAAGTTTGGATCCTAATTCTCAAGTGCAAACCAAAGCTGCTAATTCAATTATTACTAATTTATACAAAGTACCGAAGCAAGAAACCAAGACCGAGAGAGAGGAGAGGAAGCAAGCTTGACCCTAGTATCTAAAAAGGGTCGTGTGCATGATGTTCAACCATACAAAAACAAGGAGAGCAAAATCAGACAAGAGGGTAAAACCTTAGTTTGGGAAAGGCATGCTATGCAATGCCCGTATGGAAAAAAAATTGGAGCGGCGCGAGGTGGCATGGGCCACGTGCATGGTGCGTGTGCAAGTATGGTTTCATGTGGGTATGTTGGCGGCAAAAGATTGGACTTGTGGCTGGAAAGGAAAGAGAAGGAAATAGAGAGAGTTCGTGCCAACGCAAGGAAAGAAAAATTTGGCTGAAATCAAACTAGAAAGGGAGGCAAGGAAGGACAAGTAAGCAACCTGGTTTGGAGAGAGAGAAAAGCAACTCAATTTGGTCCAGCCAAACAAGGAAAAAAAGAGATAAATCTGAATCGGATTTAGAGAAAGAAAGAGTTCAACTCGGATTGCCCAAACCAGCCGACATTAAAAAGGCAATAACTTTCACGCATGAACTCAGATTGAAGCGTTCTTGAACTTTCCTGAAAGCTTACGACATTATCTAAATTTCTTTCCATTACAAGAAGTCCAGAATCAACTTCGTTTTATGTTTACATTGGCCGACAAGTTTCAGCCTGTCGGTTGGCTGAAATTTAAGTTTTAAAATTGTAATATCTTTTTATCTCTTAGATTCCAAGTTGTATATATTTAAGAGTTGAATTTGATTCAGTTTTGATGTGTGTTTGACCATACATTGTGCACCAATATAAGACCAATAGGTGTGCTCCATGTAACCAGATTAGAGTTGATGCATTGAATAAAATTATAGAAAATCGACATGGTTTTTGGCAGCCATGGTTGAGGTGTGTGCTAGAGTTGAGTTGATTGTCGTGAGTTGAGAGAGTTGATTGTGCAAGTTAGAGACTTGTCGTTTCTAGATTGTGCTGAAGAAAACTCTTGCAATTCTATATTTTCATATTAGTTTGCAAGTTATCATGTGTAGTATAATGAAAAATCGGGTATCTCGTACATCAATTAGCGATTCTCACTAGTTGATCCGTATCAATGCACTTCACTGAGTTGTGACAATTGTTGTTAGTAAGCCTGATGTACTGCCAAGCTGGGTCCGTTGATCTTGGGGGGTATAAAGGAAGAGCTCCCTTGATCAGCAGAGCTTAACGATACACATTGAGGGCTTGAACCAACCATCTCTAATGTAACAAATGGAACAAGGTAGAGCATAATTAATTATTTGCTTGGAATTTATAGAGACGAATTTAAATCTGCAGAAAATGCTATAATCGGGTTGAAATTTATTTCAACATCAAAGAAACCCCTGATTACCATCTGCATCTTTAACGTTGGTGTTTTCCTAACAAAAAAAGCACCATAGTTTGCATTTGCTTGCTGAAACAAAGACTCATAGCAGGAGATCTGGGACCAAGAGATTAGGATAGAGTTTTGATGGCAAAGGAACATTAAAATTGGCACGGTGGGAAAGCAAAGGCTTAGAGTGTACGAGCTCTGCGTTGGGCTGCCATTAATACAGGGTTTCTCCCAGGCTGTTTCTAACATTTCGAAGGCACTAAGGCAAAATAAAAGTAGAGGCTCTGGGTAGGAACTGATATTTTAGATATCTCAATTCTGTTTAGAGTAATTCTGGGTATTTTCATATCTAAAGCCTAATACGCACCGATAACATGTGCGAACACTTTCATAACATCGACATCGTACTATAGTACTGTATGAACAAAGCTAATATGTGCTAAACTTCTCTTGCAAGTTGCAAACGACATATAGCTTAAGACCTCGCATGAAACTCGAGAAATTTACATATAGCTATATGAAATGAGTTGTTTTATATAAAATTCATGCCTTCTAAATATTCTCTAAAGAGTATGAAACTACATAAAACGTTTTTATGGGATTTTTCGGTTAGCCAAGACATACAACTAAGCAATCATTAGCTGACACTGAAAGCCCAAAACACCAACCTTTAACTAAAAAATTCTTCATATCCTTCAACTGATAAGGAACTTTCTGCTAGTCACCAAACACAACCAACTAATCACCATAGGCACTAGAAATGCAAATTATCAATCTTGAATCAAATGTTTGTTTAACCAAGGAATTCGAATATATAAAGAACCACCGATTGTCAAATTCTCTCTCAGCTTAATTAGCAGGTAGTAAGATGCGAGTGAGTTGTGTTAGGCTAGCCATCGATCTTGTGATCGATGTTAGCACAGATAAAGACTCACGCAAACACAGTGAACGCAACTCACACTTTAACATGGAAATCAAGAAGATGAACACATGAAGAACACTTGTTTGTGAGACCGAACTCAACTTAGCCTCTTTTCTCTTTTCTTCTCGTTCAACTTATTCTCAACATTCTGATGCAGTACAAATAATATATATCATACGTCCGGAAGATTTGCCGATCAACCAGGCCGCCACCTCATCTTTTTTCCGAAAAAGTCCCTCGCAAAAATTGGAATCACGAATGGGTCCTTCCAACTGTTATTTTGCAAAAAAGACCCCGTATTTCCGCAAATTCAACCCGAGCGCCGGTTCTTTAAATCCAAAAGATTTTAATTTACGTTTAGGTCCGAATATTTTGCGAAAAAATCCCGTGGTCCGGTTCTTTAAACCTGAAAGATTATTTAGAATTACGTTTAGGTCCGGTTATTTCGCGAAAAAATCCCGTGATTCCGCAAAATCGACACGGGCGCTGGTCCTTTAAACCCAAAAAAGATTTAAAATTGCGTTATTTTGCAAAAAAAAAAAAAGTTGTTCCGCAAATTTAACATCAGCACCGGTTCTTTAATCCTAAAATTTTTAAAATTATATTTAGATCCTTCTACCATTTTCCTAATAAAAAAAAATTCGAAGTGGGATTTACGCAGCGCGGCGTAGTGCGCAATGCTATCTAGTAAATACAAAGGGCGAGCAAAAGCTTCGGCCCATACACGTCGCACGCACACCATACGCCGAACTACTCGTTCTGCTGACTTGATCAAACCCTGCATGCACTAGCTAGTCGATCGTGCTCCAACAAGCCAGGATGACTAAGTAGCTAGTCACTTACATGCAAGCTAACCACTCACAACATGCACACGTACATGCAGCTATACTCAACATGCACAACGACTTAATCTACTACCATGCAACTAGCACAAGACTCGGCAACTAATGCATGCATGCACACCACTTCCTGCATGACCACTGATAGGCGTGCTAAGACTAATTTCTGTAATCCTATTATATATACATGCGTGTACTCAGTGACGAAGTCAGGATGAAAATAGAGGATAGGCTCAAAAGGCTAAGTTAAATTAGGTCAAATATAGTCTCGTACAATTGAAATTTATACATGAATAACAGAAGCATAGAAAAAAAGCAAAATATAGTGAAGGTACCTCGCTAATAGAAAGTCATCTCAAAACACATAAATGTCCGTCCAATAAGTAGCGATCTGAATATCAAATTTAGAAAAATTAGTGATATAATAGTTTCACATACACAAACCAATATGGCAAAATTTTGAGGCTTATTTATCTAATAGCTAATGCGCACATTAAATCACACAACTTGTAGAGTTTTTCATAAATTTACCTTCCCTGTAGAGATGGAAAGAACCAAATAGAAATTTTTAACCAGATTGTCCTTGTACTTTTTGATAGTCGAAACTGGGTTAATGGAGTTCGTAATTTTCTATTAAATAACAAACTGTGCAACACAAACTCAACAAAAGAGACATAGTGACAACCTAACAGAACGGGAGCTTCAGATGAACAATGTAAAATTTACAGAACAATACAAAGATGTATGTTGATTATCTGCAGTCTCTCCAAAAGAAGGTTTTCACTACCATTGTATAGAAGACACATAGTGATAAGGGCATCCTTACACATTCATATGAAGTGGCCTCTGGAACTATATCCCAGATCTGAAATAGTACAATATCAGTATTCTACATGAAGTCCATTCGAGCATAATTTAACATCAAGTACCTTACCAAGTACTGTTCATAAGTTCTCAGAGTCTTGTAGGCAGGTGTTTCAAGAATAATTATAAGTACTGAATATGGACATATCTAATAGAAATTGAGTACAAAATAAAAAAATCAAATCAAATTTCAAGACTGAAATGACTGTTTCTCTTACATGAGAGCGGTTTCAGCCAAATGTATAACTAATTAACCATAGTAAGTATAAAGTTCGACATTCTTGTATGGAAGAAAAGACACACCTGCTATTTACTCGATCCTGAGAATCTCAATAGTTGTTCCTTATCTACCATCTTCCTCTACACAAACTGAAATCATGTACATAGCAGTGAATGTAAGAAAATGTATAGAAAGGGTAGATGTCACCAACTCTATTACTTCCGTGTGAAGAGATGTGTATTGGAGAGGGCATGCAGGAGCATTTCTCTTATTCTCAGCTAACATTTGAGGTTCAATAAAAAAATCGAAGAAACTAAAAATAGTGAGAAAGCAAAAAAAGGGCTAATACATCTATACCGCAAGGCTGCAAGCAGTGAAGACTAAAGAGAATATGGTCAGCAAAACTGAAGGTGGAGACTGCCCATGGCCACCAGATAAGAACGCCGCCACCTTTCTTCGCCTCCATCGTTGCGCGTCACCATAACCTCATTAGCCTGCACATACGAGCGAAGGTTGCAGGACAAGCAGCGCAATCTAGGGCGGCGCCACGCCCTGCCCAGGCCATGGCCGCTGGTGGCCTGGTGCCTCCTCAACTCCTTGCGCCGGCGAGAGCCCCCCGTCTTCTCCTCTTGGCCACGCAGCTGCACCCCTGCCCAGCTCAGCGGTACCTCACAGCCGCCTGCCTCCCCTCCTCTTTGTGTTGTGCCCCTGCTGGCCTGACGCCGCCCACCTATCCGCCATGGCCACCGGAGAGAGGGTGCCAGCGTCGGCGTGGAGGGTGGGCTCAAGCCTGATGGAGCCCCCTCGCTGGATTCACCCCTACGTGTACTCAACTACTGGCTGCCGATCAGTTCAAGCACATACTATCACTCTGTGCTACTGATCCGCCCACTACGCCCTGAAACACGCAAGTATTTAACTTGGACTTAGCCTATGACTCATACTAGATGCAACAACAATATTGTGTAACATAACTAAACATTGTGAACACTTAAACAACAAGATTAAATTTCCAACAATCACCCCCTTAATCTTGTTGGCTTTATTGGACCACCTCCTTGCTGACTTCCTCGCTGACCTTCAAAGAAGCGCTGGCTCTTCATCCGCTTGAAGGACCATGTGGAGGTTTACCTAAATTTGTGATGAGTATTTGATTAAATTTGAGTTTGGGTTGCTCTTGTTTAAGTTTGATTTGAAATGGATTTTCAAATGGAAGCAATTTGAGGTCTTTTCTGTTTTTCCAGTGCTACCGGCCATGGTAGCCCGGTGCTACCGGGCAAGCGGTAGCACCGGACTCGTGTGCGGTGTGGAAAATCCAGAGAGGGCATTTTTCGGGATTTTTGCAGGGGGGTGCTACCGGCCATGCTAACCCGGTGCTACCGGACGAGCGGTAGCACCGGCCCGAGGAGCGGTGTGAAAATTCCAAAGAGGGGTGTTTTCTAGTTTTGCACAATGCGGTGCTACCGGACTGAGTGTAGTAGCACCGGTCCACCATGGGCGGTGCTACCGGCCTGAGGGCGGTAGCACCAGCCAGAACGAGTAAAAATGAATTTTAATGAGTGGATTTTGATGGATTTATTGCACATCTTTGTGGGCATTGCTATGTGAGGAGTTTCCTTGTTTTTGATGGTCGCAGGTCGACGATGTTAGATCATGGTGAGGCGAAGGATGACCGGGGCTAGGCGAGGAGCGTCGGAGGTCCAGACGGTCGGTGATCGTCGGAAGATGATCGGAGACGGAGTCGTGGCAAGCCTTGAAGACAAGGAACGGATGAGATGCTATCTAGGCGTTGCATGGATCAATGAGGGCCATTGGATGATGGTCTAGTTGATAGGTTAACGGGTCTAGTTAGTGTGCTTTGAGAACCATGCAAGAAAACCCGTTATGTGTGTGGGTTTTGGGTTAACCCTTGCATGGCTGGATGAGTGAGTTAATCCTAGCCCTTGATGGAGTGCTCTATAGGGTTTAGAGGCACATCCAAGGGTGGTAGGTGGCCCAAGAGTAGTATAAAAAGGGGTGGAGGGGTAGCCTTCCTCTCTCGAAGGTTTTGAGGTTTTTGATGCTCCTTTGAGCTTTGCCCACATGAATGTGAGGCTTTGTAACCTCTTCTTCCAGAAATGAAATGTTCTTCATTTATGTTCATGTTTCATTTCCTTTACGCATTTACATTACGCATTTAAATTACGCAATTTAAATTCCGCATTTACTTTCTTGCAATTTAAATTTATGCAATTTGGATTTGCCTCCCCTCCTTCTAATTGTTTACGAATCTTTTGATGAGGTTTATGATTGATTCTTTCTTGAAATCGTGTTTCAATCATCTAGGCTATCCATACGTTCTTGTTGCAAGAAGTGGATCTTTTGCGTTCTTGAATGCTTGATCTTGTAGATTGCGTATCCTTTAGTTTCTTTGTGTTCTTTTGCTTGCTGGGACGTGTGGGAAGTCATTCAAGATCACTTTGATCATCAAAACCCCACGAGCAAGTCTTGATCGAAGTTCTTTCGATTTTTGTCGAAACTTGGTGCGTTCTTCCTTCCTGGGCAAAAAGGTCGGAACTTTGACGTCAATCCCTTGGATTGAAGGTTGGAATAAGTTCATGACATCCCGAGGACCTTATCTAACAAGTTTCATTGAGTTTGGATAAAAAGATTCATCAATTTTTCTTTTGAACCCGTGCTGAAAACGCTGTTCATATGCCTGATTTTACTGTAGCTACAGTAAACCGGTAGTACCGACCTCAGAGTGCAGTAGCACCAGCCACAGGCTGATTTTTGTGAAAATTGACCCTTTCGCTTTCATTTGATATTTAAAGGTTTTGGCTTGGTTTCTTTGGGTGAAAATCTGCATTTGTGATCTTCCTTAGGGGTTATATTTTAAATTTGGGATTATTCGCCCCCCTCTGATCGCCATCTCGGTCTTTGACCGCTGCAATGAAGAGCGCCTTTTTCAGCTCGTGGCACTCCCTAGCGTAATGGCCATACTCTTGGCAATTATAGCAGGGCACCTTCGCCTTATCAAATGTGTTTTTCTTCTTGTGAGAATTTTTTTGCTCCTTTCTTTTTGGCCCTGGCTTCCCACTCAGCATGGGTAAGGAGGTTCTCATCTCTCTGCACTCGCCGTCGGCCCTTGTTGCGCTCCTCGAACGCCTTGAGACGCCCAACCACTTCCACCATCTTCATAGTCTTGAAATCACTAAACCACTCGAGGGTGCAGACGATCGGCAAGCACTTATCGGGGACGGCACGAAGAAACTTCTTTACGACGGTGTGCTCCTCCATGTTGTCTCCTAGTGCCTGTATCTCCTTAACGACAGTGGTCAGCTTCATGGCGAAGTCATTGATGGACTCCGTCTCCTTCGTGTATAGATCCTCAAAATCTCGAGTGAGGGTCTGTACACGCGCCTCCTTGACTCGGTCGGAGCCAACGTATATCTCCTCTAAGGTGTCCCAGACCTCCTTGGCGGTCTCCTTCTCATTCAAGGCCACCACCATGGTCTCGGGCACTGCTTGGAATATGGCGGCGAGAGCCATCTGGTCCTTGCGCTCGTCGACCAGCTTATTGGCCTCCACTGCCGTCCACAATCCTTGTACTCGCATGAAAACCTTCATCTTCACTGCCCAAGAGCCATAATTGCTCTCAGTCAGTATCGAGTACTGAAGGCTCACACTGCCTTCCCTCGTTGACGCCATCGACGAGGCCTCGCTGTCACTGGTGGCTCCACTAACCGGTGATCGTGGCATGATCTTGGGCATACCAAGACGAAGAACTCAGGCTCTGATACCAATTGTTAGCACAGATAAAGACTCACACAAACACAGTGGACACAACTCACACTTTCACGTGGAAATCAAGAAGATGAACATAGGAAGAACACTTGTTTGTGAGACCGAACTCAACTTGGCTTCTTTTCTCTTTTCTTCTCGTTCAACTTATTCTCAACATTTTGATGCAGTACAAATAAATACAACGGGCGAGCAAAATCTTCGACCCATACACGTCGCACGCACACCATACGCCGAACTACTCATTCTGCTGACTTGATCAAGCCCTGCATGCACTAGCTAGTCGATCGTGCTCCAACAATCCAGGATGACTAAGTAGCTAGTCACCTACATGCAAGCTAACCACTCACAACGTGCACACATACATACAGCTACTCAACATGCACCACGACTTAATCTACTACCATGCAACTAGCACAAGACTCCGCAACTAATGCATGCATGCACACCGCTTCCTGCTTGACCACTAATAGGCATGCTAAGACTAATTCTTGTTATATATACATACGTGTACTCAACTACTGGCTGCCGATCAGTTCAAACACCCACTATCACTCTGTGCTACTGATCCGCCCGCTACGCCATGAAACACGCAAGTATTTAACTTGGACTTAGCCTATGACTCCTACTAGATACAACAACAATGTTGTGTAACATAACTAAACATTGTGAACACTTAAACAAGAAGATTAAATTTCCAACAATCGAGCATTCATTCGTTTAGTCTATTATGAATGCCAAATACAGGTGTTTCCAAATGGCGAGTTGTCTAGTTGAGAACTTGGACTGGTTTGGACAAGTTCTCAGTATTATTGCTGGTGGTCTAATTCTTTGTTCTTACTAGTGGCTGCTTGGGAGTTGTATATCCTTATGTACTTCGATTTGTACATCTAACTGATGGAGAGGTAGGCTACTCTAGCGAAAAATCAAAATTTTCTACCGTGTAACCAAGGAACCACTGCAAGTTATAGATCACAGAATTACCACTAGACGCGCAGATCCGTAGCGGAAGTAAAATCGATGTAGCACGATGGTGCAGATGTAGTCGTACTAGCCTCGCGCCTCCCCAATAGCTCCTTGTGACCGTCGCAGGTTGCGGATCGTTCTAGCGTTGAAGCTTCGCAGAACGCCTCCAAGGTATCCACACGTACGGGGTATGAACACCACGCGCCGGAGTGCTAGCGTCGGCTGCGCGGTTCTGGGCGGAGGAGGGGTGGCGACTAGGGTTTCGAGAATTTTAAATTCCTATTGTGTCTCTTCGTGTATTTCTCTCACCCATCGCAAAGCCACCACCTCCTCCCTTTATATAGATGTCACATAATGGGTTTCAACCCTTGAAGCCCATTACAACTCTAAGCCCTATTTGAATTGGTTACAACTCCTTAAGCGTGCGATCCTATAGGTTCACGTGCACTCGAACATGACTGGAGTACCCCTATCAATCGTTGAGTACTCCTACTCGACCATCGGGTATACCTACTTGACCATCGAATACTCCTACTCGATAATCGAGCATTCGACCAATAGTCGATAGCGGCCCCTAGCAGGACTTACCGACTCCCGAGTACATATAAAGATCGGACAAACCTCAACAATGTCCTATATGTATTTCCTTTTGCCTCACGATATCGATCAAACCCAAGACAAGTTGTTGTCATCCTTATTTGAATGGCTCGGCCACTCTTTCTCGATGCCATGACTCGGATTCCTTGAATACGTCGAGTTAACTCTTTAACTCGATGACTCGAGTAACTTTTTACTCGAGTAGCATGGCCATGCGTTTCCGGAATCCGACCACTCAAGAGGTCTAGAGATATCTCTCCCGTTGTATGGAGGGGCAAATCCTATCTTGATCGATCACGCCTCGCAGCATGTTTCATGACAAACTCAAAAGTCATCTTTATAACTACCCAGTTACGGAGTAGTGTTTGACGATCCCAATGTAAGCCATTCCGCATCTTGAGAACATGCGACAATCTCAAGTCGAAGGATATAGCATACACATCGTATATGAGACCAACTGATGACATGAAATAATATAACGTTCTCGCAGTGTCTCATAGTGGGTCGATGTCCAACACCATGTCCTCTAACATGTGTCCATATTATTGGTTTCATATCTCCACATCTATAACCCATGAAACATGGTCATCGACCAATACATATGCTAGTCTACTCATATGTGTCCTCATATGATTATCGACTAGGGACCCCTTTTAGAATGAACATCCTAAAGATGAATACAGAGTTTCACAAACAAGTCACGTACTTGTTAATCAATATCCATGATGTTATTTAAAGAATAATCTCATAGTTTATGAGCATTTATAGAAATATAATCATCTCTATGATTATCTCTAGGGCATATTTCCAACACTAACTATAAGTCTATACAAATTATATATAAGGTATATACAAATGGGCTAGGCCCCTGGCTCTCGTGGGCCCTAGATGATCGTACTTGATGCCCATGCCCCTGGGTCGGCCCTGATTTCTCCATTCCTCTCCCCACAAACTAGTGGCAGAACTAGAAAAAATTATATGGGTGTGCACACTTCACACGTATAACTCTACAATCTCGTACAATTATTTCATAATATCATAAATCTAACACATATATTTGAAATTTGCTAAAAGTATAATACAAATAGTTCTAAGGTTTTAAAAATCCCAAACCATCGAAATCAGAGCTAATTCAATCAACAAATTTAGTATATTGAAGAGGTTATTTTATAACGTTTTTCAAATTTTTTAGAGTGCCCAGGCATACCCAGCACCACCCCTATATCCGCCCCTGCCACAAACCCAAATGGGTACATACGCAAATAGATCATACTATCATAGAAGCAGGTCATGCAGCAACTGAGATGGCAGTCGGTCAATACCCGGTGCCACCTGAATTCAAGATTTATGGTAATGGAAGACTCAAACTTTCCCAACCTATTGATTTTAGCTGTACAATCTCCTCAACAGAAATTCAAAATTTCACAAGTATCTACTTGCCTACTAGGCAAGTTGCATTTCAAAATTGCGGCATTAGACATTATCAATGCACTTTATGCCAATATGTGCTGAGTTCCAACGATAATTCATCCCGGAAAGCAAGAATTACATTACTTGTGCTAATCAGCCACAAAAGCACTTTCATACATAGCTACCATTCCAACACATAGGATAGGATAGCATCCCATAAGAAATAATTTAACATATTTCAACTCAAGATACGCTAAGTTACACAATGCCGTCGGGTACATCATGTGGCAATTTCTGCCATCCTGCAAGCACAAACTATGAACCTAATTTCTGCCTCCATTTGGACTGCAATAGACAAATCACAACAAAGCAAACTATCTAGGTAAATACAGAAAGCACTAACAAAGCTGTGAAGAGCCTAATTGGTACCAGGGACAGCCTGCCCAGCCGGACTGCACAACGAGTCCACAAGCTCCCATGGATTGCCCCATACCGGAAGCGCAGTGACTGCATCCACGAGGGCCGCATCGTGCACGCTGCAGAACTCGTCCATCTCGTCGCACATCTGCGACAGCTTCTTGAGCATCTGTTCCTGCACCTCCGCCTGCACAGCCGTCCAAAATGAAACAAAATCATTAACCGCAAGAAGGGGGGGGGAGGGGGGGGGGGGGGGAAACCAAAGCGACTGGTGAAGTTACCTGCGCGAGGAGGTCGTCGAGGACGGCGAGGTCGGAGGAGGTGGTGGTAGCCGAGGCGGCTACTGGAAGCGGGGAAGCGGGAGGGGCTCGGGGAGGAGCTGCCGAGGGAGTGGGCAGCGGAGCGAGGACGTCGGAGGAGAGGGCTTCCCAGCGGGAGAGCTCGAGGAGGTACTTGTCGCGGAGGCTGAGGAGCGCGCGGCGGCGGCGCCGGAGGAGGACGGACTCGGGGGGCGGCAACGGGGCGGAGAGCACCGCCGCGCCGGCGCCGTCGCGGTCGGTCGGGTAGAGGCCGCGTGGGCGCTTGTAGACGAAGCCGTCATCGTTGCAGATCTCCCACTCGCCGCCTGTGCCGGCGGTGGCCGCCATCGGCTGGGGCGATCTGGGCGCCGCCGCGCAGGGAGGGTTTCCGGTGGCGCAGGTCGGCGCGGTGCGGGGAGCGTGCGGTGGCCGGTGGAGGTTAGGATTTGGATTTTGGAATTGGGTCTGGGTGGGCGGCAATTCGAAAATATGGATGGTGGCGACCCAGGTCTAGAGGTGGCCAAACGGGCCGCACGGCACGATCCGGCCCGTTTAATGGGCGGCACAGCCCGTTTAGGCCCGGCTACTAAACAGGCCGTGCCGTGTCAGCCCACGTGCCGAGGTGGCGGCTCAGGCACGGCCCATTAGCCTCTCGGGTCGTGTCGTACCGGCCCGGTCCTTCGCGGGTCTAACGGGCCGAGTCGGCCCGGTAGCCTGTCACCGCCAAAAAATTCAAAAAAAAAACAGAAAAAAATTAGAAAAATAGAAAAAGTATGAAAAAATGCAGAAAAATCAGAAAAAAAATCAGAAAAATTTAGAAAAAATTAGAATAATTAGAAAAACTCGAAATATTTAGATTATTTTTTGATTTTTTTAATACTCTAACGGCTATAAAACGAATATTTTTAAAACTAAATGGGCCATGTTGGCCGTAATCGTCTTAGTGTCGCAATGGGTCGTGTCTTAGTCTTGCGTCGGGTCTTGGGTCTTGCACACAAGCGAGCTCTTCATGACTCGCTTGGCCGTCTTACAACGCGGTCGTTCCGATTAATCGAATGCCGTCGGCCCATTTAGCCCGGCCCGTTTGGCCACCTCTACCCAGGTCTTGGTTGGTACAATAACGCACCATAGTATCTGGACATCGTGATTTAATATAGTTTTTTTATGTATTTACATGCAATTTTTTTAAAGAAATTTAGGATATTAGGTTTAACCAGTTTACTAACGGGTTCAAACTAGAGTTTCTTTTTTATGATAGTTTAATTGTAGGTATGTGCTGATTTTATATATAAATCAGCAAAACGTGTGATCTAAATTCGTTTAAATCTTTGAATTCGAGTATATTTTTTCAAATGTATGTGTTTCATTTGAATTGTTATAGATGGATATATACCCTAAAGCTGAAAATTTCAAAAAATATACCCGAATTTGACTTGAATTCATGTATTTAAAATTATAGAGCCCAGGCCCCATGGACCATGGTGCCCTATTTCGCCGTCCTGTGTGTGTATATATACACAAATAATTACTTGGGGCACCATAGTGGCTAGGCACTATGATCCAAGATGTGTAGTTTTGCTATGTATTTGCATGCGATTTTTTAAAAAAAATTAGCATGTTGAGTTTAACCAGTTTACTAACTAGTTCAAACAAGTTTGAACTGGAATTCAAACTAGAGCTTTCTTTTTTATGATAGTTTGATTATAGGTATATGATGTTTTTATATATAAATCAGTAAAGCATGTGATCTAAATTCGTTCAAATCTTTGAATTCGAGTATATTTTTTTCAAAGGTATGTGTCTCATTTGAATTGTTATAGATGGGTATATACCCAAAAACTGAAAGTTTCAAAAAATATACCCGAATTTGGCTTGAATTCACGCATTTAAAATTATGGTGCCCCATTTCGCCGTCATGTGTGTGTATATATACACACAAATTATCTGGAGCACCATGGTGCCTAGGCATCATGATCCAAAATGTGTATTTTTCCTATGTATTTACATGTAAATGTTTTTAAAATTTTTAGGATGCTGAGTTTAACTAGTTTACTAACTAGTATAAACAAGTTTGAACTGAAATTCAAACTAGAGTTTTCATTTTTAATGTTAGTTTGATTGTAGATATGTGCTGATTTTATATATAAATCAACAAAACATGTGATCTTAATTCGTTCAAATTTTTGAATTCGAGTATATTTGTTCAAAGGTATGTGTTACATTTGAATTGTTATAGATGGGCATATACCTTAAAATTGAAAGTTTAAAAAAATATACCCGAATTTGGTTTGAATTCATGCTTTATATATATATATATATAGACACACTATAGTAAAAGTAAACATCAACGAATCTTTCATGCTTAAACATGGGGCGAGATGCTTCAAAAGAGCATAATTTTTTTTCTAAGAATAAGAAAAGAATATAAAAACAAATGGAAAGTGTGTGATATGTTATAAATAGCTCCGTAGAAGAAAGTCTAATTTTCTTATGTATAAAACTTTTTTAACCATAAGTCACTTCTAGTAGAAATTATGAATCGTTGTAATCGCTCCTTACAAGAGTTTCTTACAGGAGTGAAACAAAACTAAAGAAAGAAAGAATAATTATTGTATGTGTGTATGTGTATATGTATGTATATATATAATGTACATATACATATGTACACGTATGTATATGTATACATATGTATGTATGTGTATTGCAAATATGACCTCTTTCTTCGAAATTGCGAAAATAGTCTCTTGGTGTGCTCGGAAGGCACGAAAACGATATGTATCCACTACCATGCTAGAGGAGCTTGCAAGGTGAGCGGCGCCATGGTAGGTCAGGCGAGCGGAAAAGGAAGCACGACAATGTGGGAGAAGGTAGGCTGCCGTGATAGGGTAGTGTGGCAGCACCTATTGAGCTGCGACAGTAGCAACGTCGGTTCAACTGAGCACGTCGAGCTCAGTACCTCCTTAAATATGAGAGCTCAATAGCAATATAGGCCCTCTTGTTGCGGTATGCGTCATTTGTCAGACTTTCCGCATTATGATATAGGTAGGTCAACTATTTGTGATATAGTTACGCGTCACTTTTCAGACCGTATCGATGTCCAAAACAATAACTATTTATGACTGATAGAAGTAGTTAACTCTTTGAGAGCAATAACATATTTATTTTGACCTCGAAGAGATAGAGGTAGGTCATTATCTCTCTCTAACGGATAGAGATCCCATGTATACTATACTCTATCCATGTATATTATACATTATAGTAGAGAGAGATGGAGAGCCCTCAGCCGCGCTGCGAAAAGGATCTCTGAAAAATTCAAAATTACATTTAGGTCCTCCAATCAGTTTTTAGCTGAAAGTACATCAAAAAAAAAAATTACATTTAGATCCTCCTGTCAGTTTTTACCGAGATAAACCTGAAAAAACAAAATTACGTTTATATCCCAAGAAAACGGATTTTAGTATACCGGACCCGAAGAGAAACGAAATTACGTTTAGGTATTTCCGCGAATTTCTCCCAAAAACAAAAAACACAAATTCACCGACGATTTATAGCAGTCCACATATTCGCCAACGGATTCTAGCAACCCATTTTTTTAAAACAAAATAAGAAAACCAAAATTACGAAAAAAAAAGAAAATATGTTTGTTTTTTCCCAAAAATAAAAGCCACAGATTCGTCGACGGTTTATAGTTGCCCACAGATTCGCCAACGGGTCCTAGCGACCATTTTTTTTAAAAAAACAAGAAAACCAGAATTACGCAAAAAAAAAGAAGAAATAACATTTAGGTCCCTCCGCGTTTTCCTCTTAAAAAAAGCACAGATTCGTCGACGGCTCTTAGCAATCCGCATATTCGCTAACGGGTTCTAGCAGCCCATTTAAAAAAAACCAAGAAAATCGAAATTACGCAGTTCTTTTCTAGAAATATCCGTCGGACTAAATTTCGCACGTCGCAACGTCGCTCGACCGAATTTCCTAAATTTCAACCAACATAGCAGTACGCGACGAAATTTCACATGACACAATGTAGCACGTTGCCGTGGCTAGTAGTCTTCATATACCAGCCATTGGAGAACCAATGCCATTGAAGAACCAAAACGTATGATCACAATAAAAACACAAAAAAAAAAGTCTTAGCCCGTATGCCGCCTCGTCGACACTGTTGTCTTCCAGCACGTGGTTGCCGTGCCCGTGTTGGGGTGGAAATCCAGCTAAATTCTCATTTTTTTCGATTTTTCTTCCAAAATTGACACAATTTAATTTAATATTATTTTATTAAGTATTTTTAGAATCGAGCCAACGAGTCAAGCCAGAGCAAAATCCAATTTCAATCGAAATTGACTCATTTCAATGTTTAATCAATGAATAAGTGTAATTAGAGCAATTTTGAACCGAGTCAACGAGCCCTACCAACGAGCTTTTTTTTCGAACCCTACCTGTGTGTGTCTGCCGTCTGTCCGCCGTGAGCGCTAGGCACGGTGCCTGTGCTGTTGTGCATTGCCTCGCTTGCTGTGGGCGTCCGCGATACCCGTCCCGCTTTGTCGTCTACTCGTATGCCTGTGTGTGGCCACGGTGCCTGCTTGTTGCCTCCACGCCGCGCATGGCCGCGCTGCTCGTAATGGCACACAGTGTTCGAAAAAGTGGTAAAAAGCGGCGCCTAAGCGCTCAGCGGCCGGCCTCCGCCTCGCCTAGGCACAAAATCGTGCCCTAAGCAGAGGGGCCGCCTAGGTGGAGGTCGGCGGGCGCGCAGGCGGGAGTAGGCAGCGGTCGGTGGCGAAAAAGCGGAGGACGGCAGAGCTCAGCGAAAGAATGACCCCAACGAAGCTCTCTAGTGGGATAAAAGGGGAAAACGAGTGGAGGAGAGAGAGAGAGGCTAGGTTATTGGGCTGATCTGGTGCCACCATGCGAGCGTGAAGCTCCTCCCCACCGGTCGCTAGAGATCCTCTTCCCCACCGCCCGTGCCCGAGCTCCTCCCCGCCTCCCGCACCCGAGATCCTCCTTGCCTCCTGCGCCCGGATCTCCTCTTTCCCGCCTCCTGCGCCGCCAACACCCGAGATCCTCCCATGCCGCTAGCGCCCGAGGTCGTCCTTCCACGCTGGCACCGCTAGCTCCGAGCTCGTCTTCCTCGCCTCAACGTCGAGCTCGTCTTCCCCGCTAGCGCCGAGCTCTTCCTTTCGCGTCAGCGCCCGAGCTCGTTTTCCCCGCCAACGCCGAGCTTTTCGCATTTTCCTTCTACACCGGCGCCCGAGCCTCCCGCGTCGCTAGCACCCGCCAACGCCCGACACCCGAGCTCTCAGGTGAATATATCGGCATCGGATGAAAATGAAATAAAGGGAGTTGCTGTTAAGTAGTTGGTGAAAATGAAATATATTTTGTGACTTTATTATATGTGGAACTTAGTTTTGTGACTATGTTATGTGTGAGACTTAGTTTTGTGACTATATTATGTATAACACTATGTTTTATAACTATATTTTATTTTTTATGTGTGTCTTTCACTCTTTTATTTCATTGTAGTATGTCATTTTGTGATTTCCGCCTAAACGCTAGACAGTAAGTTTCCGTCCGCCTATCGTCTGGCGCTCTTTTGAACCTTGGTGGCACATGCCGCACATGTGACGAACAGTACAGTCAAGAACCTCTCCTCTTCAATACGTAGTGGGGATTTAGAATTTGATATTCACAGCCTGCGCACTACACTCTTGCTCACATCAATCAATAGCAAGAGCAGACCTGCACGGTTCACAAAACCGAAACCGTGAGAACCGTAAAAATCGCTCGAAAAATCGCTTGAAAACCGTCAGAAACCGAAGGGTTAAGAAGTAAAAAAAATTTGAATTTTTTTTCGAAAAAATCTAAAACTGTTCGGTTTTCAACGAAAAACCACGGTTTTTCGTGAAAAACCGCTCGGTTTTTGCGGTTTTTCGCGAAAAACCAGCCGACCAATTGAATGTTTCTGAAAAACGATTTTTTGAGCGGTTTTCAAAAATATTTTTTTATTTTTTAAATTAGATCGGTTTATCGAACGGTTTTAGATCTTGAGCCGGCGCGGTAAGGTTGAAAACCACGAAAACAGAGCAATTTTTCGCGGTTTTGTGAACCCTGCCCACAAGTAAGCACACAGTAGTGACAGGACGCAGATGGTAGCTACCAGGATTTGAAATTTCGTTCTTGATTTATATCCTAGAGGTGGACACAATCCAAAATTTCGGTACAATTTGATAATTTTGGACGAAATCCCTTGCAAATTCAAAACGCAAATTTGAAATCCGGAATTTTTAAACTGAAACGATGTTGCCAAAATTTGAAATTTCGTCAAAATATTAGAATTTCGAACGAAATCCGGAATTCAAAATGCAAATTTAAAATTTCGGTACTTTCGGCCATAATTTGTCGAAATCTCTGTGAAATTCAACCGAGTGAAAAATAGTCAAAACAATGTTAAAATTTTTTGAAAATTTTTATGGATGGTCCTAACACATCACTAATGTTCCCATAAAAATTTCAGATGATGATCAAACACAAGGAATTTTTAGAAATTCTGAGAGTACTACTGTACTGATAAAAGGCTGACTAGTAAATTTCAACGAATGAAAAATAGCGCAAACCACGTTAGAAAATTTTTGTGGATGTTTGTGACGCATCAATAATGTTCCCGTAAAATTTTCAAATGATGATCAAGCCTCAAGAATTTTTAGAAATTCAGATAGTGCTACTAAAGGCTGAACAACAAATTTCAACCGAATGAAAAATGATTCAAACTACGTTAGAAAATTTTGAAAATTTTTATTGATGGTCCTGATGCATCAGCAATGTTTTCATAGTTTTCAAATGAGGATCAAGCATGAGAAATTTTCAAAAATTCTAACAGTGCTACTATCCTGATAAAAGCCTGATGATCAATAGATAGATTTGCTTGAGCAATCAAAAAGGATTTAGAATTTTTGAAACTTTTACAGAAAGGTGCTAAGGCAATGCTTAAGTTCTCATAAAAATTTTGGATGATGAACACGCTCCAGTGAATTTATAAAATTCTTACAATAAGAATGTACCATTTATATTCCTTCTCTATTTTTGATTTTTAAAAGATAACAAATGAATTTCAATGCTTCCATATATTTGATTGAGTAAACAAAAAAAAAAAGGCAATTCTTAAACTCTCATGAAAATTTTAGATCATGATCACACTCGAGCAATTTTATAAAATTCTGACGAGGTTACTGTCTCAATTATGTTTATTCTGCTTTTGATTTTTTAAAGAAATGAAGTTCAATTATTTTGAAAAAAATTCTATGTAATCCTAGACTGCTAAAGATGGTACCATAAAATTTTCAAAGTATGATCAAGCTTATACAATTTTATAAAAATCTAACAGTGTTTCTGCATAAATTATAAGACGTCTTAAAAATTCGGTTTTTTAACAAATTTTCATGAAAAATGAAATTCTTAAGGGTTATTGGGCCAAATCTAGTCATAAAAAGTCAAATTTCGGTCAAATGAGCCCGAGATTTCGGCGAGATTTTTAAACATCTTAGCAATTTGATTTTTTTTTCTGCAATTTTTTTTTATCTGGGCGAGATTTTGCATCTCGTCCCCGACCGAAATCTCAGCGAGAAATTCCGAAATTTCGCCAGGATTTCTAACAATGGTAACTACAGATACCTTGCAGATGGGATGGGACTACAACTTAAGCATTTTCCATACCTCATAGCCGTCCGATCGGATCAATCAATGGTCAGATTGCTGCACAGTGTTCTGATACAATAACTTGCAACAATGTTGCTACGGAAAAACATTGTCACATTGATTCTGCTACAGTGCTCTCGGGTTTTTATCCAACGGTAGACATGGGGACTGCTAATGCAGGGGATCCCTGTCCAGTAAGTACATACCAGACAACAAACCCAAAACAGAAACCTGAGCTCAAACTTCAAGGTTGCTCAGAGCATGTCAAGACTCAAGACTAACGTCATCACCTAGACAACAATCAAGCCGACGAATGCATCAACGAAGTAAGGATTTCGCAATTAGCTGACATCAACAGAATTTGTGACCGAAATCACCACGCAGCACTTCATAATTTCATATATTATACCAATATAATAAGAGATGTGCTTCCGTCTTTTCTTTTTGATAGTTCCACAAATATTAAAACATGAATAAATGGTAAATGGTGATTACTTACCCTTACGTTTGCTTCAAAATTTGTGCAACTTGTATTAGAAGGAAAAGCATTGTAATAACTCAATTGACCATATTTAAAACTCATAATAACCCCAAAGCAGTACAAATTGTCTTTGCTTTTGACCGCCATCCTCTCGTGTTCATTACAAAGATACAAGCACTACTCGTGTTCAGTTTAGTACAAGCAGTATAAACTAAACTGCACTGTAAAAAGTATCACAGGTAACTTTTGACCGCCATCCTCTCGTGTTCATTACAAAGATACAAATGTCAGTTCACTGATGCACCGTTATCTACTGAACAAATCACAAATGTGAAGCTTGACGGGTTCATAACTCAACTACATACTAAACGCCTCACAAATGTGAAGCTTAAATCATAACTCTACTGTTCAGCTCCAGTTCCATCAATGTCCAATGCCCCACCAGGTACACACAATCAAGCAAGTCCTATCTAAGATTGATTGCAAACTCTACAATCATGAAGCATATTTCCAAAACAACATTTGTTACTTTTACAACCGTAGATCTTACATGTACAAAAACACTTCTCAAGTTCTCATGAGAATATATGAGATATATGTGCGTGTTGGCATATAGTTATTTTGCCTGATCCTCAGTTACTCATGTTTCCTCAAGAACAAGGAAAAAATGATTGCAAAGGCTGATCAGAGGCATATCAAACAGAATCAGTTCACCACCTAAGAACAATCAAGCTGGCCAACGCGCTAATGAGGTGCTTCTATGCATCAATATTTTAAAGTTGCACAAATATTAAACAAATGGTGGATGCTGATTCTTTAACCCTTCGTTTGCTTCAAAATTTATGTAACTTGTATTGGAAGGGAATACATAGAAGCACTGCCCGTTAGTTGCTAGTTCATTTCAACAAAATTGGCGAACGAAATCACCAAAAAAACACTCCATAGTTTCATATATCATAGCAATGTAATCGCTCGATCGGTCATACTTGAAACTTACTAATTCAAAAGTAGTATAAAATCGTAGTTGCAGAATGTAAACTAATCTGCACCGTAACACAAGCATCACAGGTACTTAAAAGATTCGAGGCGTCTCAGTTGTCGAGGCCGGGCACCTGCATGCGGCGGTTGGCCTCGGACTTCCTGCCGCCGAGGAGCTCGTCGGGGACGACCTTGAGCTGCTTTCGCTTCTTGGACTTAGCGATCTTCTGGATCGTCTTGGGGTTGGTGACCCGCTGCAGCTTGGTGCCCGTGCGCAGCACATTCTCCTGCTTGCGCTTCTCCCGCTCCTCCCGCTGCTTCCGCTTCGCGACCTTGTTCAGCCGGATCTCCTCCTTGAGCTCCGACACGCGCGCCTGGTAGGCCCGCTTCAGGGACTTCTCCCGCGCGCGCTGCTCCAGCGGGGTCGGCTTCCGGGAAGCCACCACCGCGGAGGCGCGCCGCGTGCGGGGCTCCTTCCAGCGCCGCCCCGAGACGCGCCCGGCGATGACGCCGTCGTAGGTGGGCTGCCCCAAGGAGGCCGGCTTGGAGGGGTCGGACAGCGAGGGCACGGCCCGGAGCTTGGACGGCCGGGGCGCGTCGGCGTCGAGGTCCATGGAGTCGGCGGCCTCCGCCTCGGCCTCCCGGCGCTTGCGCTTGCCGCGCTCGCCCCCGAGGCCCTCGTCGAGGTAGCGGAAATCTAGGTGGAAGGCCATTGGTCGGGGCTGGATCGAGAGCTAGGGTCTCGCCGTCTCGCGTTTGGGGGAGACAGAGGCGGAGGCGTGTGAAGAGGTGGGTTTATTAGGGTTTGTATGAAGCGGCGGCGTGGGCTAAGGACTAGGGTTGGAGAGAATTTGGGCCGGCCCAGTTAATATATGCCTTTTCCTACATTTCCATACTTCTTTCTAAATTTTCTCAAATGAATAAATTCTTTTTTTAACATACCACGAGTATGAGGATTTATGCATCTATACTCCTTTATAATGCACCTAAGCATTCTTTTCTACGTCCACCCCAAATAATGCACCCCACTAGAGATGGTCCAACCTTCATGCACCCAGCGAAACGTCCCCAGAAACTTGCCTCCATCAAAATTAACCTCTCAGATCTTTCCTCAGCTTTACTCACCCACATCCGATGGCCATTGTTTAATGTGTCTAACTCATCCCTGTGGCCCACAATATATCTCCCCCCACCTCCAGCATCATCTCAAGGAAAAGGAAACAAATATCCTGGAATTAAGGAAAAGGAAACAAACGTTCTAGAAAAGGAAAAGACCATATATTACGTGCTGGAAAAAGAAAACCGGAAGACAGAGCACTATACTAGTAGTATTTAATTAGTCAAGTGCCCGTACGTTGCAACGGAACCTTAAACGTTACATGAGTATGCATCAAGAATATTGCTGTGTTATTTAAAAGCTAGATGAAACAAAGATAATGATTGTTGATACTTCCATGTCTTAGGCAAGGTAATGTCGAAGAACAAATTTTTTTTTGAACCAGAGCTCAAAGAATTGGTCTTTTTTGCCGTAGCTTCTAAAGAAATATATAGCATTTACACATACAACTAAGCAGAAAGCACAAATATGATTGTATTTGTTTAAATGAGCGAAGCGTCCATGATGCCATGCTTTCATTCGATGCCATGATGGTTTCAAGTTGTGTTGCATTTCTCCAGGCACCACACCCTCCTAAAGGATTGTTCTAAAATTCTCAAGGTGCTAAATTACAGGGCACTGCAAATAAAACTTTAGTCAATTAATAAAAAAGCAGATTAGATATTGTGAAAATAACTTGATAAGGTTAAAATTAATCACAATACTGTAATTGTAACATCCCAAAATTTGAGATTTGGAATGTTGATTTCAAGAATAAACCATTTGCATTTTCTTGAATTAATCCCAGCTTAATTTGAATTTTCCTTAAAGGAAAGGATTTAATCTGACTAAAATAATCATCAAATTAAAGAATTTCAGTTTTAGTTGGGTTCCTTGTGCTCCAAGGAATTTTTCTGTATTTTTGGGGATTTTTCTGAATTTATTTGATATTTATTTGAATTTATTTGCATTTATTTGAATTTCTGGATTTCTCTTAAATCGAAAAATGAATTTTATTTTCCGAGCATTGTCGGGCGAATCCTCTGCGGTCCACTTCTTTCCCGCTTCGGCTCGGCCCGATCGCTCACCTCGCCCGGCCGCCAGCGCGCTGCCACGCCGGCCATCGAATTTATCGCGCCCGCGTCGGATGGGCGACGCGTGGGCGGTTGCGATCGCGACCACGCCGCACCGCGCGAACCCTAGCCGCCGCCGCCGCTCGGAGTCCGCCTCGCCCACGCCTTGGCGTCCGTGCCGCGTCTGATGCGCGTTCCTCGGGGCTATAAAAGCAGTGCCGCACCCTGCTCGAGATCCGCCGTCTCGCGCCGCTTCGTTTGCCTTCTCGCCCGTCGTCCGAGCAGCCTCCGTTGCCCCGTGCGACCTCGTCGAAGATCGCCGTCGAGCCGAGACCTTCCGCCGCCACTTTCTTCGCCGTCGGTGCGTCTTTGCCGTCGCTGTCTGCCTTTCCGCGCCGCCCGCGTCACCCTCCTCCGGATCCCCTGGTTCCGTGGCCGTTCCGTCGCGTTTCTGCCGCGAGCCTCGTCTTCTTCCCCTTTGCCGGTGGCCCGCACCGTCGCCTCGCCGCCGTTCTCCTTCGCTAACCCCAGCCGTCCGATCTCGCGCCTGCGTCCCAGATCGTGCCATGTCGCCTCTGTCCGCGCCCTCATTCTCGGCCGTCAGATCCAGTCGCAACCGCCGGATGCGTGATGCATGGCTCTTCCACGTCAGCGCCTTGTCAGCTGCTGGCGTCAGCCCTATCGCCGACGCAAGCACCGACGTCAGCCGTGCACCAGGTGCACGGTGAACCGAGCCCGCGCCGTGGACCGAGTCCACCGAGAGCCGGCTGACGTCAGCGATTGCGCAATAAATCCTTTTTACGTATAAAAATAAATCCAGAAATTCTGATTTTCTGTATTTTCTCTGAATTTAATCTTTCAGAGGCCCGTTCTCGCTCATACGAACTCCGATTGAGGCGATTCAAGTTTCTAAATTTTTCTAAAACCAAGATCTATCTTCCAGAGCCATTTATTTTCAGTTTTGAGCTTGTTTGAGTCTCTGTTTTGTATTTATTTGGTTTCATTGCTTCTTTTTTCGGTAGACGCTAATTCCGAGGGAGCGAACGAAGACTTTGAAGACCAAGATTCAGCACTAGATCAGCAAAGCAAGTCGTAATCCTTTGATCATATTGATCCTGTGTTTGCAAAAGTAATTTACTTTATTACAATTGCATGCTATTTTGTGTATCAATGCTTATTTAATGGGAGTAGATGTATACCTAGTTGACATTATGCCACCTTGATTAGTTGTATGCCATGTATCCATTGTTAGACCTAGGTTGGGACATTATTAGTTGGACATAATTATTACACCAACCCTGGGTTATCGTAGTTATGCTTAGACATGCTTATATATACGTTGGGATTCAGGTCACATGTTGAATAATGTTAATCTTGACTTAATGAGATATTGAATCGTGGCCGTTAGCCACTGTTGTAAAATTTATTGTACCATGGCGGGGTTTGCCATTGGTCTTGGTTGAACGAATTGTTTTTCCTCGGGCAAGTGATCGTGAAGTAAAGGGGGTGCTTTCTAGCACATTGGGATGTGGATGTCTTGCCTGAGACAATTTAAGGACTTAATCTTGTGCGCCATTGAACTGGGCCTAACCGTACTACCGCATGTCTGGAATGGGACAGACCTAGCTGATTAATTTGCAATGTCTAGCCTTGAGTCTTGCCGATTGGTGGTGTGGGTTCGGGATGGACGGGTAGATTCGCAAGGCGCAAGAGGGGGCCTAATGGGCGAAACCTTAGCGGGCAGTACCGAGCTTAGACAGTGCATTGTAAAGGTTTTGTCATGATATCTCTGCGACACACCAAAGGAAGTGTGTTAGCAACATTTGCACAAAGAGATGTTCATGTCTTGTGGGTAAAGTTGTACAACCTCTGCAGAGTGTAAAACTATTCGAATAGCGCGTCATGATCATGGACAAAGCCCGGGAATTTCACACGGGGTATAGAGTGTTTCATAAAATGTGGAATTGTTGGGATGTGAACGGGGAGTTCACTGTTGTTTTGTTGTCTATCATTGGTCTATCAATCATTTATGTATGTTTTCTTAAATATGCTTTCAATCTATTTATTGTATTTCAATTCAAGTATTGCTTTCTGCAAATGAACTATATAGCCATCCTTGTCAAGCCGTGCATGAATATATTGCATCAATTCCCTACGGCTTGCTGAGTACCTTTGTACTCACGGCTTTATGCCCTTGTTGATCAGTTGCTGAATGAGATAATGAATATCATGAGGAGGAATTCTATGAAGACTACGTGGATTAGGAAGGCGTTCCCCAGACGATTGCCTGTGGCATGTCGAATGGCTCAAGTTATCTTTTCCGCTGCAGTAGTATTTGTTTCTTAAGCCCTTAAGACGTAATGGTGTAAACATTGACCATAAGGTCGTTTGTTTTATTTAATAATAAATTGCTTCTTCTTAGTTAATTCGTTGTATGGAATGATATTTCATCTATGTTTCCACTGTGTGCACTAGCGTGATCCTGGACTAGTGCAGTATACACAGAGGGTTTCGAATTTGCAAATCCGGTTCCCGACAGTAATACAGTACACGTAGAATGTGCATCAATTCTACATCCAGCATCATAGTGTAATAGTACATCTTTGGATTGTAGTCCAGATTAGAAAAAATATCATGGTACGTGACTTCCAAGTGAACACAGATAATTCAAAGAATATTTCGGCAACACTGATCCGGTTGCCTGCCTACACACCATTCCAACTAAACAAACGAGCACAAATATATAGATCAATCTTAGAGGAGAGATGAACCTAAAGTAAATTGTTCCAAAGCTATCTGCATCCGGAAAAGTAAATTTTTTTGGCCAGTCTAGTCAAGTTTGCTTGGATCCTGTTGGCACCATCGCAACCCTGTCGCCTAGCCAGCATCCGCCATGCTCTCTTTGCCATTGTTGAACACCTGAACATCAAATGATCCACCATGCCTGGTATCAGCCATGTTCCCTCAAAGAGCACACTCCTTTGGTACTCCAATTCTCATGTCTTCAGCTCCAACCACACTACCACTGCGTTCTGCATCTGGTAGCTCCAGGAATTGCTTATGCTCACCCTTACCATCAACCACACAGTATTCTAGGAATTCAGAGAAATATTAGAACATTAGCTTCATGTGAAAAGAAAGTCATGTCATCAATTAATAAAAGTTTAGATAATTCAACTTTACACTGCAATCATCGTGTAAATTTTCTATGCTCTATCCAGGCCATAACACCTCACAATACAGTTTCTTAAATTGAGATAGCAAATGTCATATTAGGATATCTCAAAAGAAACTCCTTAACAATGATACCACTACACAACACTAATTCAACAACAGGTGCTTCCAGTATAGGCATCATCAACTACAATGTAACCACAACAATACAGCCGAAATGTATATACGACATAGGTCATCCAACCATCCATGGAAGAACATCCCGAACCCATGAGAGGTTTGGTGCTCACCTGCACTATGTGATAAACTACATAGAAGCAAACCTGAGTACTGCAGTATGTAAACTACACGGAAGAAGCTTTAGGTTTTCCTCCTCCAAGATCATGAATCTTAAGTTTAAATTGGTTTGTTCTTCCATCGTTGGTTCAGTTTTAAATCTGTCCGACCAATCTCCAGAGCCAAATTGGAAAAAAAACTAAAATATGATGATACATGGTAAGACATAATTCATTCATTTGCCATGAATACCATTCCAAATAAAAAAAACCAATTAATTTGGCAAATGGAACCATAAAAAGGAATATTACAGTAAACAGGTGGTGGGCACGAAGGAAAGAGGGGAAAAAGTATCGATGATGACAACTTCTCTTTCTTGTATGAAATTAAATAAGAAAAATAAAGGCACAATCTACCGTCAAGATGAAGGGAAGTGGAGCAAAGTGGGGAGGGTTCTATGACATACTGCAGTGGATTCTTTTTCCACATTGCTGTTGCTGGCTTTCCGCCTTGACCACGATGCTGCCACTGTAGGTTAGTTACAATCGAGCCTCAGCTTCAGTTGAGATTATAGTGGTGGATCCGTGCCCGACAATGGCACCGTACCTCAGATCTGCATCGTCTTATCAACATGTTATCTTGATGCTAAAAAAGACAATGTATGAGGGTAATTTGGGTACCAAATCACTAATAAATCCGCATAATATTCATGTAGAGTCTACACCATCTTTCCGAGTACCGACACAATCAAAATTCCTATCAAGAGACAAAAATAGCTTTGATGACAAAAATAGAACTTATTTACTATTTACGCTAGATATTTAACATAAGAAATCACTTCAAGGAGATATGCAACAGTTAACAAAGACATAAATGAGAGTAAAACCAAATTATTATAGTACAAGTCCTGATTGATTTCAATAGACTATACAACTCTTTCTACTACCCTAGAGAAAACAAACCTCCTTGTCCTCTTCTTAATTAGAACCTGATCAAGAGGGTGCAGAGATTTGTTCTCAGTAAAACACCACCTACAGCCCTATCTTGGTGCTCAAAAGATTGTCTTGTAGCATCAGAAACATTAATTAAGTTAATGATGCACTTGTTGAATTAACCTAGTAAAACATCAAGATCTAACAATAAAAAAAGATTAGTCTAAAAAGGTTTCCAATTAGATATTAGAAAATAAAAAGGAAAACATGATATACCTTCAAGAAGAGCTGAGCGGACACACAAGAAGAATGGGGAATCAACATGAACATTCAAAAGGTACCATATTAGTGATAAGGAGCAATTCACAACATGTGTGATAAGAGGATAAAAGCTAAGGAATAAATTGAAGCTGCTACATACATGCTCAGCAACAACAAGAATAGTTGATCTTTATCTGAAGTACTAACACCAACAATAATTAGTTTGTGTTGGATGAATCAAATCTTTCCTTCGTATCCCTCAATATGAAGGCCAACTCCCAACTTCATAGGACAAAAGCAGAGTTGATGATTAGCACAGAAAAAGAAACTAAACCAAAAGGCACGAACTCTTACCAAGTATTAGTTCATAAGTTTTAGGGAAAACTATATCTACAAGCTAACAGAAGGACTGAAGGAGTTATCTTGCTGACCAACAAGAGCATCTGAAATGCCTAGGCTGCACCAGACAGTCATTTCCTGCACAAGTAGAAAGCACTCACCCAATTTATTTAAGTACCACACCAAATTCATATAAAATTCTCATAGTATCACAAATAATTTTAGAGTTAAAAAGGGTTAAGTTTTTTTTTCAATCTATAGAAGGCTTTTATTTTGTTCAAGAAGCAATTCATCACATCTAATTTTGAAAACTTTTGGTTGCAACGCTTGAGCCCAAATATGCAAAGACAAAAAAATTCTAGTTCACGTTTCTTTTTTTGTGTGTTTTGAAGTAAAACAGTAGGAAAGAATCCTACTATAGTTCATTTCTCTTTACAACAACCAGTAAATAGATAAAGCTAAGTGGGGAAAACTATGAGCATCTTTATCTCGTTCTGGTCCAACAAGTCCTGAACAGGACAAGCAATAAGATGAAAATAATAGTTAAGATATATAGTAAATAAGATCCACGTATACATCAAAGGTCAACCTTCTCTTCCTTCTATTCCATGCTTTTACCGAATGGCATCGTGGAAACTGGAATTAAGTAGCCTGTTACAGTTTTACATCCTTTGTGTTTCTCTCCTTCCTCATCGTTAGCTATCAATAATCATTAACTGGTTAGGCATTTAATCAAACAGAGTAAAGCTGGAAAGATGCATTTGAGATCCGTGGGATGCATGTTCTTAGAATTCCTCAAATCAACTCTATTCACCTACAAATTTACCCCCAAAAGAATGAACTGAATCTATGAACAATGATACAACGACCAAATGGGCAATAGAGAAAATTACCATTCATCAGAAATTTTAGCAGCAACTTCCTCTGTCAAAATCACGCGACGAGCGGACAGGAGGCCCAGGACGACATGAATCAACCTCGGCATCCTCTCTATCTCTCCCATTGTTCTTGATGTGGTGGGGTTGCACACACCACTACAGAAATGTGCATCACAATCGGTTCTTTTTTATCATCACAATCGGTTCTTTTTTATCATCACAGTCGATTTTAGTGGCTATACAAAGTCATTAGACAGTGCTGAGGAGGCGCTATCACAGTCGGTTTTCGCCCAATAGTGCTAAATGGTCATCCTAATCGGTTCTGAGCTCAGAATCCCAATCGTGTTAATCCCGACGACAAGATCTGGATCGGTACGGAGTCGTCGGCTCTGATGCAGCGACGATAGATTACGTGGATGGGGAAGGGGCAGCACCGATGGTGGAGGAAAGGAGTGGCGGCACTGGTGAGTTGCGTCTGAGAGAGAGATAGGGCGAGTGGAAGAGGAATTAACGGGAAGACCGGGAGAGATGGTTGTGGCTTTTTAATGGTGGGAGGGAGACGTGGAAGGAGAAGTGGAAGTGGGAAGGCAGTTGCGTTGCTTCAACCTTAGCCGTTCCTATTAGATCCAACAGATCAGATGCTTTTGAGGAGAACGAGCCATAAGTGACAATTAGTAGTAGAGATGCGTTTTGATGCTTTACAATTTTACTGATGGATTTCACGACTTCTCTCTAAAATCGATCGGGTATAACTTTGTAGTAAACATCCAAATGGTTAATGCATCGGTTATCAACTTAAATCTTAATTCACGAATCACGTAATTCAAAAGAATGCATCCACGCAGACGCAGTAGCCAGCGGCAAGATGCAGAAGATAATCGTTTTTATAATCTCTCTTATTTCCAGTTTAACAACGCAAAAATACTGCATGAAATTCAATCCTGGATTCCAGGTGAGCTGCTCCATTACTCTGAAGCAAAACCAGAAACAAGACACCTGAAGATTGTACAGGGATGTGGGCTCAACAAAATGATGATCTAAAAGCTATAAGAAACGAAAATCAGGCGCACGCAATTGGTCGTTAATCGAGTTTGGCAATCACTGCATCCGTGACTTCCTGGGTAGTGCTGCTGCCGCCCAAATCTTTGGTTCTGTATTTGCCTTCTGCGATGACACGCTTCACGGCCGTCTCCAGCCGGTCGGCAAATGATGGGAACTGCAAATGCCTCAACATCATGGCGGACGACAGAAGCAGAGCAACAGGGTTAGCTTTCTTCTGCTCCAAAATCTTCTCGTTTCCGACATTTCCTGCAGAAGCGCCTTGCTCGAAGACAGCATGGTCCTGACCCACATTACCTGAAATGATGCAGTTCGCAAAGATTTAGAAACATTCACTTTTTGCATATGCTAAAATATGAAATATGCACGAGTTGGGTGTTCATACATGTCACTATGATTCTAACATGGAAACGGTGAATAATTGTATCAAATGCAACACATCATACAACACACTATATTAGAAAGAAACTATCAAATTATGGGCAAATGCAGATGCGAATATCACAGGTTCCTTTTTTACTTTTGGAACAAAATGACAACCATGTTGGCAATTTGTAGGGCTAAAATGAAAAAAAAAAAATCAGAGAGAGCAAACTCTACCTCCAGGCATGACACCAGTGCCTCCAGCAATACCTGCAGCTGTATTAGCCACCAGATTGCCATAAAGATTCGGGGTGACCTATAGCAGGAACAAAATAAAGGTATGTCCAATTCCACAGGTAATATAAGAAATTTGATTTGAAAACTTTGAGACAAACAGGAAAAAGGTCCTTCAGAACGTAATGCAGAACAAAAGGAAAATATGATATTTCCAACAAAAGGAGCAAACATAAGATGGTATATCACATTTACAGAAACTCGGTTAAATACTCTGGTACTGATATAGTCCACATAGTATCAATGTAAGTATACATCAAGGAGCATCTCCAAGATCAAAACTCAGAAAAAAAATTACTTCGCTTTTATAACATGATAAAACCGCATTAAAAGATCAGTGAGGTGAGCAATTAGAATATCATAACATTACAAACAGAGTGACATTTGGTGAGAAATGCATAAACATACCATAACATCAAATTGTTCAGGCTTTGCAACAAGCTGCATACAACAGTTGTCCACAATGATTTCATTATATTGAATTCCAGGATACTTCGTTGCAACCTCACGGCAAGACTCCAAGAACAAACCATCAGCGAGCTTCATGATGTTTGCTTTATGCACTGCTGTCACTTTCTTTCTATTGTTGAGGTAAGCATACTCAAAAGCATACTTGGCAATCCTTTCAGAGCAGAACTTTGTGATCACCTAGAAAATCCATTCGGTGAGTGTAATAAGGAGAGAAAAAAAATCTTGTAGACAACAAATCGATAATAGAGAACAATTTTACATGCATTTATTTCAGAAGCAGAATGTAGAGTAAAGCCACAAACGCGCAAATATACAACAAGAAAAAGTGAAGTAGACAAAATAGGATCGAACAACTATACAACGGTAGTTGATAGTTCCATTGACAGGCCATTTATGTAGGCAAAAAGCATTGAAAATATACCATCTAATTGACCAGACTAAGTGACTAACACTTTCAGGTAGCTAAGTGGGTATATTTTGTGTGTCAATATATAACAAATCAACTATTCCACATTCAACTAAAATGCTAGCACATGCCATGGGCTCTGTTTCAGCCATATAAGGGTCTAACCAAGGACAAGAACCGTTTGAACAATGGTTGTCACGGTGTACCTGGCGACTACAGCGCCTAAGAGGCGCCAGGACGCCATGGCATCCAGGCGAGCACCATGGCGTCCTCAAGGCGAGGTATGGCAAACAAAAGGGGTTGAAACTTAGCAGTGACACTAAGACAACACATTAGAGAATTAGTCCAAAACATAATTAACAAGCCTAGGTAGATTGCGACCACGGAGCGCACTTGATGCACCCATAGCCTCATCAATAAGAGCCCAGTCCAAATTTTCCGGCTGTCTCATGGACATCCTCAGCACCTGCATTAATCCAATCAGTGTTCCACTTATACTCATCAAAGATCAGTGGCTTAAAGTTGCTTCCCTTTGCCAGCTGGACAAGGCGCCCGCCCAGCAGCTTGCTGTGGACGTCGTAAATTCCTAGGCGCCCGCCTAGATGGCCAAGGCAAGGCAAGCATCCATGGCATCCCATCCGGAGCACCACGACGCCAAGGCGACGCCGTGACAACCATGGTTTGAACTTTAATGACACAGTTCCTGACATGCACCTAACAGCCAAAATTTCTTACTTTGAGATCAAATTCCCCAAGAAAAACGTCAAGGGATACATAAAAAATTGTGTTAGCCTATTCAAAATGGATTCTACGGTGATGATATTTTACTGAATGATTATATTTGCTTCTCAAAGCATGGACACCACAAGTTGTTAAATTTTTTATGATTCGATTGGTGTGTATTATGTATGCATGTAGGACAATAAGGCACTGCAATTCATCCTCCGCAAGGACAATATATAATCACATCACAAGAATAAATGTGTACAAATTGACACTTAAGGAGGCAACAATTCCACTAATAACCATAACTTGTAAACTGTAATTTGTGTGCACCTTTGCTCACATTGTCCATTATTCAAATCGTCAATACTGTCAATACGTAGTTATGAGCAGCAGTGCAGCACCTTTGACAGTTAACCATCAAATAACTTTTTATCAATGTTCAACAAAGACTACTGCTTTAGTAAACCATGTATACACAATCCATTGATATGACAATCTTGTTTATATACAGTTCAAAACTTCAAATTACAAGCATATTAATGATATATAAATTATAACATTTCCTTAAGCAAAGATCCCGCTGTCTCAGTACTATCGATAATGACAAGAATAATATAAGCCATTCTGGATTCATTCCAGAGATTCATGAATTCCTACATATGATCTCACAGATTAAGTAATATTCAATTGCAAACAAATCAACCACAAATGCCTAGAGTTCTTTCTTCTTTTCTGTTGCGACAAAATCCAGCAATCCATGAACTCAACTCTACAATATCCAATATGCAAATCACCAAAACCTCACAATACATCAATACACAGATTAAATTTCAATAATTCAACCAAATATGCAGGTTACTAAATGTGTACAACCAACCTACCAACTGAATAAGGCAGTAACACGCAATAATCAAAACAAGCTTGTTCTAAGTGTATTGGTGAAACATTGTTGCTTCTATAATACAGCGATTGGCCAATAAGATTGGAAAGTCAATTTTCCCCTTGGGTTCTCCCATTCCTCACGGATTCAGCACAGGTGGGGGAACCCAGACTCCCAGAGTATCTCTACTAGCAATTAAACCAGTAGACCCGATCAAAGCGTCACACACACAAACTATATCAACAAGGGCAGTGCTTCTCCTATAGAGGGGCACGCGGAATTCGACATACCTTGAGGCTCTCGACGACGCCGGGCACGACCTCGTGCTCGAGCCCCGAGTACTCGCCCTCGGTGTTCTCCCTGATGACGACGATGTCCACGTTGTCGTGCCTGGTAGGCAGTCCGGTGAGGTTGAAGCAGTTGACGAGGGAGGCGTAGAGGTCGAGCTCCTTGCGGAGCTGCATGTTGAGGGAGGAGACGCCCCCACCGACCGGGGTGGCGAGGCCGCCCTTGAGGCAGACCTTGTTGCGGCGGATGGACTCGATGACCTCGCGGGGCACCGCCGGCATGTCGCCGTGGACCTCGTAGGTCTCGAAGTATACCGGCGCGTGCATCGCCTCCATCACTTGCCGCACGGCGCCGGTGACGAGGGGCCCGATGCCGTCGCCCGGGATGAGCGTTACGCTCCGCGGGGCGCCGTCGCCCGGGCGTGGCATGTACGTGACGGTGCGGCGGGAGACGGCGCCAGCGAGAGGAGGGGAGGCGCATGGGGATAGTAGGCGCCGGAGGAGAGGGGTGGATCGCCGCGCCATGGTCGCGGGGGGCGCTAGGGCTTCGGGGAGGATGCGATCAGGGGCTGGGAACTGGACAGAAAGGGTGTATGACTTTTTTTTCCCTTTTTTTTAACATTTGCATCCCTGTTTTGATCTTAGGATTGAGATAGTACTAATTCAGTGCCCTGCATTACTACGGAAAACAAAATTGATAATGAAACATAAAGGTCAAGCAATAAAAGAAAATAGCTGTATATTGCTACGAATAAAAAAAATCATGTTATCTAGCATATTGAGTTGGCTTATATCAAGTCATCGACTCAGTTTAAGTAACCAGCTGAACTCTGCCCGACCCGCATCGTGTCTTCTCCACTGTACTTGATCTACACTCCTCCTGGTCTACACACCTTCTCGACTCCATCGCCACGCCTAACTATGCTCTGCTCCGTGGCAGCCTTTGTCAGGCTTATCCCGCTATTCCTAGCCAGAATAATAAAAAACCTGGGAATTATGAAAAAAATCATATTTAATGATAACGTTTTACTATATATATCACCTTCTTTTCATAATCAAGTGGTAGACAGATCGGAGAACCGTAGAGGGGTCAGAAAGGGAACCTTGCTGAGGACGAGGAGCTGCAGCTACGCATCGATTGGCTGGTGTCGCTCCATAGCCACCTTCCACGTGGGCACGGCCATCGGTAGTTGTGCTTGCTGCCGCGAACCACGAAATCCGACTGAATTGCCCCACGCGTGGAGAGAGTTGAAAGCTTCGCAAACTCAGCTTGAAAAATTTTCAAATTAGAAAGTTTCAACTTGAAAATTTTTCAAATAGAAAATTCTCAAATTAGAAAGTTTCAAGTTGAAAATTTTAAAATAAAAGTTTGAATAAAAACTTTCAGTTTAAAAATTTCGGTTTAAAACTTTCAAAAACGGTTAAAAAATAGAGAAGGATGAATGTGATAACGCTGAGTAAGGAAAAAAGTGATAAAAGGAATGAAGTGTTGTTACTTATCACAACGAGTGGACATCCTAACCGCACCATCAAATTAGCTATTCCCGAACATTTTTCCATTGCACTAACGCCTCTTCTTCTTTTCCAGAAATCATTCCATAGCGTTATTAACACTTGGCCAAGAGCCTTACAAAAAGCAGCAATATTACCATCACCACCGTTACGACTTGCATGGCTAAACGAATCGTGCATTGTCGGAATCATTAGGTGCACAACGTCTGCCTGAACCTGAGCCACTGGTTCCGGAGGTTGAACTCCCAGAGGTGCTCCTGCTGCAGGATGTTGCTGATGACGGACACCCCGGGCCACGCGCCCTCTTGCAGCCAATGCATTTCACACCGGGCGCAGCGTCGATCACGTAGCTCTTCGTCGGCGGTTCGATTCGCCACCCAATGATCGCTGCCGTTAGTTTTGTGATGGCCGGTGCACTAGCCGTCCAGTTGTAGCAGTAGTCGAACGGGTCCATGCTCACCCGCGGCAGACCGGCGAGTTGCTTGCTCAGTGCCGAGACCACACCCTTGTACGCCGGGGTGGCGAGGATCGTCAGGCTCGTGCCGGAGTCCAGTATCGCGCCGTCCTTCCTCTCGACGTTCCACACTTCGCCGGGGATGTCGAGGGCCTCGTTGGTGATGGAGATGGCCTCCACCGTCAGGGCGTAGAACGGGCTCGTCCGGCCGTTGAGAAGCAGCGGCGTCTGCGACGACGACGCGGCGATGGAGGAGCCGAGGCGTATGCGGGCACAGGTTGAAGGTGAGGTAGCTGGTAGCGTTGCGCGGGGCGAGGTGATCAACCAGGTAGTAGGAGAAGCGACCGCCGAAGCGCGCGGCGGCGTGGGACACGAAGGAGATGTTGTTGTTGCTGAGGCTGAGCACGCCGCCCGAGGCCTGGAAGCTCTGGCCGTCGTACGAGGTGGTGCACCCCAGCACCACGTCTTGGAGCTTCGCCTTCTTGTCTGGCCCGCCGCCGGATAGCGCAACGGTCGCCGAATCGGTGTCGACCAAGCCGTGTGCCGACAAGCCGTCTTTGTACCTGCCACGTCCACGATTAGGTGATGTTAGTTTAGTTAGTTAGGATGAGGACGGGCACGCGGCGGCGTCAACGTCAGCCGTGGTGTCGCCCATGGTTCTCGCTCGGCTTGCTCTGTTTCTTGCACGTGCGAGGCGAGGCGGGGTGGGGCGGATGGCTACGGTTGCATGCTTATAAGACCACGGCACGTACGTACGTTTTCTTGATTTGCGCGCTGTGATGGCGCCATCACAGATTCACGGCTCAAGGCAAACAAAGTAAAATTTTCTTTTCTTCTATCCAAATTTTACATAATCTTCTACAGAGATATCAATTTGCAATCAATTATCAAATTGTGGTATGATACACTACTACATTCCTTTTCTTCTGTTCAAATTTTATGTAATCTTCTATAGAGATATCAATTTTCAATCAATTATCAAATCGTGATATGATACACTACTACTTTCCTTTTCTTCAATAGAGATATCAATTTCCAATCAATTATCAAATTGTGATATGATACACTACTACTTTCCTTTCAAATTTTACGTAATCTTCTATAGAGATATCAATTTCCAATCAATTATCAAATCGTGATATGATACACTACTACTTCCCTTTCAAATCGTGGAGAATGGACCACCGCCACCAACTGGTAATTAGAAGTAGTAGAGAATTGGGAACTGGAAATAGGTTTCCTAAATATCTGCTGTTTGGATGCTCTAGAATTGGAATTTCCCTTTAATTCCATCTAGATTGGTGGGTAGCTAAATGAACCCCTCCTCAATTTAGAGGGGCAGAGCTCGGTACTCGATGAAACCGCCATCGTCTCGTTTCGAGTTTGTCACATCAAATTTACCTATCAACCTTTCTCGTCCCAACCACCTCCACTGCTTAGCAGCATCGTCGGTGAGCTCCTACCAACTACCACCACCGATGAGCTCCCGCCAACCACCGCACCTCCTTCCCTCCCCCGGGAGCCCCTCCTCGACTCGCTACCCTCCTCATCGGCCCCTCCTCTGGCTGCCCCGTCGCCAGCATCGTCGGCTACATCACCACAACATCGTCCACTATGTCGCCATGACATTGTCTTCCCCATCGTCAGCACCGCCACAATGTCGTCTTCCTCGTCGTTGGTGCCCATTGACGTCCTCCCGTTGCTACCTGCCAGATCTAGAGTCTTCTCCCTTGACAGGCGACCATCTTCTTTGTCACTAGCGGGCGGCACCAACACTTCTTCTCCCCCGTCTCTGGTAGCCGACGGCAATGCCTCTTCTCCCCCATAGTCGGTGCTTCCACCTAACGTCCTCACTGAAATTGATGCCAATTTCCATTCTCTTGTTTTCTTTGGCAACCAAACAATATTTGGAATTAGATGAGTTTTTATTTCCTTGTTGCAATTTCTTTGCCTACCAAGCACAACAATTGGAATTGTTAGCTAATTCAAATTTTTAGTTGAATTAGTATTGGGACTCTAATTCCAATTTAGAGATCCAAACACCCTCGTGATTTTCTGCCCATGTCTTGTTGTTCTATTTGAAATAAACAGGATCATGTATCATGGCATTCATCATCTATATGTACATTCTTGCTCATACTCCAGCAATCCAGTTGAGCCAGACATCGGTAAAATGGTGGTCATTTGATTTTCATTCAGGTCAACTTAGACCGTTAGATGTGTTGTAAATCTAGGTATTATTTTTGTTTTAGATTTGAAAATTAAGCTAATTTCCAAAATGATTAAATACAACAGGCAAGATAAAAGACACCACATATTTCTGTAAAGTAGATCGATCCACAGAGGAAAAATAGGAGAATTTTTACGATGGGATTGATGACGAAAAGGAAGCAGCGCAGTAGCAACCGGCCGTAGAGGAAGTAGTCGACGCCGTGGATTGCAAGATGAAGAGCTCGAGCGGTCGCGCGATTCTGCCGCCGAAACCTTATTGCCGCCCGTGCGGTGTTCTCTCGCCGCAATGGTTCGGAGATCCCGCTCTCCTTGCCTCGCGGTGCACGCCGAGAGGAAGGTCAGTGAAGAACGAGCACAGCACGAAAACGCAACATAGATCACCGTGGATGAACACGAGTATCAGAGCCAAAAATCAAAAAGCTACCTTACATGCGGGCGTCTCGCATTTTATAGCCTCGCACGATGCGGTCACCATTAAATGCTAGTAATTGCAGATCATTCAAACGACAGTTTCTATTAGAAACTGACGCCATTATCATGGCTGTTTCAATTCTCAGTAAATGACCCCATTAATTCACTAATAATAGAGAGAAACCGAAAATTAAAAAGGGTTTAAACGTACCAGGAATTTAATCCACGGCACGGCGACTCGCAACGTCGCAAGTCACAAGTCATGCGGAAAAAACACGCGGAAATATGCGGTAATTCGCGAAATACGCGCGCGCGCGTGCGTGTGACTTTAGCCAGCTCCTCACCCTCCATATGTCTCATTACAAGATATGGTGGAAGCTCTCCCTTTTAAATTGGCATTCTCCCCTCTCAACTAGCAATATGGTACTATTATTTGTAGCTTTGGCATTAGAGATAAATAGGCCACTTGGGCCTCATTTCTAACAATCCCCCACCAATGCCGAAGTTGATAAAGACTCAAAAATTTGATCACTGTGCTGAATCTTCGTTTAATATATTAGTGTTTCGGTGTAAGTCCCATACGGGTTGATCTTTCACCTAGAATAACGTGATCCATCCTCCCACAGCTAATGAATGGACTAAGCCTTGAATTCACAGCTTTGTGTGGTTTGATTTCACCCGAAATCTTAACTGATACTAGGCTGCCAAAGAACCTCACCTCAACGGAGCGTAAATGGTCATACTCCCTAATCTTCTCAAGAGCTTTCTAGAGAATGCCCCTTTCTCGTGAACTGCGACCTCACAGTTAGGCTTAAGTAGGTGTATTCATTTTAGGTATCCTGTAGGCCAATACCTTTTCCTTTGACACTAGAATACATTAAGGCTTTAAACCAACCTTCCATACAGTCGAGAGTACTTTGTCTATTAGGACACAGGTACAAATTTAATAATATGTACTCTCTTGTTACAACATCAACTTATTTTTCCCATTATCTAATCCACGGGATCTCCAATCAGGAAGATATGGGTTACCATTGTGGTGTAACTCAAGTGGGCCTCATACCCATGTCCATAGATGCAATGGAAATCGCCTTCCTTGCAAGTCCTTTTGTAAAAGGATCGCGATTTTCTCGATCTGAATATAATTCACAGCAATAACTCGGAGTTTCTCAATTTTACGACGCTTTGAGCCTCGCTTCACATGTCCGGAGGACTTCATGTTATCCTTAGTACTCATAACCTTAGTCAACACTGTTTGGTTATCGCAGTACATTAGGATCGCCGGTATTGGTTTCTCAACCAATGGCAAGTCCAACAGTAGCCCTCTAAGCCATTCAGCCTCAACAGTGGCTGTGTCTATTGCTACAAGTTCAGCTTCCACGGTTGACCTCGTTAATATGGTCTGTTTGCAAGACCTCCATGAAACTACAGCACCAACTAAGGTAAAGACATAACCACTTGTAGCTTTGATCTCATCCGCATCCGAGATCCAATTGGAATCACTATATCCTTCTAATACAGATGGATACCCAGTATAGTGAATTCCGTAAGATGTCGTGCCTCTCAAATAGCGCAACACTCTTTCAAGTGCCTTCCAATGATCATCTCCTGGGTTAGATGAAAACCGACTCAATTTGCTCACAGCAAATGAAATATCAGGTCTTGTGGCACCAGCTAGATACATAAGAGACCCAATAATTTGTGAATATCTCAATTGATCTTTTCCTAACCCTTGATTTTTCCCGAAGCTTAACACTTGGATCATAAGGTGTTGGGGAGATTTTGCAATTCTCAAACTCGAATTGACTCAAAATTTTCTCAGCATAATGGGATTGGTGCAAAATGATCCCATTCTCATTCTTGATCAATTTAATATTCAGAATAACATCTGCCTCTCCCAAGTCTTTCATATCAAAGCATCGAGATAAGAAAGTTTTGACCTCACAATTACAAAGAGTGTTTGTTCCAAATATAAGTATGTCATCAACATACAAACACAAAATAACACATTGACCCCCACCATAACGATAGTATACACACTTATCTGCCTCATTAACAGCAAAACCAGCAGATATCAAAGTTTTATCAAACTTTTCATGCCATTGCTTAGGTGCCTGCTTTAGGCCACACAAGGATTTTAATAATTTGCATACTTTATTTTCCTGTATAGTAATAACATAACCATCTGGTTGCTCCATATAGATTTCTTCCTCCAACTCTCCATTAAGGAAAGCTGTCTTTACATCCATTTGATGGACGTGTAGACCATGGGAAGCAGCTAAAGCTATGAGTACTCTAATGGTGGTTAATCTGGCTACAGGAGAATAAGTATCAAAATATTCCTCTCCTTTTTTCTGGGTATAACCCTTGGCTACAAGTCTTGCCTTGTACTTATCAACAGTACCATCAGGCCTCATTTCCTTTTTGAAGATCCACTTGCATCCAACAGGTTTGCACCCACTAGGAAGATCAGTGATCTCCCAAGTCCCGTTAGCCATGATGGAATCCATCTCGCTACGGACCGCCTCATTCCAATACTCAGCATCAGGTAGTGCATAAGCCTCTGAAAGAGATTTTGGCACATCATCCACGAGATAAACAATAAAGTCATCACCAAAGGTTTTCTCAACCCTTTGTCTCTTGCTCCTACGAGGAGCCTCAGCAACTAAATTGTTATCCTCCTCAGAAATATCTTCTACTGGTAGTGTATCACTTATTGGTTCAGAAACAGTGGTAGGTTCAGCATTATAATTATTATTAGTTTGAGTATTCTCAGTTCGTGAAGTACTACCCGCTGGTCTCATAGGATAAATATCCTCAAAAAATGAAGCATCTCTGGACTCCATTATTGTGTTAACAATAATCTCAGGAGTTTCTGATTTTACTACTAAAAATCTATAGGCTGTGCTATTATGTGCATATCCTAGAAAAATACAATCGACTATTTTAGGTCCAAGCTTTCTCTTTTTCTGCAATGGTATATTGACTTTTGCCAAACAACCCCAAGTTCGCAAAAAATTGACATTGGGTTTTCTCCCCTTCCATCCCTCATACGGAGTAATCTCACACTTTTTAGTGATTACTCTGTTTAGGACAAAATTGCTGTTAATATAGCTTCCCACCACCACATTTTAGGCATACCAGCACTCTCCAACATGGCATTCACCAAGTCTGTTAGTGTTCGGTTTTTCCTTTCAGCTACCCCATTTGATTGGGGAGAATATGGTGGTGTAACTTCATGGATTATACCATGCTCGTAATGGCTGGGAGAATTCATGAGAGATATACTCTCCTCCACGATCAGACCTTAGTCGTCTAATTTTCTTTTCTAGTTGGTTCTCAACCTCGACCTTATAAATTTTGAAGTAGTTTAAAGCTTCATCCTTTGTTTTCAGCAAATACACATAACAATAACGTGTTGCATCATCTATAAAAGTTAGAAAATATCTTTTGCCTCCTTTTGTCAACAATCCATTCATCTCACACAGGTCAGAATGGACAAGATCTAGTGGTGCCAAGTTCTTTTCTTCCTCTAATCCCTTAAAGGGTTTTCTAGGTTGCTTTGCTTGCACACAAGAATGGCACTTTGATCTTTTGACAATATCACATTTTGGAATTAATTGTAATCTGGACATTCGAGCAATGGTATCATAACCAATATGACATAAACGAGAATGCCAAACATTGGATTCACAATTATTAACTTGAGTAGCAACATTTAAATTTAAACAAGACTCTAGTACACTTAAGCGGAACAGGCCTCCGCTTTCATAACCTTTTCTAATAAAGTTTCCAAACTTGGACATTACAACTTTATTAGACTTGAATACTAGCTTATAGCCATCTCGACATAATAGGGAACCACATACAAGGTTCTTATTTATTGTTGGCGCATGCTGCACGTTCTTTAAGTGGACAATCTTCCCTGAAGTAAGCCTCAGATCCATCGTGCCAACACCAAGAACAAAAGCATGCGACCCGTTCCCCATTAGGACGGAGGAAGCCCTGTATGCAGTAAGAAGAAAATAGAGATATGTCGAACATACGTGAACATTTGCACCGTATCAACCCACCAATCGGTGGATTGACATCTTTGAAAAAACAACAGGAGAATTACCATACCCTTACAAGTAGTTCCCTCACTTATGGTCACGTTGGCGCTTTTCTTGCCTGCTCATTTGGCTTTGTTCTTGCGGAAGCGATGTCTTTAGCCATGTGACCATTTTTTCCGCACACATAACAGGTAATGTTCTTCATATATTTCTTCTCAAACTTCTTCTTGAAGCTAGTATTTTTGTTTGGTTTCAAGCCATTGTTGTTGTTTCCACCCTTCTTCTCAATCACATTTGCATTGTTTGGTTCCTGAGAAGAAGTTTTTGGCGCATCTTTGGCTCTGGCTTTTTCTTCCACGTCGAGGGCAGCAATGAGATCTTCAATAGAAATCTCTTCCCTCTTGTGTTTTAGACCAGTGGCAAAATTCCTTCAAGATGGGGGAAGTTTAGCCACAATGCCCGCGGCCACAAATTTTGCAGGTAAAGCACATCCCAAATGTGCAATCTCGCCCACTAGTAGCTGAAACTCATGGCTTGAGCAACAATCGATTTAGACTCATCCATGGTAAAATCGAATAATTGCTCGCACGTATACAACCAGCGATCAGCCTCAGCTTCTACATATTTTTGTTCAAGAGCCAACCACAACTCAGTGGCAGATGTGTAACTCATATACACATCATATAACTGATCTGCCAAGATGGCCAGAATGTAGCCCAATGCGGTGTTATTCGCATTCTCATACTGCGCATTCTCCTCATCCGTAAGCGGGTATTGAGGGAAAATCACCCACCACATACCTAGAGACATGAGCCAAAACTTGGCTCTAGTCTGCCACCTACGGAAGTTCTGACCATTGAACCTCTCAGGTTTCATGGCATCACTTGCACCAGCCATTGCTGAATCACAATCACACAAATAATACCGATAAGGTTTTTGGAATGTTGTAAATCTAGTTATTATTTTTGTTTTAGATTCGAAAATTAAGCTAATTTCCAAAATGATTAAATACAACAGGCAAGATAAAAGACACCACATATTTCTGTAAAGTAGATCGATCCATAGAGGAAAAATAGGAGAATTCCATAGAGGAAAAATAGGAGAATTCCATAGAGGAAAAATAGGAGAATTCTTACGATGGGTTTGATGACGAAAAGGAAGCAGCGCAGTAGCGATCGGCCGTAGAGGAAGTAGTCGACGCTGTGGATTGCAAGATGAAGAGCTCGAGCGGTCACGCAGTTGCGCTGCCCAGAAACCTTATTGTCGCCCCCGTGCAGGTTCTCTCAGCGGCAACGGTTCAGAGATCCCGCTCTCCTTGCCTCGCGGTGCACGCCGAGAGGAAGGTCGGTGAAGAACGAGCACAACACGAAAACACAACACAGATCACCGTGGATGAACACGAGTATCAGAGCCAAAAATCAAAAAGCTACCTTATGTCTGGACGTCTCCAGATTTTATAGCCTCGCACCAGTAACGGTCACCATTAAATGCTAGTAACTGCAGGTCATTCAAACGACAGTTTCTATTAGAAACTGACGCCATTATCATGGCTATTCCAATTCTCAGTAAATGACCCCATTAATTCACTAATAATAGAGAGAAACCAAAAATTAAAAAGGTTTTAAACGTACCAGGAATTTAATCCACGGCACGGCGACTCGCGAAGTCACAAGTCACGCGAAAATACGCGGTAATTCGCGAAATACGCGCGCGCGCGTGCGTGTGACTTTAGCCGGCTCCTCACCCTCCATATGTCTCATTACAAGATATGGTGGAAGCTCTCCCTTTTAAATTGGTATTCTCCCCTCTCAACTAGCAATGTGGTACTATTATTTGTAGCTTTGGCATTAGAGATAAATGGGCCACTTGGGCCTCATTTCTAACACGATGATCATCCCTGCTCTGTTTTTAGACACAGAGTATTCGAAGTGTTCTACTCCCTTCGTCTCCTTTCGATCCGTGCTTCCAAAATCGCCATCAACATTTTCTCACCACCATGTGCGTCCATGTCATCACTATGACCTCACCATGCCCCTCCCACATTGCCAACGGGTGCTGCTAGGGCACGCCATGCAAGGAATACCACAAGACTAAGCTACAGGTGGTGGTGGCCATGGTGATACAGGGAACGGGAGGAATAACTACTCACGTTTTAAAATATAGGTGACTACAAGTGGATGTTTGTGCACGAGCAAATTAAACTAGGGATAATTCATACCATACCACTCCATTCATTGTCACTTTAGAAAATACCACTCGTTGTCTCAATGATATTTGGGTCCATGGGTCACATGTCATTGAGACATCGAGTGACATTTCTTGAAGTGCCAACCTTTGGAGTGGTATGGTATGAATTATCCCATTAAACTAAGGCCCAGTGAAGACGATGAATGGCGACAGGGAAGATGACTTAATTTGGTATGAATTTATCAAGGGCTAGAACACAAATATATGATGCAAACAGATTCGAGGATAACTAACCGCTAGCGGAGATCGAACTACACATGAGCAACACAGAAGAGGAGAAAGAGAGCAGGAGAGAAGGGTAAGACGCTAGAGGTGGTGAAGCAGCAGCAAAGAGGGGAGAAATGGAGCAAGAAAGAGGGTGGAGTAGAGGAAGAAAGCATTGAACGGAAAGAATAAAGAGGAAAAAGAAAGGAAGGAAAGAGAAGGAAGATGAGGAAAGAAATAGGAAAAGAAAAAAGGGAAGGAAATAGGTTAGGCAAAAAAAAAGCAATTGATTATAGTTAGCTTGGATGAGAATATAGTTTGCGAGATTTTTTAAAGATTTTGTAATATCGGCTTGACTTAGCCATTTATTTTCTTTTATTTTTTCTTTCTCTTTTTAGCATGTTGTGATCCCTACCATTTGAACATAATATCTACAAAAATTTCCTTTTAAGAAAACAAATGGGGTTCACATGCATGGATGCACACGACATCGAGCTGTCGCAAGATCTTTTAGTATTATTTATACATGCATGTAGGTATTGCAATATAAGAAAATGTTTATACATTACCAATATTTTTCCTTTCCTCTTAAGTTTACTAATTCATTTTAAAGACATATAATAAATCGCGGACACAGGATTAATTACATCGTATCGTGTTACCGAACAAGCCATTGGCTAGTAATAGCTTATAGTAACACTTCAATAATATAATATCTTATGCTAGAAAGATATGGAGGCCTCCTAGCGCTCCACGATGCTAACAACGAATCGCTCAATGCCACGTGTCCCACTGTGTCCAGTCGCCATCGAATCTGAATCGTGCGGTCAGAGATAGGATCTTGCACAGCCATGGGATCACAGGGTATTAGCGGACAACACAGATCAATTCGCCCAGCCTTCGCACCAAAACCCTACCTTGTTCTGTGCGGCCTCTCCCTAACGCCCCGCACTCATGCGAACGTGGCCGCCTCCTCCGCTCGACCGCCTAGCCAAGCCTCCTGCCCACCATTGTTCACGCCGCTTGAGGAGCCTTCTCTTCTCTTGCCGCCCTCACCACCACCTCCCTCGTGCTCTCCTTCACCTAGGCGTCGCAGACACCCCCTCTTGTCAGGTCCACATCACCACTGCTCCACCGATCTTTCATATCCGTTCCCCTCGCCCCCTCTTCCCATCGTCTTTCCCCTCCTCGTATCACCTCTCCTCGCTCTACCCATCTGCTTCGACGAAATCCACCTAGTAGTTTACATGAAAAACTAATTCTAGTTCACAGCGGCTCGAGAGTCAAACTCAGATATTAGTAGCTCCTTATCAGGAAGATTTCATTCCGTGCAACGCGTGGATTACTGCCGTGCTTACAGGTTGTGCAATGGTTGCTTATATGTTCTGAACTGGGAACCTTGGGGTAGTATGAACAACATGAGCAGCGATACAACATAAATTCCATGAATTATTCCTGCTTCAACAATGTCAGGATTTATATACCAATTAGGTCCCATTTGAAACAAGGAAAATATTTCTAATTTCTGTGGAAATTGAACTATCTCTTGTGAAATTCATGCATTACAAACAGGATCTTACAAGACACCCCTCCAGCTAAGTGCATTTGCCCCACATTAAACTGTCGAAGGTTAGAAATCGACAATAAATTTATATTTTTGGGTACCTTCGAGTTATCAGAGTCAAGCACAAAATCAGAAGCACACGATGTAGACAGGTTCGGGCCCCTCAGCGGAGTAACAACCTACTTTCTGTGTGGATGATATATGCATCTGGTGGATGAAAAACAGAGCAATGTGTCTAGCCCTAGTTACAAGGAAGATCGAACTCAGGCTAAAGCTAAGCTAAGGTTGACGAAGTGTTGGGTCGTCGATTCCTGGTTGCTCTGCGCAAAAACCATGAAAGTCTTCTCGTTTTCTTTCCTTTCTTTATCCTTTTGAGGACCCCCACCCCCGGCCTTATATAGTTGGGGTAGCCCGGCCTCAAGTTGAGTTGTAGTCGGTTTGGAGTACCATATCGTAGCTGATGAGGAATCCATCGTCGTGTGATTTTCGCAGCATATCCAAACTTCCCTGAATATCAGGCGTACTCGAGTTGGTTTTCTCGTAACGGGAACATGATCGAGTCCTTCATAATATGGAATTATCCTTTCCGTGTATATCTTATCCCACAGAATAGGGTCCAGGATATCCAGAGTCTCTGTACGTCATTAGAAAATATCCTTCGCGTATCCTGTACATGCTCATACCCCATATTTAGGTATTCGACAGTAACCCCCGAACTCTGTTCAGCAGAGGGCCTGCTTAAGCTCTTGGTCGATTACTGCCAAGGCCTCGCTTGGTCGAGTAATGCCTTGCCTGCTCGTGGTCGAACGATTCGAGTATATTGTGAATTACTGAGTATCGAGTAGGAATGTGTTGGGTCGAGCACCCTGCCATCAGCCCGTATCGAGTCCTCAGGGTAACCGCAAGTTACTCAATGTTGATTCATCGACTCGATTCTGAGCAGAGTTGAAAAAAATTCAAAAAATCTAAACGTTAGGCAATTGAGCATTTATTGCTCTCATCTGCAATGCCAAGATGGGTGTAGCGTCATCATCTTGCCTTTCGCGCCGATCAAAGCACCATGCCGCGGGGAATGTACTGTTCGTCTTGAGAGAAGATTTTGGCCTATAAATCCCTAGATTTGGAACTGTAGCCATTCTCTTCCCTTTTTGCCTTCAGCCTTACTCTCAAAACCTCGGTCGCGCTCCTCAAGCCTTAACGCCGCAACCTTCAAAAAACTTGCCTTACCTTTTCCTCAATGGCATCCACCCCTTCAATCAACGCCGGAGTTGCTCCACCGCGAGAAGAAACCCGGGACGGTCAAGGCGGCCTTCGAGGATGAGGCCCTCGAAAGGGTGTGGCAGAAGTCGATCATGACGGAGAAGCATCTTACCGATTTGGAGAAGGATGGCTTCGTTCCTCCTTGAGAGTTCTTCCATTGGAGGTTGTCACAAGGTGAAATCTATCCCACCCCCCAGAATGAGGATGAGACCGTTGTATTCGAGGCCTTTTTTAGCTACGGACTCAGTTTTCCCCCTCTCTGTTTTTGCTTTCGGTTCTTGAGCTCTACCAGATCCAACTTTTCCACCTGAGCCCCAATTCTATCACGATGCTCAGTGTGTTCGTTCACCTTTGTGAGGCTTTCTTGGGGATCAATCCAAGTCTCAACATGTTCTGCCACTTCTACAATCTGAAGAGGGCGACGAAGAACGCAGCTGTTGGGGTGCTGGTTTTCACCTCCGCAGCGGTGTTTCAAATTCTTATATTTCTGTCCTCGTTACTTCCTCCTAGCAGTCAGACTAGAAAAACAGTGGTTTTACATCACCTCTCCAGACACCGTGAACTTCCCCATAGCTTATCGACCACTCTTCATTCATCCGATTGACCTCTGGACGAAAGTCACTCCTTCGACCGCCCGCAGCGCTTATTATGTCCGGAAGATCGAGGAGCTGAGGAAAACTGGGCTGACTGGGTGGCACATCGCTAGGACTTCCTCACATACTGGTTGAGTCCGTTGAAGTGCCGGGACCACTTGACCTGGGACTACTCCATAGTCGATGATGCCATCAGGGACAATCCTGGAAGTAAGTACTTATAATATCTTGATTTTTTTTACTTTAGTCGATGAATAGTGAGCTAACTTGCTTTTGTCAGATCTATCGGATTCGGACATCTCCTCTAGGCTGAGCAAGATGTTCCAGGGCTCGGAACCTGGCGCTTGCGGCATCGAGGCGTATTCGCTTGCCAACCCTCGGCCAGAGGTGAGTGCTTTGTCACAGCTCTCAATGCATCGTTCATGCATCTGTTACCTGATTTGACCCAGCATCTCCTCAGGAGGCCAAGTTCGACGGTGACAGTGGGTCGATCGAGGGAGTCGTCAGCCTGGATGACAACGAGCCGATTCGAGACGATGATCAAGCACCGAGTTCTATCTCCGCCAATGCTGGCTCTCCTCTGAATGATCCGACGCCCATTACCACTCTGAATGAGGGTGAAGTGGCCTTGAGCAGCGGTCGAGTCTCCCCGGGCGAGGTGGTCGGTGTCTCATCGTCAAGGCCATTCGACCAGGTGATCTTCAATCGCTCTCTTGGATGTTATGAAATCTCTTCTGACATAATCCAATAAATGTTGGATGATCAGCGGGCCACCTTGGGGACCGATACGTAGAAGTTGGCAGCTCCTGCATGAACGTCTCCTCGAACGGGATCTCCATCAACCCAAGTGGTCAAGCAGGTAATACCTCCATCGAGCAGCACTTGTCGTAGTCATTCTTTTGACAAATTTCAGCTTGTAGTAACTTCTTATTCACAGGTTCCACCATTGGCCACTGATTCATTGGTGCCATCTCTGAGCTGGTCGAGAAGCCAGCTGTTGAGACCATACTAGTCCTGGCGAAAATAGTTGTGCAAAAGAAGAACATGAAAGCGAAGCTTCGGCTGGCGAAGTAAGTTTCCTTTCCTTCTTCACGATTCTTTCTTCTTATTTCAGAGATGTCAAACAGAGAATCCCCTACGGCAAAACTGCGCCTAGTGGCAGTGTTGATGACGTCACCGTCGCGGCCTTATAGACCCTTAGTCCAGTCGCCGTTGTCGCCACTCCTTCACCGGTGACTCTAGCCCCGCCTCCTCCGACTTCTCATGTTGCTTCGATATTTTGGTCTATCCTGAAGCCCCAATTTTAGGTACATGTCCCTGAATAACTCTGCCCTGTGCTTCGCTTTATTTCTTGTTTCGCTTTTTTTATGCCATTCGGTTTCTTTTCATAGCATGCAACATAAACCTTGCACGAAGCTAAAGCCTTTTGTGAACAAGCTTATCAGAAAAATGAGCGGCTCATTGCTTCCAATCAGCAAGTGATCGAGATAAAAAACGCCGAGCTGAAGGCACTCAGAGCCGACCTGGAAACTACCAAGGCTGAGATCGAGAAGCAGAAGGGAGAGACATAAAATCTAAAGATTGAGAAAGCTGCTGCTGACACTGCGTGGCTTAAGGCCAAGGCTAGTCACGATGAGGCGGAGGCGAGCAAGAAGGCGATCGAGGTCGAGAATGCTGCAGTAGATGCGACACTTGCCACTCTGCAGTTGAAGACCCTCGAGCACAAGACCTCATCTGCATGTCTTGCGACTTCTATGTGCTTGGCCTGGTGAAGAGCCACCATCCTGACCTGGACCTCTCGATATTGGACAAAGGGTTTGCGTGTGAGCCAAGCGAAGCTGTCGATCACATCGAGTCTGAAGGACCAGGTGGAGGTCCATCCATGTTTGTGATGAGTATTTGACTTTATTTGAGCAAGGTGTGCTCAAGTTTGAGTTTGATTTGGATTGATTTTCAAAATAAAGCAATTTGAGTTGTCTCTGCCAGGAGTGGCAGTACCGGCCGTATGGGCGCGGTAGTGATGAGTTGAATGGTTTATTGCATATCATTGTGGGCATTGCTATGTGATGTGTTTCCTTGTCTTTGATGGTTGCAGGGCGACGGTGCTAGGTCATGGTGAGGCGGAGGATGACCGGGACTAGGCGAGGAGCGTCGGAGGTCCAGACGGTTGGGAGATCGCCGGAAGATGATCGGAGACAGAATTCGGGCAAGTCAAGAAGACAAGGAAAGGAGATGATGCTAGCTAGATGCCGCGTGGATCAATGAGTGCCGTCGGATTGAGGTCTAGTTGATAGGTTAGCGGGTCTAGGTAGTATGCTTTGAAAACCGTGCAAGAAAACCCGGTATGTGTGTGGGTTTTGGGTTAGCCCTTGCATGGCTGTGTGTGTGGGTTAATCCTAGCCCTTAGATGAGTGCTCTAGGGTTGAGGGACTCATCCAAGGGTGGTAGGTGGCCCAAGAGTAGTATAAATAGGGGTGGAGGGGTAGCCTCCTTCCCTTGAAGGTTTTGAGGTTTTTGATGCTCCTTTGAGCTTTGCCCACATGAATGTGAGGCTTTGTAACCTCTCCTTCCAGAAATGAAATGTTTCCTCAAATCATTTCTTTTCTTTGTGCATTTACATTACGCAATTTACATTATGCACTTAAATTCCGCAATTAAATTCAGCACTTACATTCTTGCAATTTACATTTATGCAATTTGGATTTGCCTCCCCTCCTTCTAAATGCTGTTCTTATAGGATATCTTGAGGGTGTTCATTTGGTTTTACATCTTTCTTACACCCTTGGATAGACTAGAGATCAAATTTTTTATCAATTTGCAAATCTGTCCAGAACTTGTTCTTCACGCAGAAGTCAGTGTTTGACTTTTCTAAAAATATATAAAACTAATTTTTAAGTGATTCTTTTTGGATAAGGTGCAAGACTCATATATACATCTGTATAAATTTCTTGAGTCCACTGGTTGCACCGTTTGAGAGCTATGAAGTGAAAACCGAGCCTCAAATTTTCTGGTCGAAGTTCCTGACCTTATGTATTGCTTGATTTTTCATTCTTATTCTACAAAGCTTTCTGTGGTGATTTTTGGTGGCGTGTTTCATGACTCTACTGCTCACAGGGACAAAAATTCCCAAAAATTTTAGAGCAACAGAAACTCACCAACCACCTGTTCCAACTGAGGACAATTTCTGAAAATCTGCTTTAACTTTTCTGAAAAGAGACTTTGGTATTTTAGCTTTATCTCTTTTAGAAAAGAAGTCTTTTGAATTGATTCCTCTTTTGTTTGGACACTTGACAACCAGGATTGTGATTAAAAAACCCCTCATATGATTCATGGTTCTTATCCATGCAAGCTAGGGGTACACATAGTTGTCTAATTGTTCTGGGATTTGGAGGGTGTGCGAATATGGGAAGCACCAGTTTGAACGAAAATATTTGGGTGCTTTAGATTTTTATTGCATGAGTGTTTGGAGTACTTTGAGTGGGGGAAATTTTATTTGGGATCATTCACCCCCCTCTGATCGCCATTTCGATCTTTCAATTGGTATCAGAGTCGGTTTTGCTCTTCATAGATCTTGACCGGTCTCAAGAGCCATGGCGATGGACAAGTATTCTACCAAGCCTCTCATTTTTTCTAGAGTCGATTTTCCATTTTGGAAGTCGCGCATGGAGTCATACATCACTGCCCAGGGCTTCCTGATATGGCAGAAGGTTAAACTCCCATATGAGGTTCCTGCCGATGAAAACGTCACGGCCGGCAATATGGCTGACATTGAGGCGAATGCTAAGGCAAGGAACATCCTCATACAGGGTCTTAGCCGCAGTGAGTATGACAGGATTTCTCACTTTCGTTCTGCTCATGAGATTTGGGTGACTCTCGATGCTTACCATGAGGGCACTACCCAAATCAAGATGGTTCGACAGGACCAATTCAAGCGTGAGTTCAACAAGTTTGAACAACACGCTGGTGAGAGTCTTGACGAGTGCTTTGGTCGGTTTACAAAGATTTTGAGCGACCTCCGAGCAGTCGGTTGCATATACCCTGACTTGGATATTGCTCGATATTTCTTGACCGCACTCGATTTGCGCGTTTGGGAGATGAAGGTGACCACCATCAAGGACACCACTGACTTGTCAACCTTGACTCTTGACGGGCTTTATTCCTGCCTCAAGACTCATGAGATCGACGTCGTCTCGCGGAAGACAAAGTCTCAATCGATGGCTTTGGTCACCGATCCCATTGGATCCTCTCTTTCTGATTCTTCTGTTGGTTTCTCTCTCTCCGCCCTTTGCGAGCTAAGCAATGACCAACTTGAAAAATTTCCAGAAAATGAGTTTGCTCTTCTTGCTCGCAAATTTTCATATGCATACAAGAGAGTGAGAGAGAGGAAGAGAGGTGGGATGATCACGATCACCTGTTTCGAGTGTGGTGGCCCTAACCACATTCGAGCAAACTGCCCCAAACCGGAGAAGGCTAAGAACGATGCCGGCGGTTCGACAAAGAACGACTACATCGACAAGAACTGCAACAAGAAGCCTCCAGTTCGTGAGCTGACGCGTGAGAAGGAGTACCGCAACTTCTCTAAGAACAAGAAGCTCTTCCACCGCGTCCTCGCTGCGCTTGACGACATCAACCTCTCCGACACGGAGACATGGAGCGACGAGGGCGAGAATGAACCGCAAGAGAAGAAGGGCGGCGACGACTTCTCCGGCATGTGCTTCATGGCCGACACCAACGGCATCAGCAACTCCGAGCTCTACAGCGACTCGGACGAGGTACCCTCCTATGACCAGCTCAATGAAGCTTCCTATAAACTTGGAAAATTTCATGCTAGAGCTAGAGTTAGGTGTACAGAGCTTGAGAAGGAAGTAGGTACCTTGACTCAGGAGTTAACTTCACTTAGATCTTCTCCTTCCCGAGTCACTGATGACTGTGTTCTCTGTGATGCTGTTCTTGTGGAGTTGGAGAACCTAAGGACCATACATGATAGTGTGCTTGCTGAACTTGATGTTCTTAGGTTGAAGAATGCTAGCACTAGTTCTATTGATGCTATTCCTGTTGAGGCTAGTTTTCTTCATGCTCACTCTACTCCATCATGCTCTAATTGACCTAAATTGCTTGCTGAAATTGATGCCATGAGTTCACACCTTAAGAAGCTTTCTGCTAGAAATGATGAACTCGAATTGCATGCTTCTAAGGACCCAGTCATCTCATGTGAGGGCTGTAGGCAACTAAAACTTGACAATGATACTTTGAATGTCAAGTGTGATCAACTTGCTAAGGACTTACTAGTTAAGTCAAAAACTGGTTGCATGCTGTGTGTTGGGGTTAAGGATGATGTGGATCAAATCCATGTTGAGCTTAGGAAGAAATTAGAAGACCAAGCTCATAGAATTAGAAATGCGTCTTGCGTTTCTTGTGAGGCCCTCAAGATTGAGGCAATCGTCTTTGAGGAGAAAAATGCACGTCTTTGAGAGAGCTCATCTTTCTGGTTCTTCTTCTTCTTCTTCCCCCTGCTCTTCTTGTGCCTCTTTCTTTCGAGATTGCCAGTATCTTATGAGCACTCTCGAGAAGTTTGTTGGAGGCACGAAGAAGCTCAATCTTATTCTAGACCAATCCAAGATTAGTAGTTTCAATCAAGGTCTAGGATTTGATCCCTGAGCACGCCGGGCGCATCCTCCCACCATTGTCGCGGCTCCAAGAATGGTGAGATTGTGGTAGCTCCTGAGTGAGCACCACCGTGTTTAGGTCTGCTGGGTTGTCCATAGGACTTCCGACTGAAGGTGTTACTCTGTTGCTTCTGTCTCTAGCAAGGCGAAGTACACATGCACCTTCCATAGAAGGATGGTCACCTAGTAGATTTACATTTCGAGCACGCCAAGATCACTCGGCGTGGCGTGTTGTCGCTCTTAGGGGTATTCGTGGTCATCCCGGACTTTGAGTGCTCCTAAGGTACACACCGCTTCTAGACGAGTTAGAGAGTCGCTGTTTTTGGCGAATCCAGACTCGGTTTTCATCTTTGGTTCTTGAGTTTTAGTCTTGGAGTGTTCGTAGTCGGTCTTTCCGCCGTCCTTTTGATATTCCTCATTTTTCCCATCGAGGTAGATATCGGTAGCGTGAGGTGTTTTCTGGTAGGAGATTTAGGAAGCCTCACCGGATGGTCGGCTTTTGCACCACGGCGGCTAACCTGATTCAGCTCCTAGATCATCTACTAGAGTGGCTACTGATCATGTTAAGGTTAAACGGCAGAGAGACACTCGAGTCCAGTCTTCTTCTGTAGCTGGTACTCTGAGACGCCGTGTGGTTGAGTATTGGATTCTCAAGTCTTCACTCTACCTCAGTACTGAGTCATCTTTCTCTCTTGTGTCTTGATCAGGTTCGTCGGATGGGGAAGGGAGATGTTTGGATTGTCGACTCCGGTTGTTCTCGTCATATGACCGGAGATTCTCGATGGTTCTCTTCCCTAGTCCGAGCCCCTGGTGATGAGTTGATCACTTTCGGGGATGCTTCTTCAGGTAGAGTCATTGCTAAAGGTGCCATCTGCATTAACCAAAATTTCATTCTTAAAGATGTTGCCTTAGTAAGTAAGCTGCAATACAATCTGCTCTCTGTTTCTCAGCTTATCGATGACTCTTTCGAGGTAAGCTTCAAGAGTAATGCCTGTAGAATCCTTGATTCATCAGGAGGGTTAGTTTGCGGGATTTCTAGATTTAGGAGAGTCTTTCATGCTGATTTTTCTGCTTTTTCTGGAGACTCTCTTCGATGTTTGATTGCTTCTGAGTCCCGTGATCTCTCCTTCTGGCATAGAAGACTTGGTCATATTGGTTTTGATCATTTGACCCGAGTTAGCAGCCACGATCTCATTCGGGGTTTGTCCAAACTCAAGATGGTCAAAGACTTAGTTTGCTCTCCTTGCCGACATGGCAAGATGGTTACTGCTTCTCATCCTCCATTCACCGTAGTGATGACTGATGCACCAGGACAGCTTTTACATATGGACACTGTTGGTCCAACTAGAGTGCAGTCAACAGGAGGGAAGTGGTATGTTCTTGTCATTGTTGATAATTTTCTAGATTCTCTTGGGTATTCATGGCCTCGAAGGATGAGACTTTTTCTCACTTCAGGGGTTTGGTCAGTAGGTTGTCTATTGAGCTCCCAAGTGCATTACGAGTTATACGCAGTGATAATGGCATGGAGTTCAAGAATTCCTACTTTGGATGGTGAGCCTGCTGATCAAAAGGAGTTTCGGAGCATGTCGGCTCCCTCTTGTACCTCACTGCTTCGAGGCCGGACATAAATTTCGCTGTGTGTCTGTGCACTCGATTTCAAGCTTCTCCTCGCGCCTCTCACTGCCAGGCGGTCAAGCGCATCTTCAGGTACCTTCGTGCTACCACTGATTATGGTATTTGGTACTCTTCTTCTTCTTGTCTATCCCTTCGAACCTTTTCCGATCTGCACTTTCTTGTCGGTCAGGAGGATAGATAGGAAGAGCACTTTTGGCACTTGCCAATTCATTGGCACTTCTCTTGTTTCTTGGTCATCTAGGAAGCGATGCAGGGTTGCATATCCACCACGAGGCCGAGTATGTTGTTTGCGACCGATTCTTTGTAGCAGTGCTCTGGATGAGATCGACCTTACGGGACTATGGGTTAGAGATAGAGAGTGTGTCACTCTTCTGTGATAACACTTCAGCTATTTGCATTGCTAAAAACCCAGTACAACATTCCCGGACCAAGCACATTGATATTAGATATCACTTCCTTAGAGACCATGTGGAGAAGGGGGATATCGCGCTTCAGTTTGTAGAGAGTGACCATCAGTTAGCCGATATCTTTACCAAGCCTTTGGATAGCTCCAGGTTTGTTGCCTTGAGGAGTGAGCTTGGAGTCGTGAGCCCATACGACTTATCTTGAGGGGGAGCTAGTTTGTATATTATGTACTATATATTTTCTTCCAGCATTTCCTTTCTTTTTCTGGGTGATTATGGGCTGTTTTTCACTTTGTTTGAGTCCACTTCACTTAGACTTCTGGCATGCTTTGCATGGACCTCTCATCTTGTGCTTTAGGATGCTATTCTCTTTTTCTTCTCGGTTGAGCTCACTCACAGTCTTGTAGGTCTAGCAGGTGTTGGGCCCCTTGGGTAGATAGGGTCTGTGTTTGCTCCTGAGCTGGAGTTTGAGAGCTAGTTCTCCTTCGTAAGTCATTGGGGAAGATGAGAGCGAGTCTGAGCTGTAGTGTTTCCCTTCAGTCTTTTCTGTGCTCTATAGCCATCTAGTTTTGAAGTTTCTCGACTTCTTCACCTCATTCTGTTTTTCTGGTTGTTATTGAGTTCATTCGGGTTTTCTTTTTGCCTAATCTTGATAATAACTCAACTTTAACCAGATTTGAGCTTAAAATTGATTCATTTGTTGAGGGGGAGTTTGGGAATCTGTTCATGCATTGCATTTAGATTGCATTTCCTGTTTAATGAGCTTTGTCTATTATGCAATTGATTTCTTCTTCATGCTATACACCATGCTACATCATATGGAGGAAATCACTAGCTTAGATATGTCCAAGTTCATTTAACTTTCTAAGCTTAAAAATGAAATAAACCTTAAATGAAAAACTTGATGAAACTTGTTGCTTTTACTTGCTAGGTTTCTTCTCTAGAGGTTTATGCCATAATTTGAGAAATTTTGGAGTTCTCTAGAGTCCCTATAGCAACTTGGGTGAAACTAGTTTGATCCATGCTAGAGTCCTTCAATTGCTCATGAATCATGGTGCTAAAAATGAAATTAAACAAAATTGACTCTTCTTGTGCACATACGAATCAACACCTTGCATTCACAAAACCGCTTCCCATTGCACTTGGGATGAACTTGGAATACATCGTGTTTGACCTAGACCATCCTCTTAAGAGTTCATCTTGAGATGGTCGCATACGGCTTGAGTCAATTGGTTGTCAAAAGAAAATGCAAATAAATTAAAAAACAAAGACATATGTGGGTAAAGAATGCAAATAATGTCAAACATTTGCACCCCGCTATGTCTTGTATGATGATAAGTCAAAATTTGCATTAAGTGATAAATGAGCCCGAAGGACCTTGTATGTGTTAGTGTTATGCCCTTGAGGCAATCATTTAGATGATTGTAACATGACTATGTTTATGAATAATAATATGATTATTGGTCCAATGAATGTATATCATTGTATTGATCAACAAGTATGTGACTTGCTTATGAAGCTCTTTACTTAATGATGTAATTCGATAAATATCTCTGATCGGATATCATCGTATAGGACAACGATGAATAGATCAGCACATGTAGTGATCGATGATCATGCTTCATAGATCATGGGATATGGAGATATCATCTATACATTGTGGACACATGTTGAAGAACATTGGTTAGATAGACCCGCAATGGGACAACTGCGAGAATGTTTCATTCTTATGTGTCATCGATGTATCTCATACCTAGTAGATGTATGATCCTTAGACCTGAGATTGTCATATTCCCTACATGTGTAATAGTTTTCCTTGGGGCTATCAAACACTACTTCCTAACCGGATAGTTTTAAAGGTACCTTTCATGTTTACTATGAAACGTGCGAGAGGAAGTGAGCGATCAAGATGGAATTTGCCACTCCAATGAAACGGAGATATATGACAAGGCCACTCGTGTGATATGATTAAGGAAGTGCATGGCCATGCCGTGATTGAGAGTCAATCACAACTTATTAATATATCACGGATACGAGAGATGGATTGAATCATCAAAGGATGACATGCTTCGCCTTGAGATCAATCTTCATATACTTGGCAAAGGGATTATTACATGAGTACTTTTGATAGGTTACATCGATTTGATCATAGTATGTTTGGGAGTTGACATATTTTGCAAGAAGCCACTACCAACTATTGGATTGAAAAGGAGTTTTTGAATCCACGTCCAAGCGTCACGTGAACTGCAGGTCACACACATAATGGGGTGGGATGCATTAATTTGGATAGTAACCGTAATTAATGAACCTCGTGGGCTTAGCACGATGGGCCCTAGTTTAGGTTTCATCTCGTGGCTATATAAGGAGGGAGGAGGAGGCGCAGGTGTGCTTTCCACGGTTTAGGAGTGATTCACTCGAAATCCTAGCCTACTCCTCTCGCGCCTCGCCGAGCGACGGTGCTTGCACACCGACGCACGACGTTCCATCTCGGGCGTGTGGACTCATCGGTGGCGTTCTTTGCGATCTGCGGCGTGGGAGGACGATCCACTACATCGACGCAACGACTGTGGCGAGGACGATCCACTACATCGACGCGCGAAGGATTCCGCAACTGCGCGTCTAGTGGTAATCTTATCTATGATCCCCTTCTTGCGAGTAGCTTTCTGGTTTCGCGGTAGATTTTTTTTTGTGCTAGTGTAGCATACCGCGTTCCTCTTCAGTATGCTCTTCTAGATTCCCCAAAGTGTTGAGTAGGTTGAACTCTAGGTTTTCCTTTTGATCCTTAGAGTGGCTATTATTCTATTTTTGAAACTAAAGCTAAGTGTTGCACTTGTCAAATCTTGCTAAAAATGATATATTCAAAACTAAGCTCGTATTTGCACTTGGACATGTCTTAGTTTAGTCATCTTCTGAAATTGACAAGCTTGGTGTAATATCCTTCCATTGTGATCAATTGGATAATCTTCAAAGCTCCCTTAGGTTGCATTTCATGCATACATAAAAAGAGGGAGAAAATTCCATTTTGATGCCTATATTGCCAAAAGGGGGAGAAAATGTAGAAAAGGCATCATTAAAAAAAAGAGATAAAAATGTGAAAGCTTGTTGGTTCTTATGATCTTTGTAAATCTTTGCTATTTCTTATGGATCATAATCACATTTGGCACTTATGATTGGTTTTTAGAGCTTTTGTGGAAAACTTGCTCTTTTCATGGTCTTGCTCTAAATTCTTTCTGCCAACATGGTCATGATTTTATATCTTTTTCTTTGGACCAAGTTTGGCTTTGCAATCAAATTGCTTTCTTCTTCTCTCATTCAAACTCAAATTTATGCCTTTTGTGTGGTTTGTCAATATACTTATCAAGGGGGAGATTGAAGGACCATGTGGAGGTCCATCCATGTTTGTGATGAGTATTTGATTTTATTTGAGCAAGGTGTACTCAAGTTTGAGTTTGATTTGGATTGATTTTCAAAATAAAGCAATTTGAGTTGTCTCTGCCAGGAGTGGTAGTACCGGCCGTATGGGCGCGATAGTGATGAGTTGAATGGTTTATTGCATATCGTTGTGGGCATTGCTATGTGATGTGTTTCCTTGTCATTGATGGTTGCAGGGCGACGGTGCTAGGTCATGGTGAGGCGGAGGATGACTGGGACTAGGCGAGGAGCGTTGTAGGTCCAGACGGTTGAGAGATCGCCGGAAGATGATCGGAGATGGAGTCCGGGCAAGTCAAGAAGACAAGGAAAGGAGATGATGCTAGCTAGATGCCGCGTGGATCAATGAGGGCCGTCGGGTTGAGGTCTAGTTGATAGGTTAGCGGGTCTAGGTAGTATGCTTTGAAAACCGTGCAAGAAAACCCGGTATGTGTTTGGGTTTTGGGTTAGCCCTTGCATGGCTGTGTGTGTGGGTTAATCCTAGCCCTTAGATGAGTGCTCTAGGGTTGAGGGACTCATCCAAGGGTGGTAGGTGGCCCAAGAGTAGTATAAATAGGGGTGGAGGGGTAGCCTCCTTCCCTTGAAGGTTTTGAGGTTTTTGATGCTCCTTTGAGCTTTGCCCACATGAATGTGAGGCTTTGTAACCTCTCCTTCCAGAAATGAAATGTTTCCTCAAATCATTTCTTTTCTTTGTGCATTTACATTACGCAATTTACATTATGCACTTAAATTCCGCAATTAAATTCAGCACTTACATTCTTGCAATTTACATTTATGCAATTTGGATTTGCCTCCCCTCCTTCTAAATTCCGTTCTTCTAGGATATCTTGAGGGTGTTCATTTGGTTTTACATCTTTCTTACACCCTTGGATAGACTAGAGATCAAGTTTTTTATCAATTTGCAAATCTGTCCAGAACTTGTTCTTCACGCAGAAGTCAGTTTTTGATTTTTATAAAAATATATAAAAATAATTTTTAAGTGATTCTTTTTGGATAAGTTGAAGGACTCATATATACATCTCTATAAAATTTCTTGAGTCCACAGGTTGCACCGTTTGAGAGCTATGAAGTGAAAACTGAGCCACAAACTTTCTGGTCGAAGTTCCTGACCTTCTGTATTGCTTGATTTTTCATTCTTATTCTACAAAGCTTTCTGAGGTGATTTTTGGTGGACTGTATCATGACTCTACTTATCACAGGGACAAAAATTTCCAAAAATTTTAGAGCAACAGAAACTCACCAACCACCTATTCCAACTGAGGACAATTTCTGAAAATCTGCTTTAACTTTTCTGAAAAGAGACTTTGGTATTTTAGCTTTATCTCTTTTAGAAAAGAAGTCTTTTGAATTGATTCCTCTTTTATTTGGACACTTGACAACCAGGATTTTGATTAAAAAACCCCTCATATGATTCATGGTTCTTATCCATGCAAGCTAGGGGTACACATAGTTGTCTAATTGTTCTGGGTTTTGGAGGGTGTGCGAATATGAGAAGCACCAGTTTGAACGAAAATATTTGGGTGCTTTAGATTTTTATTGCAAGAGTGTTTGGAGTACCTTGAGTGGGGGAAATTTTATTTGGGATCATTCACCCCCCCTATGATCGCCATTTCGATCTTTCAGAGTCCTTTGGAGACCTTGTAGAGAGATTCGTGGCCCAACTGGAGCTATCTCTTGATGGTGATGACGACGATGCCAATCAAAACCCTTAGGCCAAGTCATGCTGATGTAAAAACTGAATGCTTTTTGTTACTGTAGTCTTTTATGATAATACTAATTAATTTGCTTGTCCATTGTGCTTTGCCTACTATTTCCTTATCGATGAAATAGAGTAGCATGAGTAGATGCAAATCTGACTTAGTATTTATAGACCCTTAGTAAAGCACATACCTAATTGTACCTACACACAGGGCTAGAAAAACGTTCATCAAATGCCTTAGCCCCCGAGCGAGTACTTGGAGAGGCCACATATAACATAAACACTATATTAGTTACAGTAAAACTACATTGTTTTTGTAAGTCTTCATCGACCATATAACTTAGACTCTATAGTAAATATGAACTTGTTGAGCAGCGCATGTAGAATCGACTAGAGGTCTCGTCTCCCACCGTCCCCTGAGCGTTAGATGTCTGACAATCTAATTCTCGTATGCGCGCAGGATAGAATTGCTCATCGTCGGGTTCAGGAATGGCCATGCATTGGTTTTGTTTGCTGACATGCTAAGTACGCGATCGAGTAAATGCGTGCAAAACATCGCATGTAAAAGAAAGTAAAGAAATTATGCCTACAACGCTCCGCTCAATAATAGTATCGACAAGGAAAAAGAACAAAGGTACATAGTTACCTATAGCGCCCGACTCCTTACTCGATGATGCGTCATCGGGTAGGGAGTAGATTGATGTAAGCACATTGTCGTGATGCAGCCCTCGACTCTTTACCCGATGCTGGATCGAGCAAGAAAGAGTGAAATATTAGCATCACGGGTACCTGTTGCGACTTCGAACCCCTTATTTGATAGGTGTATCGACCCGAGAGTGGAGCCAGGTAGATAAAAGACCGAGCGATGTAGCCCCCGACCCTCTACTCGATGGATGCATCGATTAAATGGTAGAGCATATTCGTCAACAAATTCATGATGTAGCCCCCGACTTTCTACTCGATTGCTGCGTCGAGAAGAGAGCAGAGCGTAAGCATTAGTAATAATAGCCCTCGATCATACACTCGGGCGCATGGGCCCCCGAGTATTTTGATGAAGCCCTGAAAAATCCAAATGGTCGGAGTAGATGAACAATATAACTCCATTGCAGTGATTGAATTCTATTACAGTTTTCGTGCCCCTTCAGCTTCCACGTGGCACGTCATAGAGTAGCGTCTCTTCGGTTTCTGCACTCATGTGAAAGTGCAAGAGACGCCTCATGGATTGGAATCGACACGAATTTAAACGGATTCATTAATGCAGCATTACTTGTTCTCAGAGCTATAAATAGACGGGATTCGTAGTGACATGCCACAACTCATCTTCTTTCTTGCCCCCTGCTTGCGCTCTCTCACTCTTCAATGGCCTCCATTCCACCATCGTCCCCGTCCATGATCATCCTTGGAGATTCCCCTCCCCCTACACCACTAGCCGTAGTTTCTCCGGGGAGGATTATCATCTCCTCCGATGAGAAGGAAGAGATCGACTGGGAGGGTGTCGAGAGAGAAGTTTGGCCGGAGGAGGAAGAAGAGGTGACCAGCAAGCTGAAGGTCGCCGTCGAAGAAAATGACGCCGCCCTACTCCTTTCGTGAGAGCAGATGCCACTGCTGGCACACGAGGAGAAGAAGGTGAAGCCACCGACGCCAGAGAAGGTGGTGAAGCTCACAACAGCTTCATCAGCCCGACACTTGCTCGCCCTCCAAGTCATCTCGGTGCTCGGAGGCTGGAGAGGTCGCCCTTTCCATCAACTGGCGGCCAGGTCTTCACGTCCTCCTCTGGTCCGTACAGAGGGCGCAAGCCCATCTCAGGGACCATCCTTTTCTAGTGCCCGTGGATGCAGGGGAGGTGGCGCGATGCCTCCAAGGACAAGTAGTAGTAGAGTACCTACTTTAAGATGTAATAGGATAAAATTTTGTTAGTAAAATTTTAATAAAATCGTACTTACCTGAATTTTGGTTGCAATGCACTTTCTGTCTTATTCATATATGAAATCTCCTCAGTTGATCGATGTTCCATGAGTTGTCAGTATTACTCCTTCCGATGTCGATAGCCGTACTGATCCAGATCGAGTCATTTTGACCACCACATAGGGACCTTCCCACTTAGGCGATAGCTTATTACAGTTATCTTGCTTCTACACCTTTTGTAGTACTAAGTCCCCGGCGGTGAACGCTCTTTCTTGGATTCTCTAGCCATGATATCTGCGTAAGGCTTGCTGATACTTGGCCACTCGAATGGATGTCCGATCCCTATACTCTTCGAGTATATTTACATCATCAGCTCGCGCTTGCTCCTGTTCCTCTTCCAAGTAGTTGTCCACACGAGGTGACCTGAACGTTAAATCAGTCGGAAGCATTGCTTCTGTTCCGTAGACCAAGAAAAATGACGTTTCACCAGTGGCTCGACTAGTCGATGTACGAGAAGTCCATAGCACCGAAGGGAGTTCTTTCGCCCACCGGGTCGAGTAAGCCTTGAGTCTATCGAACATGCGAGTCTCGATCCCCTATAGGATTATGCCATTGTCGCATTCGACCTGACCGTTACTCTGAGAATGAGCTACGGAGGCGAAACAAAGTTTGATACCCAGCTCTTCGCAAAAGGCTATGAAAGCATTGATTTTTAACTGACTACCATTGTATGTAATTATTTGATTAGGGATATCGAATTGAGTAACGATGCTCCTCATGAACTTCTTAGTCGCTTCTAAGGTGATGTTCCTGATGGATTCGGTTTTGATCCACTTGGTGAACGTGTCGATGGCCACGAACAAGAACTTGTAACCTCCTTGGGCTCTTGGGAACGGTCCCAAGATATCTAAGCCCCAAACGGAGAAAGGCCAAGACAGAGGAATAGTTTGCTGAGCCTGGGCTGGTCGAGTGATTTGCTTGCCATAAAACTCTTGCACTTTTTCAACAGCTCGCAAGCATCCTAGAGGGCAATAGGCCAATAGAACCCCTGTCGAAAAACTTTTCCAACTAAGGTGCGATAGGACACATGGTTGATGTAGATCCCTCCATGGACATCGAGCAATATCTTATTTCCCTCTTCCTGAGTGATGCACTTCATCAAAATTCTATTACTCCCCTTTCAGTAGAGCTTGCCGTCTATCAATGCGTATAGCTTGGACTTACGCGCAATTTTCTCGATTGAGGCATCAATCAAGCCGACCAAGAGCGGGACTCGGTGAAGCCAATGTGCACTAGATCTCCACCCAATCCCCATCGATAGAGCATGGTTCCAAAGGCGATCTCAGATCCGATCGCAGATGCTTGGTCGATGGTGGTGACCGAATGAAAATTATCGCACGGGTAGTCACCGAAAGATCCAATGTGAGTGCGCACCTAAGACATGCTTGATCTGCAAAAAATAGTTGAAAGCCCCTACCTAGCGTGCTAACTGTCGAAGGTTAGAAATCGACAATAAACTTATACTTTCGGGTACCTTCGGGTTATCATAGTCAAGCACAAAATCGGAGGCACACGATGTAGACAGGTTCGGGCCCCTCGGTGAAGTAACACCCTACTTCCTATGTGGATGATATATGTATCTGGTGGATGGAAAATAGAGCAATGTGTCTAGCCCTATTTACAAGGAAGATCGAACTCAGGCTAAGGTTAAGCTAAGGTTGGAGGTTGACGAATCGTCAGGTCGTCGACTCCTGGTTGCTCTGTGCAAAAACCCTCAAAGTCTTCTCGTTTTCTTCCCTTTCTTTCTCCTTTTGAGGACCCCTACCCCCGACCTTATATAGTTGGGGTAGCCCGTCCTCAAGTCGAGTTGTAGTCGGTTTGAAGTACCAAATCGTAGCCGATGAGGAATCCATTATCGCGTGATCTTCGCAGCATATCCAAACTTCCCTGAATATCAGACGTACTCGAGTTGGTTTCCTCGTAACGGGAACATGATCGAGTCCTTTCTAATATGGAATTATCCTTTCCGCATATATCTTATCCCACAGAATATGGCCCAGGATATCCAGAGTCTCTGTACGTCGTTAGGAAATATCCTTCACATATTTTGCATGTGCTCATACCCCATATTTAGATATTCGATATAAACAACACAGTTCTAGCTAAGTAAGAGTGGTAGATATATACCTCCGGTCTGTTTAGGCACGGCACTGACAATTAGAAGTATTGGAGGCTGAAAACGGTTAGAATTGGAGATCCCTCCTAGATATTACCTTTTCTTCCCACAGGATAACCATCAGAGTAATTCCACTGCATGTTTACATATTAGAAGAACTTTTAGGTTATTACTAATCACACACTTAGCAACTACTAATGACGAGTACTCATACCATGGGTACCCCCAGTGGCCCGGAGTGACGAACGGGCTGCCCCAAGCCCGGCTCTGGCCAAAGGCCCCCGCTGGGCCACGAAGGACACTCGTCTCCGACCAAACCAACCAGGGGGCGTCCGACCCCCGCCATAGGTCAGACTCCCCACAAGCTCCGACCAAGCTGAGGCGATCTCCACCAAAGGCCGAGTGCCAGGCCACCGCGGGCCGTTGGCCACCTGCTCCACAGACACGACAGCTCGGAAAGACCACACGAGGGTAGGTGGCTCCTTCCCAAGGTAGCGAGGAGGTTGCCAAAATCAAAGCTCCAGTCTCATCATCCAGTCATGCGCAGTGTAAGGATGCGCTCCCTCCCGAGGCAGCACCGGAGCCAGCATTGAGGCGTCAGCATCTGACGGACGTACAAGAGGGTAGGTGCGCCATTTCCCGATGACACGAAAAACTGCGCCACTCGATGAGTCCACCGACCCGACGTGGGGTAAGTGGACGCCGATCAAATCGTCAAGACCAAGGACCAGGACTCCTAGCCTAGGACACCTCATCCTTTCTTCTCCCAACTCCCCGTGTAACCTGCCTCCGACTGTATAAAGGGAGGTAGGGTCCTCTGAGGAGAGGGAGAGAGACCCCCTTAGTTCTTACCGACAAGCTGTTCTGGCTCCCACGGGTTCGAATCCTTAGCTCTCGCTTGTAATACCATGCAGTCATCTGCATCCGAAGCAATATAGCACCACCACACAAACAGGAGTAGGAACATTCGGCCCGAACCAGTATACATCTTGGGCTTCTTGAGTCTAACCATTCAAGGATAGGGAACGCGCGGCCCCTTGACTAAAAAATTCACTCGTCGGTGCTCGAAACACCGACAGTTAGCGCGCCAGGTAGGGGCCTTCGCGCGTCCTCATCGTCATCTCCGGATTCCCATTTGCTTCCTTGATGGCTTCCTTCACCCACGACGGTGTGTCTGCATCGAGGAGCTAGATCTTTTTCGGCTCCCTCGACTTCATCGCCACTTCCGCGGGAGAGCTCGTGCTCATTCCCGCCACCTCTAGAGACCAGGCATCCACTAGGAGCCTGGAATACATCTCCGGCGACCTTGGCAACCTCCGGCTCGAGGCCCCCGTGCGGACCCCGAGGCTGTAAGGACCCGAATCCACTGATTCGAACCCACTGTGTTTACCGCACTATTCCCAGGATCAACGCTAGTGCACACAGCTCAACATTGGTACATATCACATCATACTCAACGATAATAGAATAATAGTTCATTCATTGATATAACTAAAGGTATGATCTTATGACCAATCTTACATTATTAAGCCACGCAGGGCAAGACTGAAAATATAACTAATGATTAAGCAGCGGAAAGTAGAAACGTAGATAGCTCATCAGTTCACCACAGGCAACCAACAAGGCTCGGACCCTAATGACTCGTGTCTTCTTGGACCTCATCTTCCAACACAGGTGTAGATTCTTCAACTGTTGATTATTGTTGTTTGGCAAGGGTGAGTACTTAAAGCACTCAACAAGTTGTGCACAGAATGCAATTCTATGTATCTATATGTAAGGCTTATTCCAATGGATAGGCTATCATGGCTATTTTGCAATAAGCAGCATTTTATGAACAAATACAGTAAATAGATTGTAAAGAATGTAAAACAAATAACAATAGTAAATAAATTCAGGATTTCTCAAGTAAACCAAGTTTCCAATCCTAAATCAAGTTCCAATCTTCCATATGGCAATCCTGCCATCCCAACCAAGTTGTCCAATTAATTAAGCTAACCCTTAACTGTAATTCCCGAGCATTGCTCAATACCGCGAGCACGGCTATCCGAATAGTTTCACACTCTGCAGAGGTTATGCACTTTACCCACGTGATACAACCAAACACCACAAAGGCGAGAGATTATAACAAAGCCTTTACAATGCTCTATCTTAATCCGGTACTACCCGCTAAGGTTTCAACATCAAGTGGTCTGTAAACCACATCCAGGGCCCCCCTCTTGCGCCATGTGAATTACACCCTGACCCGGGAACTCACACCGACCATGATAGTATCAACATTAAGACATTGCAAATTACTTAGCTAGGCTGGCCCATACCAGACATGTGGTTGCATGATTGACTCAGGTCAAAGGCTTGCAAGGTTAAGTCCTTAGTGTGATCAAGGCAAGACTTCCACATACCATCGCCCTTCGGGCCCACCTTGCCTCCTCGCCTTGCCACTTGCCCCAATCTAAGTGATTATCACCCAGTTGATTACCAAGCACCACGTGCCATCAACAATTCAACATCGTTGCGTGACATGACTCGCCACAACAACTCAATCTCATCGTGTGATCCCACATGACACACAAGTTCATAACATTGTTCCATATTCCATTAATCAAGATTAATTATCAATGGTGATGACACATGTGATGACGTGGCATGGCTAAGCAACTAATACGAACTAAACCTCCAATGTTGATTATAATTATTAACCAACTATATTAAACCAATCTAGGGTGACAATGGATCATGGCATACAATGACAAGGTAGGGTATAGACCAATCTGTATTTTAGCTAAGCCCAAACTAATTTGAAACAGTTGTATAATTGAATTATATGCAATAGTGTAAATCAAACATAGCAATTTTACAACATGGGTTCAACATGATCAAAGCACAACTTGCCTTGGAATAGGTCCTGATCTTGATCTGAAGTTTGCTCTTGAGTTCTTTGGATCTTCCTCGAAGCGTCGCACAATTCAACGTCTACGCGTCCCGAAAGAGAAAAGCAAATAAACACCAAAACAGAGAGCAATTGAACTCCAAAAATCAAATAAAATTCACCATTAAATAGATCTCAATTTTACAAATTTTTAGAAACTGGAATCACTCAAATCAGTTACGATGCAAAAGATATAGCCTTTTGAAGTTTGAAATAAATCTTGAAATCGGAAAATACGAAATTAACAGATTTATTTTTATTACGAAAACAAATTATTGCGTCGAGATGACGTCACGCCGACGTCGGCGCTGACCGAACTAATCGGGTGGCGACACGCGCCTCGGCGTATGGTCCTGGCCCACGACTCGCTACCGCTTACGGTGAGACTCGGCTCACGGCGCCTCGGCACCAAATACGCCGACGCGGCGCGCCGATTTGCCCACCGCGCGGCGGAATCCCACCGCACAGATCACATCTAATGGCCACCGATCTCACCCCACGTGGCAAAGACGACAACCGCTGGATTTAGATCTAACGGCCAAGACGCACCGGCGTTCATCGCTTACGCGAGACGTGGCACAATCTCGCCCCTTCACGAGATCCGACGGTTACGAAGCTTCCACACGACAATGGCGGTGCGGCGGCGCAACTTCACCGGACTTGGGGCGATGGCCTCGACGACGGCGTTCCGGCGACAAAACGCCGCTACTGCTTCACGGGTCCGACGCGTTGAGGTACGGGGATCTCCGATCTGGAACCGGCACGGCTCGAAACGGCGAAACGGCGGCGAAAAACGAAGCGAAGACCGCGGCGGGCTTCGCGACTCAGCGAGCTTCGCACGGCAGCGGCGCGTCTCGACGTGCGAGGCTCGCGCACGGATGCGGCGCGGGGTGAGGATTTCAACGCCCGTGGCGGCGCCTTAAATAGCTGCACGGGAAGGCGTGCAAGGCCCGGACTCCAAGGACGGCTCCGTGGCGACGGCGGACTCCGGCGGCGACTCGGAAAGGTGACGCGGCTTCATCCGGGGTGTCCACGCGTCGCTCAACCAACGGCCCGGAGCGCTCGGCGACGCGGCGCAATCTCGGCCGTTGGATCTCGATCCAACGGTCAGCGGATTAGGTTTAGGGTTTCGGTTTCCAAATGGTGCATGGTGACTTGGGCGCCGCACGGTTCGTGGGCCGGCCAGGATCGCTTCATTCGCTTTTTAAAGAGTTTTCAATTAAAATAATTCGGCCGAGAATGTTGGCGGTCGGGTCCTCATGAAGTCGACAACTTGGAGTAAGGACGAGGCCCGCCATTGTTGTTACGCCGGCGGGTTGTTGATCGCGACCATATTGGTCATCTGTTTGCATCATAGTCCGCATCAACCGAGTTTGCGCAGCGAGAAAAGCTCCCAAGTTCTCGCATATCCACCGGGCGGTGCTTGCTGCGGTGGTACTCCTTCATTGGGATTGTTGCTGGCGTAGACCACTTCCGAAGCCCCATTGTTCTTCGCGAGTGTTCACCATCCGCTTGATTGCTTCTTGGGTTAGGAAAGATAGATGTAGCATAGATAAGATGCAAGAATTTCTAAGGCGGAAACAGGTTAAACCCAACTTAAATAATCTTTATTATTATTACTTGGTATGGTTGCTTACAATGCCTAAGGGCTTTGCAACACATCTTGCACACTCAACAAACAATTAAGAACCAACTAAACATGCAACTTTAACGTCTACTAAAAGGGTAAAGGCTAACTTAAAACGCGACTCAACACTCGAGTCTCAACACAACTCTAAGATCGACTCTCACTCATCCAAACACCACCTGCCGAGGCGATCCGGGCATACACTGGTGGGTGGGTGGCATGGGTGCGAACCTATCTGGTGACCCTCTGGGCTCCTCGGGCTCCCACTCACGCTCTTAGGGTCTTCTTCTTCTTCTTCTTGGCGACCTCATCCGGCTCCGGCGACTTGGTCCGCTATTTCTCGGCTACCGCAAGGCCTCCTCCACTTCATGATGACTCTGGGCTGCTGCGTCGCGGGTCTTTTGAAGCTCCCGCCTGCCCACTCAACGCCTCACACGCCGTCTCCAGCTCCTGCAGCGATGTCCTCAAGTGATCCTCCCGGCGGTGGCGAACTCAAGCAAGGGTGTCTGCGAGAGCACACTCTCCTTCCACGATCCGTCGACGCCGCACGCTTTCGCCTTTGTCGGGTGAAGTCGAAATACGGTGTTCTGGCTCGTAGGCGTAGTCGTGGCGAATCCGTCGTGAGAGCAAGTCTAGCGACCTCTGAACTCCGCCTCGTAAGTGAACCTGCAGGCGGTGATGTGGATCGGTGCGGTGGTCTCGTCGCACTCTCGGCGAAGATGATCGGCTGCGTAAGAACCCCGATGCACACCGTTGACGTTCGATTGCTTCCTCGGTAGAGCGGACGATCAAAGCCTCCAATCACTTGAAGAACTCTCCACGGCTCCATGGCATAGCCACCTGCCTTGACTCGAAGGATCGAAAGATCGGCATCTATTCAAAACAAAATTTTGAATAAGATCTCCACTCAAACTAACAACGAAAAGAAGGTAATTTAGCAAGGATGAGAGTAGGAGGATGAGATAAGCCAAGAGTTTCATATTAGTCAATTTCTTTGTTTTCTTTAGAAAATAATTTTGGACACTCCTAAGAGATACCAACTACCTAGGGCCAAGACCTATAGTCGGTATGGCTCGATACCACCTCTGTCGGGACCCGAATTTGCAAATCCGACCCTCTGTGTATACCGCACTAGTCCAGATCACGCTAGTGCACACAGCTCAACATAGATGCTATCATAGTCACACACAATGAAATATAGCATAAACTTCATTAATTAATAATAACTGTTGTCTTACATGAATAATGCCTCACGTGGCTTAAAAGAGTATCAATGAGAAGCAAAAAATAGAATAAACGCATGGCGCTCGATTCGCCACGAAAACCGACGAGGCTCGGACCCTAAGCATTCGCATCCAAATAATCCTCATCCATGATAGCGAGATTCTTCCTCTTCTCGAAGTTGTTGTTGATGGGGTGAGTACATAAAGCACTCAACAAGTTGTGCAAAATAATGCAAGTCTAATATTCTATATGTTTGGCTTAATCCAAAGGAATGGCTAGTAAGGGTATTTTTGCAATAAAGCGACATTTAACAAGAATACAATAAATAGATTGAAAGCGATAAAAACAAATACATAATTAATAAATTCAAGATTTCAAATACACCAAGTTTCCAATCCTAAATTAATTTTCCACTTTCCATGGCACCTTGCCATCCCAACAAGTTTTTGTTTAACAAAGTCTAACCCTTAATCTGTAATTCCGAGCATTGCCCAATACCGTGAGCACGGCTATTCAATAGATTGTACACTCTGCAGAGGTTATGCACTTTACCCACACGATACAACCAAACACCACCAAGGCGAGTGATCATAACAAAGCCTTTACAATGCTACACCTAGACCCAAGATCGCTCGCTAAGGTTTCAACATCAAGGGTTAAACCACCACAACAGGCCCCCTCTTGCGCCATGTGAGTTAAACCGTAACCGGGACTCACTATTCACCACGACAAGATCAAATCTAGGTTTCACAAATTATTCAAATAAGGTTGTCCCATTCCGATATGTGGTTGCAAGAGAGACTCAGTCAAAGGCTTGCAAGGTTAAGTCCTTAAGGTGATTAAGGCAAGACTTCCACATACCACCAAACTCGCCCACCTTGGCACACCGCCTTGCCACTTGCCTCAATCTAAAATCATTACCACCCCAGCTTGATTACCAAGCACCACATGCCATCAACATTTCAATCCCGATGTGTGACCTCCTCGCCACGACAACTTGATATCATTGTGTGACAACACATGACACACCAATTCATAAACATTGTTCCATATTCCATTAGTCAAGATTAAGTATCGACATTCGGACACATGTGATGACGTGGCATGGCTAAGCAATCTATGACGATCTAACTAGCCCATGTTGATTATCAACTATAATTCCACATCCTAGGGTGACAAATAGATCATGGCATATAATTGACAAGGTATGGTTTAATTCAAATAGGCATATTATCTAATTCCCAGATTAATTGAAATCATTTATACACATAAAATATCATGCATAAAGTTTAAAAGACAAAATAGTAATTTGGTGAAAATTAGGTGCAACATGATCAAAGCACAACTTGCCTTGGAGTAGGTGCTGGTCTTGATCTGAGCTTGGGTCTTGGAGCGACGAATCTTCTTCCTGATCACCGAGCGGTTCAACGCCTACGCTAAACGATGCCAAAATAGCAAATAAACACCAAACCAGAGAGCAACCAAACTCCAAAAATAAAATAAAATTCACCAATAAATAGATCTTGATTTTACAAATTTTTAGAAATTTGAAACACTCAAATCCGAGTTAAAATGCAAAAGATATAGCCTTTTGAAGTTTGAATAACATCAAAATACGTAAAATAGAATTTCGATTTTTCTCAATTATTTTTCTATTGGAAAAGATTTTATTGCGCAACGGCGACGCCAGCCACGACTCGACCAATCAGCGCCGACACGTCGCTCGTCCATGGACTCGGTCCACGTAACCGCCGGTCCACACGTGGGCGCGGCCCACGGCGCCGCACCACGCGCGCCGACACGCGGCCAGCGCATCGATTAGGCGCGACGCCGCCCGCGCGCCGATGCTCGACACGCGCGCGCATCCGCACGACGATCCGACGGCTAACGCTCTCGCACACGCGCGCGATCTCACCCGAACAACCCCGATCCAACGGTCACGCTTACCCGAAGCCGCTTTGCGCAGACGGCGACGTGGCTCGATCCGATGGTCCGCCGAGATCCGACGGCCGTCGGCGGTTCAGGCACGGCGATGTCGCGCGGCGCCGAGTTCCCGAGACGAGGACGACGACGACCAGACGGCGCTCGGCTCTGCCGGCGACGAAGAGGTAGTGCTCCGGTGCGGCTCGGCGTGGCGAACCAGCTCGAACCCACACGCCGAACGGCGGCTTGACGACGGCGAACGGCGAAAACGAGCGGCGGCGCTAGAAAACTACGGCGAGCTCTCGGGGCTAAACGGCGGTGACTCAACGGCGAAGGCTAGCATCAAGGATGCGCTGCGGGATGAGGAACCTCGGTGTGCGGGCTGCGGCTTTTATAGCCTCGGCATGCGCGCTAAAACGGCAACCCTAAATCACGCGGCGGCGACGGCAGCGGCGACGGATTCGAAAACCGAATCGAGACGAGGCGGACGGCCGTCCGACGGTAACGAGCGGCGAGATTAGATCCGGCGATACGATCCGATCCGCTCTTTCCAAAATCAACGGCGAGATCTAAACTTACCAAAACAACGCGAAACGATCCCGACCGCCGATCTCAATCCAACGGCCAAGGCGCTAGGGTTTCGCGAAGGAGACACCGTCCGATCTTCATCCAACGGCCACGCCACGAGGCGTAGCCGGCTAGCCGTGATCGGGCCGCACGTCGATGGGCAAGCTACGCATAATCTTGGGCTTCGCCCGATCGTTCACTCGATTTTCAAAAGCTTTTTGATTTAAAATAATTCCCGAAATTAGATTAATCTACTTTAAGCAATTAAAATATCAGGAAAAATCCCAGAAAATTCTCATAAATACTTTGAGACATTCTGAGCACAAATAAAATATTTTTGGTAAAACTTTATATTAACTTTATCTATATATATTTAGTTTTCACAAAAGGTTCAATATACTTAATTAAATTCAATTCAATTAATTTCTGGAAAAAAATCCAATAAATTCAGAAAATCACCAAAAAGCATATGAGCGAAATTATAAGCCAAATTTTTGGGATGTTACACCTTTACTCTCTGACATACGTCGCATAATGCAACATGCTCAGCCACTTCACGCTTCATATTTGGCCACCAGAATCTCTCTTTCAAATCTTGGTACATCTTAGCGCTTCCTGGATGAATCGAGTACTTTGAATCATGAGCTTCTTCAAGAATCAATTGTTTCAACTCCTTTTTATCCGGTACACAAATTGGCCTTTGAAGAACATGGTCCCTTGCTCATCCAGAGTAAAATCTAAGGCTAGGCCTTCTTCCTTTTTAGCCTTGATTTTAGAAATTTTATCGTCATCTTTCTGGCCTTCTCTAACGATCTTCCAATGTTGGCTTTACTTCAAGTCACTACCATTCCTTGAACGACTTCCAATCTTAACTTCAAACTCCTTGCATAATTCCTGTTGATCCTCCATTGACAATGTATTCGCGCTATGGCTCTTTCGACTCGAGCATCCGCCACCACATTGGCTTTTCCAGGTGATAATGGATTCCCACATTATAATCCTTAATTAGCTCCACCATCTTGACTTGCCTCATATTCAGTCGCACTGAGTGAATATGTATTTGGACTCTTATGGTCCGTATATATCTCACATCTATTTCCTATGAGATAATGACGCCATATCTTTAAAGCATGCACCACGGCTAATTCCAAATCATGCGTTGGATAATTCACTTCATGTGGTCTTAATTGTCTCGACGCATAAGCAACGACTTTGCCTTCTTGCATTAACACGCATCCCGTGCCTTGCTTGAAGCATCGCGATAAATGTCAAATCCATTACGCACATCCGCAACACTAATACGGGTGTTGTTAGCGTTTCTTCAATTCCATAAAACTTTGCTCGCACTCTGGCGTCCATGCAAACTTCTTTTCTTTCTTCAACAAGCGTGTCAAGGGTTTAGCAATTGTTGAGAATCCCTCTATGAACCGACGGTAATATCCGCCATTCGAAAAACTACGAATCGAGTAATGCAGACTTGGTGGCTCCCAATGCAACACTGCATCCACTTTTTGGATCAATCATGACTCCTTTGGTAGTCATTACATGACCCAAGAATTCGACTTTCTCCTTCCGAATTCACACTTGCTAAACTTTGCATATAGTGATGCTCGCACTGCCTAAAACCATCCTTAGATGTTCTGCATGCTCTTCTTCGGTCTTTGAGTAAACCAAAATATCGTCTATGAAGACCACAACGAACTTATCCAAGTAATCCATGAAAACCTTATTCATCATGTTCATGAAATACGCTGGGGCATTAGTCAATCCAAATGACATGACCGTGAACTCATAATGTCCATATCGCGTAGAAAACGCGGTCTTAGGTATATCCTCCGCTCGGATCTTCAATCGATGGTATCCTCGAACGAAGATCTATCTTGGAAAACTCCGGCTCCTCTTAATCGATCAAATAAGTCATCGATCACGGGCAACGGATACTTATTCTTGATCGTTACTTCATTAAGTGCACGATAATCAATGCACATTCTAAGACTTCCATCCTTCTTGCGAACAAACAAAACCGGGGCTCCCCGGTGATGAACTTGGTCTAATGAAACCTTTTCTTGCGGTTCCTCAATCGCTTCTTCATTTCCACTAACTCGCTTGTAGGCATCCGATATGGTCTCTTTGATATCGGTCTTTGTACGGCGCTAACTCGATAATGAACTTCGATATCACGGTCGGTGGCAATCCCGCAAATCTTCCGAAACACATCCGGTATTCCTCGCCACCGCACATCTTCCATGCTGATGGCTTTCACGCTGTTGACCACTAACTGCCCATCTCGAACTGCGGTCGCTTGAAACTCTACTTTCTTGCCACTAGGGCCTTCCAAAGTCACGATCCTTCGGCCACAGTCCAAAACGGCCTTATGCTTAGACAGCCAATCCATTCCAAGGATGACGTCTAGGGATTGCGCATCTATCAAGATAAGATTCGCTAGGAATTCTATCCCATCCATAAGCAACTTAGCTCCCAAACACCCAAGGCTAGATCTAAGCTCAGATCCTGGGGCTTGGACTAAGAGCACACACTTAAGATTCACCACTTTAAATCCATTCTTGGTTGCAAAACTTTGAGACACAAACGAATGCGAAGCTCCAGAATCAAACAAAACTGTAGCAGGTACTGAGTTGACCAGGAACTTACCCAGTACGACGTCTGTTGCCTCTTGAGCTCCATCAGCGGTGATGTGGTTGATCCTTCCACGCCTTTGTTGATTGCGGCGTTGCTCGGCAACTTGGTGCACGATTTCCCGATCTTTGGTGCTTTAGCGGGTGTTGTTCCCAGGTTGAAACGAACTGGCGTGATGCCTACCTTTTGTGGACACCTATTGGAAAAGTGCCCTGGCTCGTTGCAAGTATAGCATCTCTTCACCGCGATTCTTTGATTTCCTCTGGTGCATTGTTGCCTGTCTTTGGTGTCTGAAAGCTCTGATTGGCAGGGCGAGGTGCAGGGGTTGATGTCTTGTTTCCAGCTAGTGGTTGGAATCTAGCAAATTGCTGTGGTGACATCCTCAAACGTAGATGGTTTGGACGTCCACCCTGATTATTCATCAAGCGCTTACGGTTTTCACCTAGCTCTTTGCGCTTATCTTCTAGGATCAAAGCCTTATTTACCAGCTCCTGAAAATCTGGGAAATTGTGGGTAATCAGTCCCACCTGTAGTCCTGAGTTCAATCCCTTCATGAAACGAGACTGTCTGGCTTTATCTGTCGCTACGTCTTCAGGGGCATAGCGAGCTAACTGAGTAAATTTGTTCAAGTATTCGGCCACTGGTTGGCCTCCTTGCTTCAAAGCTCTGAACTCCTCCTTCTTAAGATCCATCATTCCCTCAGGACATGGTATCGCGGAAAGCATTAGTAAACTCCTCCTGTGTTATCTCTGTGGGGCTCCATGAGCGGCACATGAGTTCTCCCACCACTCTGCGGCGGTCCTTCCAGTTGATGAGAGCGTAAAGCACCTTCTCATTTCCTTCACATTTGTGTGATGTGCGGCTTTTTCTCAATTGTCCTAAGCGGTCATCGACTTCCAAAGGATTCACATTTCGAAAAAGTTGGTGGCCTAGTCCTCATAAAATCGATAGCTTTGACATAGGTCGAGGTCCACCATGATTGTTTTGAGTTGCGGGGTTGTTGTGATTTTCTTTGCATTGGTCATCTCTTGCATCTGCTTTGCATCATTATGCGTGATCGCTTGAGTCTGTCTTTGCCGAAATGCTCCTAGATTCTGCATGTCTCTGCCGGTGGTTGAGGGCCTCCATCATTGGGATTGTCATTCGACGCAGATCCACTTCTGAAGCACCGTTGTTTCGAGTATTCACCATCGATGATTGCCTCTTAGGTTAGGAAAGGTAGATGTAGCATAGATAAGAAGTAAGAATTTCTAAAGCGGGAGATATGTTATACCCAAACTGAACAATTCTTTATTTAACTTGGTATGATTGCTTATTTAAGCCTACAAGCTTTGCAACACATAATGCACACTCGAAGAATACAAAGAAGCAAACTAAACACGAAACCTTAACGTCAACTAAAAGGTAAAGACTAACTTAAAGACGTGACTCACACTCGAGTCTCAACACGGCTCAAGGTGACACTCACTCATCCACCACCACTGGTGAGGTGACCTGTACAGATACACCGGTGGATGGCGGGCATCGGGCGAACCTATCACGGTGACCTACTACTAGATCCTCTGCAACAACGGGGTCTGCACTCCCCTCTGGCTCCCACTCTCGCTCCTCTAGATCCTCCTCGGACTCCTCGGCTGGCTCCTGAACTCCCTGAGTCACGCGCTCCAGCTCCTGGGTAGTATCTCTCATGTGATCCTCCTGGGCAAGGGCGAACTCTGCAAGGTGCGTCGCAGTAGCACACTCGCTCCCCTCGATCCGTCGTCTTCGGCACGCTTGAGGCGTCAGGTGAAGTCGGAACACTGAGTCGTGAAGCTCGTCGGCGTAGTCGCGGCGGACACGGCGAAGAGCAAGTCGAGCAACCTCCCGAATTGCAACTTCATACGAGAACCTTACGCGGAGATGTTGATTGGCTCGCTAGCTTCCTCATTCCCCGTAGATGATCAACTTGCAAATGAAACCTCGGTGTACACCGCTCAGCGCCCACCGCCTCCTCGGTAAAGCGGACGGTAGAAGCCTCCAGCGTCGAAGAACTCTCCACGGCTCCATGGCGTAGCCGCACCGACTCCTCAAAGGTCGAACGATCGGCATCTGCTCCACAAAACTTTGAAATAAGTTCTCCACCCAAAGCGGCAAGTAAGACTGCAGTAAATTTAGCAAAGGCAAGGCGTAGAGAATGAGATGAGTCAAGAGTGTTTTATTAATCAAATTTAGATTTTCTTTTAGAAAATAGTTTTGGACTCTCACAAGACACCTCCATACTATCTAGGGCCAAAACCTACAACAAGGTATGCTCGATACCACCTCAGAAGGACCGAATCCATCGATTCAACCCACCGTGTTTACCGCACTATTCCTGTGATCAACGCTAGTGCACACAGCTCAACATTGGTACATATCACATCATACTCAGCGATAATAGAATAATAGTTCATTCATTGATATAACTAAAGGTATGATCTTATGACCAATCTTACATTATTAAGCCACGCAGGCAAGGCCAAAATATAACTAATGATTAAGCGTGGAAAGTAGAAACGTAGATAGCTCATCGATTCACCACAGGCAACCAACAAGGCTCGGACCCTAATGACTCGTGTCTTCTTGGACCTCATCTTCCAACACAGTGTAGATTCTTCAACTGTTGATTATTGTTGTTTGGCAAGGGTGAGTACTTAAAGCACTCAACAAGTTGTGCATGTAATGCAATTCTATGTATCTATATGTAAGGCTTATTCCAATGGATAGGCTATCATGGCTATTTTGCAATAAGCAAGATTTATGAACAAATACAATAAATAGATTGTAAAGAATGTAAAACAAATAACAATAGTAAATAAATTCAGATTTCTCAAGTAAACCAAGTTTCCAATCCTAAATCAAGTTCCAATCTTCCATATGGCAATCCCGCCATCCCAACCAAGTTGTCCAATTAATTAAGCTAACCCTTAATCAGAATTCCGAGCATTGCTCAATACATGAGCACGGCTATCCAATAGTTTCACACTCTGCAGAGGTTATGCACTTTACCCACGTGATACAACCAAACACCACAAAGGCGAGAGATTATAACAAAGCCTTTACAATGCTCTATCTTAATCCGTACTACCCGCTAAGGTTTCAACATCTGGCGGTCATGAAAACCACATCCAGGGCCCCCTCTTGCGCCATGTGAATTACACCTCGACCGGAACTCACACCACCATGATAGTATCAACATTAAGACATTGCAAATTACTTAGCTAGGTGGCCCATACGGACATGTGGTTGCATGATTGACTCAGTCAAAGGCTTGCAAGGTTAAGTCCTTAGTGTGATCAAGGCAAGACTTCCACATACCATCGCCCATCGGGCCCACCTTGCCTCCTCGCCTTGCCACTTGCCCCAATCTAAGTGATTATCACCCAGTTGATTACCAAGCACCACGTGCCATCAACAATTCAACATCGTTATGTGACATGACTCGCCACAACAACTCAATCTCATCGTGTGATCCCACATGACACACAAGTTCATAACATTGTTCCATATTCCATTAATCAAGATTAATTATCAATGGTGATGACACATGTGATGACGTGGCATGGCTAAGCAACTAATCTGAACTAAACCTCCAATGTTGATTATAATTATTAACCAACTATATTAAACCAATCTAGGGTGACAATGGATCATGGCATACAATGACAAGGTAGGGTATAGATCAATCTGGTATTTTAGCTAAGCCCAAACTAATTTGAAACAATTGTATAATTGAATTATATGCAATAGTGTAAATCAAACATAGCAATTTTACAACATGGGTTCAACATGATCAAAGCACAACTTGCCTTGGAATAGGTCCTGATCTTGATCTGAAGTTTGCTCTTGAGTTGCTTGGATCTTCCTCCAAGCGTCGCACAATTCAACGTCTACGCTGCACTCAAAGAGAAAAGCAAATAAACAACAAAACAGAGAGCAATTGAACTCCAAAATCAAATAAAATTCACCATTAAATAGATCTCAATTTTACAAATTTTTAGAAACTGGAATCACTCAAATCTGAGTTACGATGCAAAAGATATAGCCTTTTGAAGTTTGAAATAAATCATCAAATCGAAAATACGAAATTAACAGATTTATTTTTATTCTGAAAACAAATTATTGCGTCAGCATGACGTCACGCTGACGTCAGCGCTGGACCGAACCAATCGGGTGGCGACACGCGTCTCGGGCGTATGGACCCGGTCCACACGACCGCTACCAGCTTACTTGACTCGGCTCACGGCGCCTCGGCACCGGCCAGCGCCGGCACACGGCGGCGCCCGATTTGCCCACCTGCGCGGCGGAATCCCACCGCACAGATCACATCTAACGGCCACCGATCTCACCCCACGTGGCAGCACGACAACCGCTGGATTTAGATCTAACGGCCAGCACGTACCCGAGGCGTTCACTGTTTACGCGGAGACGTGGCACAATCTCGCCCCTTCACGAGAGATCCGACGGTTCTGGAAGCTTCCACACGACAATGGCGGTGCGGCGGTGCAACTTCACCGGACTTGGGGACGATGGCCTCGACGACGGCGTTCGGCGACAAAAACGCGCTCTCGCTTCACGGTCCGACGCGTTGAGGTACGGATCTCCGATCCGGGAACCGCGACGGCTCGAAACGGCGAAACGGCGGCGGAAAACAGACGAAGACCGCGGCGGGGCTTCGGCGACTCCGGCGAGCTCGCACGGGCAGGCGAAGGCGTCTCGACGTGCGGGAACTGGCAGACGGATGCGGCGCGGGGTGAGGATTTCAACGCCCGTGGCGGCGCCTTAAATAGCTGCACGGGAAGGCGTGCAAGGCCCGGACTCCAAGGACGGCTCCGTGGCGACGGCGGACTCCGGCGGCGACTCGGAAAGGTGACGCGGCTTCATCCGGGGTGTCCACGCGTCGCTCAACCAACGGCCGGGCCTCGGCGGCGCGGCGCAATCTCGGCCGTTGGATCTCGATCCAGCGATCGTGGATTAGGTTTAGGGTTTCGGTTTCAAATGGGCTGCATGGTGACTTGGACCGCACGGTTCGTGGCCCGCCCAAGATCGCTTCAACTCAACTTTTAAAAGAGTTTTTCAATTAAAATAATTCCAGAAATTCATTTAATTTGCTTTAGGCAATAAAATAATCAGGAAAAATCCAAGAAAAATCTCAAAAATACTTTGAGACATTCTGGACTCAAATAAAATATTTTTGCCAAAACTTTATTTTAACTTTGCATAGATTTAAATAAATTTGCATAAAAGGCAATAACTTGAAATAAGCATAAATTCCAATAAATCCAGAAAAATCCAATTAAATTCCAGAAAATCACAAATGCACATTTAAGCAATAAAATAATATTTGGCAGATTTTTGGGATGTTACAGAGGCCGAAGCCCACCAAGCGCTGCACCGTCCCTGGTAGCGGCGCCTGTGGACTCGAGCGGGCGACGACGTCACCCCCTGTAGGTTCACAGCTCGTGGCAATGACCGGCTACGTGCCGGCCTCTGTCCACGACTTACTGGAGGACTCCTCTAGCCATGACTCCAGCTCCGACACGGAGCGCACTGCGGACGGACCGCACTCCTGCGAATGCAACATGGCGGGCGTAGTCGACCCGGCCGCAACCCCCGCGAGTACGGGAACTCTCGTCCGGCGCACCGATGCGCAGGGAGCGGAATATCAGCTCGAGCGCGCTGAACGCACCCAAGCTCGCCGCTCCGAGCTCTAACAACAGCGCAATGAGCTGGAGGCTCGAAGGGCCGAGCTTGACAAACTCCAGGCCGACCTGGAGCAGAGTCAGCCCAAGCCCCCACTCGCACCTGGCGCTGCACGCACACGCGCACGTTAGGTACACCACCAGCTGGTGGAGGAATCTGACGGCCTCCCATTCTTCCCCCACGTGAGCCAGAATGTGGCTGCAGCCGCGATGCCGCTTCGTGGCATCCCCGAGCCGGACGACCCGGAGGCTAAGGCGACTTACAAGAACCTCAGGGGCTCGGGTGGAGCGTCTTCGCCGTGCGGCATGCGAACTCCAACTCCCACCACTCGGGCGCCTCCTCCAGCCGCCCAAGCCGCACCACCGCTCGGAACCGGCGGGGTCCGAGCAAAACGGCGACACAGAACGAGTGGCCCCTGGCTTCACGCACCCCGGTGCGCCAGCGCCTCAGCGACAACCACGACGTTTGCGCCACCCTCGAGGCGCGGAAAAAAGCAATGAACGAAGCGACCCGATCACAGGTCGTAAGATGCGGCCAGTCGGCGAACGATCGTAGCTCGAGCCCCCGATGGTCGGGACCACGGGCTTTTGTCGAGATTCGCTCGCGACTTCCTGCCCGAGTTTTGGGCGCCGGTCAACATAGCCAAGTACGAGGGCGACAAACCCGAGCGCTCGCTAGAAGACTACTGGCTCGCTTGCCGAGCGGGTGGAGCTACTGATGACCTCTTCATCATCCAGTACCTCCCCATCTACCTTGCGGACTCAGCTTGAGCCTGGCTTGAGTATTTGCCCTCGAAGACCATCCGGAACTGGGCCGACTTGAAGAACCTCTTTGTCGAAAACTTCCGAGAACGCATACAAGCGCCAAAATTCTGGGACTGAAAAGCGCAAGCGGCGTGGGGAGACTCTCCGGGACTACATCCGGCATTTCTCCCGACAATGCAATGAGCTCCCCAACATTTCTGACACCGACGTTGTCGGGGCATTCATCTACGGTACCACCTGCAAAGCCTTGGTGCACAAGCTGGGCTGCGTCAAGCCCAGGACAGCCAAGGAGCTCCTGGACATCGTAACCAACCACGCCTCTGGCGAAGAGGCTGTGGGAGCCATCTTTGAGAAAGGAAAGGCCGAGCGAGAGCCCGGCGCTCAAACTGGCTCCCCCTTTGACCGCTCCGACAAGCGGAAGCGGCAAGGGAAACAAGGCCGTGAAGGCCACTTGGTGTATTGCCGACCATCCCGCCAAGCGGCGATACCACGGTAGCGCCCGACCACTTTCGAAGGCGATGGAAAGCCCATATCCGAACCATGGGTATCCCATCAAGTACAAATATCGGGGCATGCGAAGTCTGGCGCCTTCTCTCGGCACCCCCACATGCGTCAAGCGGGCAAGGAAGAAGCGGACTCGGCACCACGCGTTGAGGAAAAGAGGCGGGCCGAGTTCCCGAAACCGGCGGTGCCCTAATGATCTTTGGCGATGGCGTGCTACGCCAACAAGCGGCAGCTCAAACTACGCTTTCCGCGAGGTCCACACAATGACTCCGCCATTCCCACGTACCTTCGGTGGTCGGAATCTCGATCACCTTCGATCGGCCGACCACCCGACTACATTCCGCGGCGAGAGATATCCGCTGGTTGTCGACCCATCGTGGGAACAAAGCGCTGACCAAGCGCTCATGGACGGCGGTAGCGGTCTCAACATCTGTATGTCGAGGCGCTTGCGCCATGGGGTCCCCGCTCGAGTCTCCGGCCTGAGCAAGCGCCCTCCACGGCGTCATCCGGGTCATGAGCTCACCGCTCGGCGGTCGACACTGCCGTCACTTTCAGTGGACAACTTCCGCGAAACCCTCACCTTCGAGGTTGTAGACTTTCCGGTTCCTACCATGCCATCACAGGAGGCGTGCTACTCGCCAAGTTCATGGCGGTCCCAGGCTACACCTACCTCAAGCTGAAAATGCCATGGCCGTGGGAGTAATCACGTGGCCTCATCCTTTCGGCTTGCCTCATACTAACGACGGCAGCGATTGCGGTAGCATCGGCCGATTGCTCGCATCAGCCGAACTCACGAACCTCCGGAAGGAAACCTCTGAGTCCGCCCCCGACTCCAGCAAGTCGGGACCAGGTTCCTTCAAGTCCGCCGAAGACACAAAGGAGGTCGCGGTCGATCTCGAGGATCCGTCCAAAATCGTGCGGGTTGGAGCCACGCAACCCACCAAATAGGAAAGCGCGCTCGTCGACTTCCTCCGTGCCAACCGAGACGTCTTTGCATGGAGGCCCTCCGACATGCCAGGAATCCCAAGGGAGGTTGCCGAGCACTCCTTGAACATCCGACCAGGCTCAGGGCCGGTCGCCCAACGCTTGCGCCGCTTCAACGAGGAGAAGCGCAGGATCATAGGGAGAGATCGCCAAACTTTTGGTGAGGGTTTGTGAAGAAATCGTCACCCCGTGGTAGCCAACCACATCCTTGTAAAAAAAACGGGCAATGGAGAATGTGTGTCGACTACGAGCTGAACAAGGCGTGTCCCAAGGACCACGTTCCTTTGCCCGCATCGACCAAGTCGCCGACTCCACCGCGGTGAGAATCCACGTCCTTTTTGGGCGCCTACCGGGCTATCACCGGATAGCGGTGCAGAGTCCGACCAGCTCGCGACTTCTTTCATCACTCCGTTCGACTCGTTCTATTACGCATGCGATGCCATTTGGTCTAAAAACACGGCGCTACATTCCGATGTATGCAAGCGTGCTTGATGACTGTGATAGGCCGTAACGTCGAGCGTCGTCGGCGACATCGTCGTCAAAACTAAGAAGGCCGATGACCTCATCGCGACCTAGAGAAACCTTTGCGAACCTCCGGCGGTTTCGTATAAAGCTCAACCCCGAGAAATGTGTTTTCGGGGTCCCCAAGGGAAAGCTACTCGGCTTCATTGTCTCCGAGCGTGGCATCGAAGCCAATCGGGAGAAGATCTCGGTGATCATGAAGATGGGCCCGGTCGACAACCTAAAAGGAGTCCAAAAGCTAACAGGATGCTTGTGGCCCTGATTCGTTTTGTGTCTCGCCTCGGCGAGCGCGGGATGCCGCTCTACAAGCTGCTCAAGAAGTCTGATCAATTCAGCTAGACCCAGGAGGCTCAGGAAGCCCTCACCCGACTGAAAACATTCCTGACCTCACCCCCGGTACTGGTCGCCCCAGTACCAGGAGAACCGCTGCTCCTCTACATCGCCACTACAACCCGGGTCGTCAGTGTAGCACTTGTCGTGGAAAGAGCGAAAGAAGGCCATGTGCTTAAGGTACAGCAACCAATCTACTTTATAAGTGAAGTACTCTCCGAGTCCAAAGCTCGGTACCGCGAGTCTGGCTTGCTCTGTCACGGTGCTCATCACGAAGAGGAAGTTGATCCATTACTTCGATCGGCACCCCGTCTCCATGGTGACCTCATCACCGCTCGGCGAAATCGTCCACAACCGAGACGCCTCGGGAAGAATAGCCAAGTGGGCACTCAAACTCAACAGCCACGACATATCATACGTTCCCCGAACGGCGATCAAGTCGCGAGCCTTGGTGACCGTCGCCGAGTGGACCAAAGCCAGCGCCACTGGCGCTTCGAAGACCCAAATCTTGGACAATGTACTTCGATGGGTCCTATACCAAGAGCGGCGCGGGTGCAGGAGTCGTCATTGTTTCCCCGCTCAGGAACAAGCTTCAGTACGCCACCCGACTGCTCTTCGATGCAACCAACAACATTACCGAGTATGAGGCCCTCATCAACGGTCTCCAGATCGCTGCCGACCACGGCGCGCGCCGAATCTATGTGCATGGGGACTCCAAGCTTGTCGTCGACCAAGTTATGAAGGCTACGGAGCCCCGAGACGCTCGTATGGCCGCATACTGTTGGGAAGTGCGCAAGCTCGAAGAAAGGATCAAGGGTTTCGAACTTCACCATAGCTACAGACACTACAACGGTGAGGCTGATTACCTAGCCAATCTCACCTCCAGTAGAGAACCGGTCCCGCCTGGGATCTTTGTTTGCGATCTTCATAAACCATCCATCATTTGGACTCGGCAGCGAGGCGGGCGACCAACTGTTGGGCCTTGGCCGCTCGACTACCGAGCGGTCAGACGTGGAATTGTCCGGGTCGGGGCCGCGACGTGCTGATGACCGATTCCAACTGGAGGAAGCCCTTCATCGATCGGTTGATCGACAGATCGCTCCCCATCGACTCAACCGAGGCCCAGCGCCTGGCTCGGCGGGCGAAATCTTTCGTCCTGGTCGGAAAAGACCTCTACAAGAGGAGTCCCTCTAGGGTCCTTCAGAAATGCGTTCTGGCCAACCAAGGGAGGCAGTTGCTACTCGATATCCATAGTGGTGTCTGTGGTCACCACGCCGAACCACGATCCCTCGTAGGAAAAGCCTTCCGACAAGGCTTCTACTGGCTGACCGCCGTGGTCGACGCCGAGCAAATCATTCGCACTTGCGACGGATGCCAATTCTTTGCCCGACAGACGCATCTTCCGGCGCAAGCCTTATAGACGATCCCCATCACGTGGCCATTCACGGTCTGGGGACTTGATCTAGTCGGGCCCTCCAAAAAGGCGCCCGGGGGCTTTACCCACCTCCTCATCGCGGTGGACAAGTTCACCAAGTGGATAGAGGCCAGGCCAGTCGCCAGCATTACATCGGCGCAAGCGGCAAAATTCTTCCGCGACATCGTTTTTTGGTTCGGAGTCTCGAACTCCATCATCACCGATAACGGGACGCAGTTCACGGGGAAGGAATTCCTCGAATTCTGCGATGACTTCAACATCCGCGTCGATTGGGTAGCCATGGCCCATCCGCGGACCAACGGCCAGGTCGAGCGGGCAAACGGCATGATCCTCCAAGGGCTCAAGCCGTAAATCTTCAGTCGACTGAAGAAATTCACGGAACGATGGGTGGCCGAGTTGCCCTCCGTCCTCTGGAGCCTGTGGACCACACCGACCCGGACGACCGGGTTTACGCTATTCTTCATGGTGTTCGGTGCTGAAGCTATCTTGCCAACCGATCTGGAGTACGGCGCCCCGAGACTTCAAGCCTTTAACGAGGCACGAGGGCTCGACTCACAACAAGACGCCATCGACCAGGTCGACGAGGCGCGTGATGTGGCCATTCTGCGATCGGTCATGTACCAAGAACACCGCGGACGCTACGATCGTCGATCGTATCTGGTCTTTCAACGTGGGCGACCTGGTTCTACGCCAGATTCACTCCAACAAAGACAGCCACAAGCTCTCCCCCCCATGGGAAGGCCCCTTCACCGTGGTGGAAGTCCTCCGACCCGCACCTTCGACTCAAGGATGCGGATGGCAACGTCGTCTCCAACGCGTGGAACATAGAAAAGTTAAGGCGATTCTATCCCTAAACTCTTTCTTATCCTTCGCACCTTTTGCCCTTCCTTCGAGTCCACTGGTTCGCCACCTGGCACACTCAAGATATCTCGACGGCTCCAGAACCCGACCGCCATTG